>CM074856.1:58145000-58605000 GCA_037501455.1 Lantana camara | reverse complement strand
GGGGGAAAAGGTCTCCGTTCTTGGTTCTCCTATAGCTGGAACCTCCAAAACCGTAAGAATCCTTAGTTCGAATAGGATTCTAACTCAACACCTTTTGAATGAGAATTTGAGAAGAGTTGCTCTTTGGAGAGCACAGTACGATGAAAGTTGTAAGCTGTTTTCGGGGGGGGGGGGGGGGGGAAGTTATTATCTATCGTTGGCCTCTATGGTAGAATCAGTCGGGGGGACATGAGAGGCGGTGGTTTACCCTGCAGCGGATGTCAGCGGTTCAAGTCCGCTTATCTCCAACTCATGAACTTAGCCGATACAAAGCTATATTATAGCACCCAATTTTTTCGATTCGGCGGTTCGATCTATGATTTATCATTCATGGACGTTGATAAGATCCATCCACTTAGCAGCACCTTAGGATGGCATAGCCTAATAATAAGGGTGATAAGGGCGAGGTTCAAATGAGGAAAGTCTTACAATAGATACCTAGGTACCCAGAGACGAGAGAGGGCATAGTAATCGATGAAATGCTTCGGGGAGTTAAAAATAAGCATAGATTCGGAGATTCCCGAATAGGGCAACCTTTCGAACTGCTGCTGAATCCATGGGTAGGCAAGAGACAACCTGACAAACTGAAACACTTAGTAGCCAGAGAAAATGAAAGCAAAAGTACAAACGGGGTTGTGGCGAGCGAAATTGGAGCAGCCTAAACCATGAAAACGGGGTTGTGGAAGAGCAATACAAGTGAGCGAAGGTGCTGGAATGTTGCACCCTAGATGGCGAAAGTCCAGCAGCCGAAAGCATCACTAGCTTACTCTCTGACCTGAGTAGCATGGGACACGTGAATTCCCGTGTGAATCAGCAAGGACCACCTTGCAAGGCTAAATACTCCTGGGTGACCGATAGCGAAGTAGTACCGTGAGGGAAGGGTGAAAAGAACCCCCATCAGGGAGTGAAATAGAACATGAAACCATAAGCTTCCAAGCAGTGGGAAGAGCTAGGGCTCTGACTGCGTGCCTGTTGAAGAATGAGTCGGTGACTCATAAGCAGTGGCTTGGTTAAGGGAACCCACCAGAGCCGTAGCGAAAGCGAGTCTTCATAGGGTAATTATCACTGCTTATGGACCCAAACCTGGGTGATCTATCCATGACCAGGATGAAGCTTGGCTGAAACTAAGATGAGGTCCGAACCGACTGATGTTGAAGAATCAGTGTATGAGTTGTGGTTAGGGGTGAAATGCTACTTAAACCCAGAGCTAGCTGGTTCTCCCCAAAATTAGTTGAGGTAACAGTTGACTGGACATCTAGGGGTAAACCACTATTTCGGTATGGGCCACGAGAGCGGTACCAAATCGAGGCAAACTATGAATACTAGATATGACCTCCAAATAACAAGGGTCAAGGTAGGCCAGTAAGACGATGGGGGATAAGCTTCATCGTCGAGAGGGAAACAACCCGGATCACCAACTACGGCCCCTAAATGATCGCTCAGTGATAAAGGAGGGAGGGGTGCAGAGACAGCCAGGAGGTTTAGGTAGAAGCAGCCACCCTTGAAACAGTGCGTAATAGCTCATTGATCGAGCACTCTTGCGCCGAAGATAAACGGGGCTAAGCGATCTACCGAAGCTATGGGATGTAAAAATACATTGGTAGGGGAGCGTTCCGCCTTAGGCGGAAGCCCCCGCATGAGCGGCGATGGACGGAGCGGAAGCAAGAATGTCAGTTTGAGTAACGCAAACATTGGTGAGAATCCAATACCCCGAAAACCTAAGGGTTCCTCCGCAAGGTTCATCCACGGAGGGTGAGTCAGGGCCTAAGATCAGGCCGAAAGGCATAGTTGATGGACAACAGGTGAATATTCCTGTACTACCCCTTGTTGGTCCCGAGAGACGGAGCAAGCTAGGTTAGCCGAAAGGTGGTTATCGGTTCAAGAACATAAGGTGCATCTGTTTTTTCTGGGTAAGAAGGGGTAGAGAAAATGCCTCGAGCTAATGTTCGAGCATTAGGTGCTACGGCGCTGAAGTAAGCCACGCTATACTCCCAGGAAAAGCTCAAACGACCTTTAAATAAAAGGGTACCTGTACTTGAAATCGACACAGGTGGGTAGGTAGAGAATACCTAGGGGCGCGAGACAACTCTCTCTAAGGAACTTGGCAAAATAGCCTCGTAACTTCGGTAGAAGGGGTGCCTCCTCATAAAGGGGATCACAGTGACCAGGCCCGGGTGTCTGTTTACCAAAAACACCAGTGGCTTCCAAAAGGCCCGGACTTTAGGCCTAAATTCAGAAGTGATGCTCGAATTAAACTGGAGTGGGTAGAGGAACTGTTGCAACGGAATCTCTCTGAATGGGATGAGGAGCTTGTTCTTAATTTGTTTCACTGGGAAGATGCTCGGACCATTCTCAGTATTCCTTTGGGAGGATCCCGAAGAATGGACTCGTTGATTTGGCATTTCAACAAGAACGAGAATTTCTCTATTTTCATTGCTTACCATCTAGCTGTTCAAATTGCGGAACAAACTTTCCCGTCGTCCTCTCATGGTGGCGAGCATGAGGTTTGGAGGAGGCTTTGGAAGGTGGATGTTGTTCCGAAGAAGTACTTCTTAGGAGACATGTTAGTGCTAATTCAAGCTGCCCCCATTGTGGTTATCAGGTTGAAAGTTTGGGGCATGCCTTGTTCTCTTGTTTATTCTTGAGACAGGTATGGTGTAGCGCCCGATCGCGAAACGCAATATCCCCTGCACCGAGGCCCGACCCGTATATGAAATGGGAAGTCCATACACGCACCAAGTTAAGGCGAACGGGGACACAACACACTCGCTATGCTAGGCGGGAGCTAACCCTTAAACCATACAAGAACGAGAGATAGATATAATCAGAGCAAAACAGTAAAGCTGTAGCACCCAGAGCGCGGGCCACCACAGCCCCCGCACCTAAACCCGAACCCGCATATGAAATGGGAAGTCCATACACGAGCCCAAGTCTAAGCGAATGGGAGACCACACACTCACTAGGCTAGGCGGAGCTAAAACTAGACCCGAGCGCCCAACAAATAAACAAATAGCTGAAGGAAGGAGTTCTAGTAATATAAATTTCCAAAATCAACATATACATTAAATGATCAAATATACGTAGCCATAACAATCTATATCTCCAAAACACAAATTCATAACATGATTAATTCATTAAATACAATACAAAAATGAATGCAATGCACCTAGCACGACCTATACCAAAAAGTGAGACTCAAACAACCCACTTCTCCGCCTAGCTCGTGCTCAAAAGACCTGCAAACTAAAAGTGGTAAAAGAGAGGTGTCAGTCATATCTCGACTAAGTGAGGGGGCTAACGCACACACACACACTATACATATAAAGCAAAGCATACATAAAAGATAAAGGCTATGAACCGGGAATAGGTTTTGCATACCAAAATATTTTCAAAGAACACTACATATCATATACGTATACATTACATTATTAAAGACTTTATTCCCATTCCATAATCCAACTATTTCGTTAAGCTCGGCGAGTACGAGCATCCACCATTACTTCTCATTAGATTACATTATAAAACACAAATCACATTCAATCCCCTTCTTCGGTAATGGAACGGTCGGCCAACCCTAACCATCCATTACGTTAAGTATGGGTCGTGAGTTTCATGACGCTCACGCCCTAGGATTCCATCCCCCACCAAACCTCCTAGCGGGCTCCGGGTTGATCCTATGTAATTGGAGACTATGCTCAGGCTTAACCCGATGGGCCACTGCCATACCGGGCGTCCTGACTGGCAGGCTCCGGGGCCCAACATTACCATTACATTACATTATCATTACATTCTCGCTCAATACAAATCATTAACATTACGAACATTAGCATTAAACTTTCATTAAAACCATGAGCTCATACATGCTCGTATATATATCCCTTTCAAAAGCCGAAACTTGATGAGAAGGTCATAAACATATCGTACATTACACATATTTAACTATATATATAATATATAGTGGCATTCGGGCTACAAAACGAGCATTTAGGTTTTTAGGTCACTTAACTAAAAAGAAAAGATCCTAAACCTCACCTTTGAACAAAAGAGTGTCGTAGTGCAAGAAAAAGATCCCAAACAACTTAAACTTCAGGTACGACACCTCCCGGAAGCACCCATGAGACAAACAAATGTAACACTAAAGACTTAGACTCAAACATGTACCATAGAGACGCATGGCGATGCAAACGGATTCTATGAATGCAAGAAAATATCAAATGAACACTTAAACGTTCACAAATTTCATTTCACGTTTTTCCCCTTCAATATCATAGCATAAATTTCATATCGATATCATAACACATTGCTTATTCATTAACCAATATCATAGGATAAGCATATATATATATATATATATATATATATATATATATATATATGTATACACACACATGCATGCAATTCAAATTATATATATATATATACACACGTACCTGCACTTAAGGTTTCAACATGAAATCAAACAAAATTTACAAGGTAATCCATGAAAGAATCAAATATTCATTACATGACATATATACTACAATATATACATATAATCTGCATGAAATATAATTAAAGGACAATTATTACAAGGTCATTACATGCAGGCAAATTAAATTCTATCATTATGTTACGTATACACACCACACTCATGCATTCAACAATTAAAAGAAAGCAACAACAGGTTACCCGCCCGGGGAAAAGCATGAACAAAAAGGTCCCCTCCCGGGGACAAACATGCAGAATGTTTTCTGCAGGGGACTTTTCCTTACAAATTCTCCCCGCCGGGGCAGAGCTGTCGCAACAGCAACAACAACTCAAAACAGGGGAGAAATAGGGTTAAAGCAGGAGCAATCAAGCAGCAAGTATGGCAGCAAATTGACAGCAACAACAACTAAAAAAAAACTGAACAACACAACCCATATCTAAGCACATAGCAGCGGTAAAACATAACAGCAACAAGGAAGGGAAAAACTCCACATATCTCATGCTTTAAAGCTTGCAAAATCCTCTGTTTCCTCCATAAATCACAGCAGTTCGATGCAGCAAGTATGGGTATAAAACAGTATTTAAAACCACGAGAAACAGACAAGATTTCATGAAATTTCAGCCACGTATGTACATGGTAGCATATAATCAAGAATTCCAAGTTTAACCTAGCTATTCATCAAATATTTCAAGTAGCATGAATCCTTAACTTAAAACATAAATTAAATGGATGAAAATGCTCACAAGAATGTGGAGAATAAGAATCTTACCTTGTTCTTGAAGATGGAGCAAAAGAAATGGACTAAAGAGCTCAAAGATGGCAAAAAATGGAGGTTTCTCTTCTTCCTTCCTTTCCTTTCCTCCTTCTCTCATTTTTCCCCCACTTTCCTGATATGGATCGATCAGCAGGTATAGAAAGAGAGATAGGGATGGTTTTGGTTATGTTTAAGTCAAACAAAGTACAAGGGTAGGGTTTAATTGCTCGAAAATAGGTCTTAGGGGCGTGTAAGGTACGCGTGGCTGAAATCTGAGTCTTCGGGGGTCGAAACAACATCAAAAAATTATAAAACTTGTTCCATTACGTCCGAGTCATCGAAAGGAGTTGAACGCCGAAGACGGCACTCGAATCCGAGTGCCGGAGCTCAAGATATAAATTAAAACGTACACAAGTGTACTAAAATGACTCATTTTCCAAATGAGTCCAAAACTTTCAAAAAGTTGTAATTAAGTCCAAAAGCAAATTTTCAATTAAGTCCACATATTTTAAAATCATGCAATTACGTCCTTAAATCACGTATTTTATATAATTCACGAAATTAGCATGCGCGGGAATAAAATTCACATATCATAAATTCATAATTCACAAGAATCCACATCGTAGTTTCACTTAAGGCATTTTCTTGACATTTAAATCACATATTTCATATTATTTCAAATAATTCAAATAGAAAAAAATTAGAAATAAAAATATAAATGCATCAAATAAAATGAACATAATACAATTACGGAAAATAAACTCACATGTGGTACAAACCTGTACGTGCGAACGAGGGGGTGTCACAAAAGCAGAAGCATTTTATAAATGAGAACATATACATTGAGCTTTCAAGCTCCAATTACCAAACATATATACAAATATCCAAGTAACCATGGCCCTCACGGCCTAACATAATCAAAAGGCGCCCAAAGCGTTTATAACATAATACAAAATAAACACTACAAGAAAACAGGCGAATTCTGAGGGAATTCTGAGGGAATTCATTCCCTCGGAAAAAGCCTCATCGGAATTGGTTCGAAGGGAAAATTTTCCGAGGGAATTCCGAATTTCGAGGGAAATCCGAGGTAAATGAAATGATTTTTATTTCCCTCAAAATTCCCTCGGAATATACCCAATGACGTTATTCCCTCAGAAAATTTTTCGAGAAAAATATTTTCGAGGGAATTTATGTCCAATTTTTGTAACTTTATTTTTTCCGAGGGAATTCCCTCGGAAAATAAAATAAAAAAAAATGGACAAACATATTTCCGAGGTGATCCGGCTCAAAATTGGTTTTGGTGAGTTGGGGGTCTAGCTGGCAATCTTGGGTCGATCAGTCAAGAATTTATAGTAGTGGGCTCTTTAATCGATTTGAAAACACTCCAACACACGTGAGCTCAAAGGCCAAATTAAGGGGACTTGGGGTTTGACCCAAGTTTGGCTCTCCGATGCTCAAGTCAGTATAGGATTCTTAGTGAGAGAAATAAATGCAAGAGAATGCGAAATAAATGCTCTTAAAGGCTTACCTACTACTGTTCAAGGCATGGGTATTTATAGTCTTGGGAAATTAACACAGTAGTGCATGTACCGCGATTATGCAATAATTGCCTTGCAGGCGTTGATCCGGTTGTCGGACGCCTGAGCAGACTGGCTTGAGGTCGAGTGTACCTTGTTTCCCTTTTTGGAGTAGACAGGGGCTATGGCCATTAAATGCATTGTAGCACTCCGAGTCTCGGGGAATGAGGGAGCTACACGTGTCCCGACAAAGATGCTTTAGGGCATCTTGATGCCGAGTGATGTAAGGTCTCGACCCTTAAGGTCGAGTTGTGTGGCTCCTGGGCTGATTAGTACCGGGGATTGATATCTCGTGCCGGGGTTGAGATCGATCTGGGGTCAGCAGGACGCTAGGTAGGTTAAGCATGGTTCCCGTACTCAAGTCCATTACCGGGATCGATACGTGGTACCAGGGTCGGGGTCGACATGGGTGGACCCGGGTCTGGGGATCGACGTATAGGATCATGGACCAGGATTATCACGTGGGCCCCGGACCGGGGTTGGGGTTGACATGGGTAACCCAGACACGAGATCCATGTGTGACTCCTTGGGTCAGGATCATCCCGTTGAAGGCTCCCGTACTGGGGTCGAAATGGGGGACCCGGGGTCGAGGTCGACCCGGATAGCCGCCAATCTGGATCGACATCAGGACCCAGGGTCTTGGTCGACCCAAAAAGACGGAAGCTACTTGTAGACGAGTCCCCTTGCCCTAGCCCCATATTGGGATCGATATGGGGACTCGGGGTCAAGGTCGACCCGGATAGCATCATATCGGGATCGATATGAAGGACCCAGGGTCGAGGTCGACTCATATAGACGGAAGCCACTTATGGACGAGTCCCCTTGCCCTAGCCCCATATTGGGATCAATATGGGGACTAGGGGTCGAGGTCGACCTAGGTATGAGGGCTGGGATCGTGTTCGATCCACAGTGGAATCGCGCCATGTGTCATCCACCCGGCGGTTCGGTAGCTGTTGAGGTGGCGAGATGACCACGTGGCCCCTTCTTGGCGCGGCCGCTTTATACCATATCAGAGGCCCCCAAAATTACCGGTGTGAATTTTCGCGAGGGTAATTTTCATCGATTCGGTACTCGGTGGGGGAAGCGTAGCAATCGTTAAATTTGATACGCTTGCCTACTTAATAGACACATATTTTGATCGATTCGGTCTTCAGGGCGCGACGATGGTAGCATTTCGCGTGTCAAGGTAAAGCAACTCGGTCCTCTAAGTGTAATAATGGCATCATTTTACGTATCGAGGTAGAGCAACTTGGTCCTCTAGGCGTAATAATGGCATCGTTTCACGTATCGAGAAAGAGCAACTCGATCCTCTAGGCGTAATAATGGCATTGATGCGTACTTCGAGGAGTTACTTTTTCACCTTCTATAAATAAGTGGGCACCCCTTCTCTCATTTCACACATTTTTAGCTCAAAGAAATTGATCCCCTGCGTTCCCCAACCCATTCGGATCGAGCTACAAGACTTCGCTTCCAAGGCGAAAAGATAAGGTAATTTCGGCATCTCTTCCAGCGTGTCTTTCCTTAGTGTGGGTCATGTCGAGAGCACCCTATAGATGTGTGGTTTCATCCGATGAGGGCGAGGTGGAGGAGCCGTTTTCCTCCTCTCCGGATTGGTCGGGCGCAAAGGGCGAGGTCCCGCCACTTTCAAATCTGAATTTCGGGGCCTTCTTCGATTCCTCCAACAAAGTCCGGGCCCAACAGTTTATATCAAATAGAGGGGGACAAGCCTCGACCTTGAGGCGTAGAACTTTGATCGATGAACCTGAGGTTGAGGTCAAGATCGAGGATACAGAGGAGGCGACTCTAACGAACCCTCCCCCAGGTAGACCCAGGCACATCTACCAACCTCTGACTCACGTCGCTCAAAGGGTATCGACGATTTCCGATCGTGAATTCTGTGAGATCAGCAACTGGTCGAGCGGGATGCCACAAGGGGATATGGCTCGACTACCCCTCGAGGGGGAGACGGTGGGGGCCCCGTGAACTAGACATTCTTTCGGCCTTTATCATGTGTCAATGAAGCACAGGTTCCAGTTCCCTATCCGTCCTTCTACGTCGACCTTCTTCGAGCGGGTCAATCTTTGTCCCTCCCAGCTTGTCCTGAACTCGATCGCCTTGATGCATAGCGCAATCATCATACTCAGGTGCCTCGGGTTCGAGCCACGGTTTGAGGACATTGGGGAGTTTTTCATCCTTGTCAATTCAACCAAGTCCGGGGTCGGTTATTACTACATGCGGGCCAGATCCGGTTGGAAGCTTGTAGACATTCCGATCTCATTGAACGGGAGGCGTTGGAAGGAGAAGTTCTTTTTCATCGACTGTCCTGTGTCGCTACCCTTCCGCACAACGTGGACTACAAATGAGCCAAAAAGGCTTAAAACGGATAAAAATGCTTGGCTTCATGATGATGATAATTTTAAGCTTTTGACCAATCTGGGTTCTCTCGACCCCGATTATTTGAATAAGACCGCTCACTTGATCATGGCGGGTCTGGTTCCGGGAATGAGGTTGCGCAAATTCCATTTTGGTAAGCCTCTGACTTGACCTGACCCCGCCCAGACAGGTTTCGGGCCTTATTTTTTTCACGTGTTTTACTTGCTTTCTTGTTCATTTTCGATCCCCGTATGGTTCTAATCGATCCCACCCGCTTTGTAGGTTTGCACATTCTTGCGATGAGTAGACTGAGGAGAGTGCAGAAGAATTTGAACCTGAACAAGGATGACCCTATCCCTCGTGTCGAGCAAGAGAGGATCGATCGATCGATAGCGGCGATCAATAAGGCTTTGCCGGAGGCCCAGGATGTGGCCCAATGACCCTACTGCCAGGCGCGCTCGATAGCACATCCCCAAGACCAGTTTGCAAATGAAGTGCAGGAACCGGGACAGCCATCGGATGCGGTCGAGCCCGGTCCTGAGGACCCGGAACAAGTAATTAGTTTATATCATTTAGATATTTATTTCGACATAGACACCAACATTTATGACCTGACTCTTCCTTAGGAAGTGCAGCATGGGACCGGTAGGCAAGCTCTACAGGAGCACTCAGTAGCCCTGCTCAATAGTCCTATTTTATCTGTTTCAAATCTGAGCAAGGTCTCTCTCTTGTTCTTTCTAGTTCCTCTTGGAAGATTGAGCCTTTCTCAATCAAGCGTAAATAGAAGAAGAAGGTACCGGAAAATGGGGTCGAACTCGATGCCAGGTCCAGCGGATCTGACGCAGGCAAAAAGCTGCTTAATTTCAAGCAGACCCATCCACCCAAATGGCCAGGCAGGCTCGAGAGGAAGAAGGAGGATGGGTCGATACGGAATCTAGTGGTCGGTAATCCCGACAGCAGTTTGTTGTCCTCTCTCTTCAACACCAATTGTGTGATTGAGGAATAGAGGGAGCTTTTCAAGGAGCCCTACGATAATCAGAAATATCGCATTAGTAAGGCCATTTACAGTGTAAGTGTCTCCTCGCCGATCCCCTTTTGTCGTTCTATTTTTACATCGATCTAACGACCCCACCCCATCGACAGGAACTAATACCGACCGTCATCAACACTTTCCAAAGGGCGGAGGTCTATGTGTCCGAAATGCACAAATACAAGGAGAAGTATAAGGTTGCCAAGGCCATGCTGACGTCGGCCAACATGAAGAGGGTGGCTGAGCTTGAGAGGCGGGTCGACGAGCCGATGTCGATGCAAAGCCTTAGGGAAGAGGAGGTCCAGGTATGTTCGGCGGAGCTGCAGAGTGCTCTTGAGAGGATTCATACCATGGATTCGAGTCACACCGTCGAGTTGCACGCTATTCAAGCTGAAACCAAGCACAAGGTTCAGCAGGAAAAGGCCGTGGGCTGGGACGAGGGTCGATCGGCAGCTCTAGCAGAAGGTCAGGCTAAAATTGATGCTATGCTGGAGGCCTTCCAGAATGCAAAGGCCGCGATTGAGCCGTACGCCGTTTGCGAGTTCATCGAAGGGCCTGCTTTTGACGAGGCAAACTCAGTGATAGCGGGCATCGATCTAGAGGCCGGGTTCAAACTTGTATACAACAAGATTAAGGGCCAAGGCCTTACTCCCGTGACCTTCAATGAATCTAGCAGTGGGCTCGACAAACCCTGTAGCACCCGGGACAATAGGCGCCACATCCCCCGCACTATAAGTCTAGTCCACACGTGAAACGGATAATCCAAGCATGAACCGGACTCATAGCGAACGGGAGACCAAAATAAAAGATATCATAGCTAGGCGGAATCTAACCCTGAACCAAATAAATCAAGAATACCTAGAATGTAATACGGAAGCAATAATGTATAATTCATAATCTTCAATCTTGGTTACAAGCCCAACAATTCCAACACATAATTTAAATTCACCAAGCATCCTAACAACGGGTTCAACTAGGCATGCAACCTGTCCTGAATTCAATAGCCAACAATAATCATAATTGGCACACAGGCCCAATATATAACAGAAATACAATTAAATCATAGAAGAATGTAAAATGTGACTCGAGTGTACAAGTGACTCGACAAAAGATTAAAACTTGACTTCCGCCTAGCAAAACCTGCAAGCAACTGAAAGGTGGGAAAGAGGGGTCAGTCTCTAGAAGACTGAGTGAGCAGGAGTGATACATATATATAGAAACATGCACATGCAAATCATAAATCCCGAGCAAGGTTTTATTTAAAGGTAGTTCCCACGAAGGGTAAGAAAATAACTAAACAATGCTCGGATTTTACGACAAATTCATATTAAATTCCTTAGTTCATAATTCATACATAAACATAAAGGCTCGGCGAGTGAGCGTGCATCATCTCCAACCAAACTCCGACCGTGTACGACAATTATCAGTAATACATTAAATAGGTGATCATGCGATATATCATAATACACACAAATCATATATCATTTCCTAAAACATATTCGTTTGGGCAATCCGTGTCCCGGCCTTCCCGCACGGTGCATAACATAATCATATTCATAAAATAAGTTCCAACCTTCTTCCTCCGGCGGTGGACGGGTTTGCAAGGCCCGACCACCTAAACATATCATTGTGGCTATGAGGTTCATGAGGCCTCAAAGCCCGGTTAGCGTTTCCTCGTCAAAAACTCCTTGACGAGGTCCGTTTTGCCGTAACATAGTGGAACTAGCACATGGGATCACCGTCGGCCCATGCCTCCCCGGATAGCCACATGTACTAAGTCCCTGGGCCCGTGCAATCATAATCATGTCTCGCCAAAACATATCAATTCATAAGAAATATAACATAATTCATAAGTCATTTGAAAAGGGTTTACTCGATCACATTTACTCGATAACTTTACTTTAAAAGTAACATACATATATATACATAAGGTTTTTGGCTAAAGCCTGTCACATATGGTTGTAGGGTTTAATATGTAACTAGAACGAAAACACCCTCACCTGGAATACCACGAGACATAAAGCATAATCAATGCGGGTGCCTACTCAACTCGGAAGTCTCCGCCCTGGAACAAACTGTATAAGAGAGGGAACAATGTGTACTCGCGAGAAAATGACTCAATATGAAACCACATAGACGCACGACAATCCTTATGAAGTGGTATGATATGTTATGAGATGATATGATAGAGAATAAATCCTAAAATGTCATGGAGTGGTGCATACATGATCAATCAATCAATTCATAATACAAGACAATACATATTAACAGTGCATATGAATCAATTAGAAGTTATTAAACACATAGAGAATGCAATTAAGAATTGCAACCATGTACGCATAACTCATGTCCTTATCAATTTTTCATAGCAAAAGTCATCCCCATAATACAACATATTCATAAGACTTTATAATACATGTTAACCATATTCAAGAATCATTTTAAGGTGAAAGGAATCTAATAAGCACATAAAGGAAACAATAGTTGCAAAGGAGACCACATTAAAGCACTTAAACATTTACACATTGAATTGATAGCATAAAATCCATAATCATATCAAGGTAAATCATATATCATTAATTAATCAAGAATACAAGTCATATAGTTCACATATGGGAGCCAAGAGGGTGGAAGGAACACAAGAAGAAGGGTTTTGGTGAGTTTTATCAAAAGTTGACAATTTCCGAAATCAACAAGCTGTTGGAAAATGGAAATATCTTGAATTATAGAAATTGGAATTAAGTTTTGTTTGTTGGGACAGAAACTAGACACAAAGATCTTTCCGTTGATATATGGCACGAATCATGATTCAAAACGAGGTGAAAATGGCGTAGGCCCGAAGTTGGGTGATTGCAGATTGTCGAGAAAGTAGCGACACCAAAAAGAATTGATAATATCTCACAAATGGGAAAAGATATTGAAGTTATTCCTATTGGAAAATATTCTACACTTCAAGAGGTTTCCGAGAGTTTAAAAATCAGGTCATTCCAAATTCGGACGAGGGAGTCGCGGCCATGACAAAATTGCACTGAAAATCAGTCGCGGTCGCGACTGAAAATTGGCCAAGTTTCGAATTGTTGGTCGCGACCGCGACCAAATATGGTCACAAAACGGTCGCAGGCGCGACCCCCAATTCCAGCAGCTACGTTTGGCGACGGGAAAATAGGGCAAAGGCGGAAATTAGCTTCAAGAAGGCTAAAGGAGCTCCCAATTCACCCATAATCACACCACAACCACCAAATACAACATATATACAAATATTACTCATAAATCATGAATCAAATCATCAAATTTTATAAACCCACAAGTATATATATATATACAAATATACACATTTATATACACACATATACATACACAATTCTTACATCAAAATTCAAACCAACAAGCAAAGAATTCATAGATTATCATGTAATCATGCATATGCACACAATATTACAAGTTGTCCAACAAGAATCTCAACCCTAATTATCACCCATCATATATATCTACACACACATACCTTAGAAGAAGGAGGAGAAGAGAGGGGTTGAAGAAGAGAGCGACTTGAGCTTGATTCTTGGAGGAAAAATGGATGAAAACCTTGTATTCTTGCTCCTTGTTGATCGAGAGAGAGAGGAGAAGAAAGGGATGGGGGTGTCTCTTGTGTTTGTCCTTGAAAAATGATGAAATGAAGAGGAAAAGTGCAAGTGTATGCATATATCGTGTAAAACAAGAGGAAAAAGAAGGGAAATTGCACTTTGGTCCTTTGGGAATTTAAGTAATTTAATTAGGGCCCTAAGGTTTGGTTGTTGGGTAATTGGGGTCTAATTCAAAATTCGATTGAGTCCAAGGATTTCATATAAGATCAAATAGGTACATAACAAAATATAACATACAAATAACAATTAAACATACTAAACGAGTTTAATTAACATAATCACTTAAGTCACATAGTTCACATAATAGCAATTAGTTCACAAAATTAATAAATTAAATAATCACTTAGAAATTAAAACACATATAAGTCACATAACTCTCGATCTAAACCCACTCGTGACGTCATACCTGTACGGCCACAAAGTCGGGGCATTACAAACCCAACCCGTACCCCGATCCGACGGAAGAGGACTCTGAGCCTCCGGTCAAGATCAACTGGCGTCATCACAAATATGGGTTTGCCGTCGACATGGTGTTCGTCAGGAGGGATAAGAGAGCCCCTGTTTACGAGCTTCCTCGCCCGGTCGATCTCAAGAGCTTCCTACCACCGACCCGACTGGGTCGTAACAAGTCCACGGCTCCATTTGGCCCTTCAGGCTCTTCTCCATCAGCTTTCCATCAATGATCCCATTTCTATTTGTTTTTAGTAGTTTCAAAACAATTCATTCGACCCAACGGCTGGGGTGTAGCCGTGTGAATGTTATGTTATTTCTATTTTTGTCTAGATACTTCTAAGTGCCCCGGCCCACATCGCGGGTGAGGTCGGTGCCTTATTTCGATCTTTGAGTTCAACCCACATCGCGAGTGGGAAAGAAGTTTTAGATATGAACCCATCTTTCGCTTTCTTCGTACTGGTTACTTTTGCAAGCAATCTTCCCTTCTATGGATAAGTTGATGTGAATGTTTGTTAGTTTTTGGCCTTACAGCTTCTATTCTTTACCGGGATCGAACCCGGGATCGTTTTGATCCGGCCTCACTACCCTCGTGAAGTGAGGTTGTCTCGATCCGAACGTCACTAAGTGAGGTCGATCGTTAACTCGATCCGTACTTAGGCAGTTTTAAACAAAGGTTAGTTGTATATTCGCGTGGGGTCGATCGTTAACTCGACCTTAGTGGAACGTTTTAACGCCCTTGCTTATTATTCTGGTTTATTGTTAGTCTCATTCTCATCGGGTCAATGCGCGACAGCGTCGGATTTTGAGAAAACAACCGAATCAAACATAGCTTAAGGAAATAACAGGTTGGGGGGTCTTACCCGCTCCCGATAGCGTGATTGTAGATCGAATGCTCAATAAGAGTCATAATGAATACGGATCGATTTTATTGAATGCGACCTTGATGTTTCTTCGAGACCAGGCTTTGAACGAGCTCTAGTTCGAAAATGTTCAAAACAGGTATTTTAAGCATAAAACCTTTTCAAATTGTGAGCATTCCATGTCCTTGGTAAAGGCACTCCGGCCATATCTTCGAGCTTGTATGCCATGTTCTTGCCTACCTTAGTAACTCGGTAGGGACCTTCCTAGTTGGGTTCGAGTTTTCCCACGTGCTGTAAGACTTCAACCTTCTTCAACACTAGGTCCCCAATTTGGAACGAGCGGGGCCGAACTTGCTTGTTGTACGATCGGGGCTGCGGCCGCCTTGTACTGTTTGATCTTCTGGTAAGCGCGTTCTCGTTTCTCCTCTATCAGATCCAGATCGTTGGATCGATTCTCCCTATTCCTGTCGAGCTGGTACTGAGTAATGCGAGCCATTTCTTGTAGTAACTCCGAGGGAATCACGGCTTCCGACCCATAAACCAGGGAGTAAGGGGTTTGACCTGTTGCGGTTCGGGGGGTCGTTCGATACGCCTAGAGGACCCCATAAAGTTCTTCTACCCATGTACCTAGCTTGGCGTCGAGTCGGGTCTTCAAGTTCTGAATGATGATCCTATTGGTAACTTTGGCTTGGCCATTTATTTGAGGATGCCCAACAGTAGTGAATATGAGGTCGATCCCGATGTCTCGATAATAGCTTTTGGTGTTCTCACTTCGGAATTGAGGCCCATTGTCGCAAATAAGAACCCTCGAAACCCTAAAGCGGCAGATTATATTCTTCCAAATGAAGTTTCTTATTACTGCATCGTTTATCTTTGGGACTGCTTCGGCCTCGACCCACTTTGAAAAATACTCTACAGCTATTATGGCTAACCGCTTTTGCCGAGGGGCTAAGGGGAAGGGTCCAATGATGTCGATCCCCCAATGATCGAAGGCCCAGGAGACGTCGATTGCGCTCATGGTTGCAGGATGCGTGAGTATAAGGTTGCCATATTTTTGGCACTTGGGGCACTTCATTGAATGCAACTTCGCATCTCGAACAAGGGTTGGCCAAAAGTAGCCGCTCCGTAAGACTTTGCGGGCTAAGGCTCGACCTCCCGAGTGGTTCCCGCAATTCCCTTCATGTATTTCTTCCAAAGCATTTTGAGCCTGATTCGGTCGGAGGCATCTGAGGGACGGACCAGTGAAAGATTTTTTGAACAATCTGCCCTCTCGATCGAGCATATACAGCAACGATCGATACTTCATCCGCCTTGCTTCTATGCGGCTTTGAGGTAATGTTCCATCCGTTAGGTAGGAGACCAAACCGTCCAACCAGCACGGTTCTGACGGATCGATGGTGGAGACTTCGATCCGTCCCCCGTCGATGACCCGGCCATCTGAGACGTGGAACATAATGATCCCGTCCCTAATGCCTTGAAGGCTATTTACGAGCTTGGATAGCACATCCACTCGTACATTTTCTTCTCGGGGGACTTGCTTGACCCGAAATTCTTTGAACTTCGAGGCTAATTCCTTGACCATTTTGAGGTAAGCTACCATTGATTCTTCCCTTCCCTCGTAGGTGCCATTGACCTGCCCTGCAACGAGTTGAGAGTTGGTCACGACCGCCAACCTCTCCACCCGATGTTCGGATGCGAACCGTAGATCGGTAACGAGCGCCTCATATTCGACTTCATTATTGGTGGCCTTGAAATCGAGACGAATAGCAAAATCAAACTGCGTGCCATCTGAACTGACCAACGATATCCCCACCCCTCCCATTTTGGACGTTGATGAGTCGTCGACATATATCGTCTAACTCAGGGGGTCGGGGGTGACCTTTGAGGGGTTTGTGTTCTTTTCGACTAAGAAGTCAGCCAGAACTTGAGCTTGTTGGGCGACGTGAGGTTGGAAGGTGATGCCGTGTTGACTCAACTCAATCGCCCATTTCATCATTCGACCCGAGACATCGGGTTTGGACAAGACCTTTTTGAGGGGTTGGTCGGTTAGCACTATGATCGGGTGCGCCTGGAAATAGGGTCGTAGTTTTTGAGCCGCATGTGTTAGCGCGAAGACAAACTTCTCGACCTTAAGGTAGTTCCATTCCGTCCCGTGTAAGATCTTGCTTAGATAATAGACGGGCATATGTTTTCGATCCCTAATTGGGACAAGGATCAAACTGAAAGTTTCGTTGGAGATAGGGAGATAGAGGTAGAAAGTCTCCCCTTCGTTGGGCTTGGCCAACAGTGGTGGAGATGCCAGGTACTCTTTAAGTTTTTAAAGGCTCTATCACAATCTTCATGCCATTCAAACTTTTTTAAGTTTCTCAATATCTTGAAGAAAGGTAGGTTCCGCTCGGACGATCGGGATATGAATCGGTTGAGGGAGATGATCCGACCGACCAAAGATTGAACCTGGCTAATGCATTGGGGTCAAGGTATGACCTGGATGGCTTTGATCTTAGCTAGGTTCGCTTCGATCCCACGCTGACTGACTATGTAACCGAGGAACTTTCCCCCTTCGACCCCAAAAGTGCATTTGTCTGGGTTGAGCTTCATGTCGTATCTCCTAAGGATTTCGAACGCTCGACCCAGGTGGGCGAGGAGATCGCATGCCTGTTTGCTCTTCACGATCATATCGTCCACATATACTTCCATCGTTTTGCCAATCTCTTCTTCAAACATCTTGTTTACCAATCTCTGGTAGGTCACCCAAGGCATTCTTGAGACCGAATGTCATCACTTTAAAGCAATAGATGCCTTTTACTGCTATGAAGGCTGTGGGGTCGATCTTCGAGTGCCATCAAGATTTGGTAGTATCTTTGGAAGGCGTCCATCATGCTCAGCATCTCACAACCAGTTGTCGAGTCGACGAGCTGATCAATCCGAGAGAGCAGGTATTGGCCTTTGGACAGGCCTGGTTTAGATTTGTAAAATCGTTACACATTCTCCACTTACCCCTGGTTTTTTGTACCAGGACTACATTACACAACCAATCAACGTATTGGGCTGGGGTCACATAACCCGCGTCGAGAAACTTGTTGACCTCAGCCTCGATGATCTTGTTCCTTTCTTTGCTTTGAGTTCTCAGCTTCTGCTTTATGGGTCTGTGAGTCGGATCAAGATCGAGGTGATGACAGATCACCTTCGGGTCGATCCCAACGACGTCTTTAGCAGTCTAGCTAAAAACATCAGCGTTTTCTTGGAGAAACTCGATCATTAGGAGTTCATGTTGGGGGTTCATGTTCGCCCCGATCTTTGTTGACTTGTTGCTGCCGTCTGATGAAAGGGGCACTTCTTTCAATGAATCTGATGGTTCGATCCGGCTGACAGCCTTTCTTTTCTGGGCCACCGCGAGCCCTCGGCTTCGACCACTGGAGCCGCGAGGTCGAGATCTCCGCTCGCATAAGTCTGGAGATCAAGGCTTTCGTTTACGTCCTTCTCCTTCTCCTTGGGATCCTTGAGAGTGATGGCATAACATGGCTAACTGTCTGGTACGTCGCAACCCACCTCTCCGACCCCATTTGACGTCTACATCTTCAACTTTTGGTGGTAGGTGGAGAATATATCTCGGACTTGTATGAGGCCGGGTCGTCCAAATATCATGTTGTACGCGAGGGGCATGTTTACCACGACGTACTAGACCTCTTGGCTAACAGGCCGGGGCGATGTTCCCATCGAAGTGAGCAGTTTGATGCGCCTAAGCGGTATGACCTGGGAACCCCCGAAGCCAGATAAAGGCGTTCGGATCCGGTCTAGTTTCTAGTAAAGGATAATGTTCGTGCTACTTCTGTTGTCAACAAGCCATTTGGTTTAGTTGGCTACTCCCAAGGTCACCACCATCGGACAACTAGGCATTTCGCCCTCCCGATGTGGGCCCGTGTGGCTATTATTTTCACTAAAGCTAACCTCCTGCCTCTCCCACTCTCTATCCTGCTCGATCTGGAGGACCTCCTCGCTGGTCCATTGTACTCTCGAGCCGCTTTCCGGATATTCTTCTTCCTTACAGCGTTGGAGTCACCCCCTTCGTGCTCCCCAGCGATTATGTAGATAGTGTCGTTGGTCGGGGGATTGTCCTCGGTCCTTTTGAGAGGTTGTTTCCCACACCTCCTAGGTGGCGATCTAGATCGATCCCGGGGTGAGTTTTGCGATTGACCGGCCTTCTTAGAATAGTGATCTATTTTGCGAACAAAATCCTTCAAGTGTCCTCCTCGGATGAGTCTCTCGATCTCATCGTGGAGGGCATTGCATTCCTCAGTGGTGTGACCCCACTGCTGGTGATACCTGTAAAACTTTCCTGATTTTTGGGCCTTGGGACCTTCTCGGATGGTCTTGGGCTTGTTCAGGAGTTTCTTGTCCGTGACCGTGAAGATTTGTTCGACGGTCGTGTTGAGGGGAATGTAGTTTCGTTTTTCGATTTGGGTCGGCGGATCGACTTTCCCCTTGGACTTTTTTGGCTCGTTCCCCTTTCGGTTCGGGGTTGAGCCCGACCCAAAGTGTTGCGTGCCGGGTCGAGAGGATGGCGGTGGAGGCCTGTGCGCGAAGTTGATCTCCTCGAACCGCATGAGGCCACAGGCGATATCTTGGATTTTAGTCAAGTTCCAGGGTTCTGCCTGGACAATCTCATCCGCCCATAGGCGGTTTCGGAGCGTTCGATGAACGACTAGCAGCAGGGTGTCCATCGTTGGGTCCTCGACCCGAACTACTTCCCTCGAGAACCTTGTTAAGAAGTCTCGCAGGGATTCTCCCTCCTTTTGGCGGAGGTTGTTGAGGTTGGAGGGCGGCAGTTTCTCTCCGGACATGGAGAAGAAATGCTCTAAAAATCGATCTACAAATCGGTTGTAGGTCAAGATGTATGGAGGTGACAGGAAGATAAACCAGTCCTGCGTCGGGCCCGTCAGCGTGGTGACGAATATTTTGGCCCAAATCTGTTGAGGGTAAGGGTGGAGCAGCATTCTGTTTTCGAAGGCTATCACGTGCTTTTTGGGATCGGTCGTCCCGTTATAGAGAGGCAGCTCGGAGGGGATTCAATCTCCGGCACAGGTCGTGCGGAGGATATCCTCGGAGAAGGGGGAAGCCTTTTCCCTATCACTTCGGTAGCTCATGGGGTGATGGTGCAACCATCGAATAGGACGACCTGCCTCTGGGAGATTACAGATCCCCGATCTCCCAGGCGGTCTTGGACCCTTCTCCTTGGGGGGTCGACGTCATGACTTGGCTCATCATCTTGACGAGCCGCTGCTAGTCTCGCCGCCTCATCTCGGGCGGATTGAACAGGGATCCGGGTTCAAAGGTCGTCGAACTCTCTGTTATGTTCATCCACTGCGCGTTTGCCGCGATTAGCACGGCTTGGGTGGTCGGATTCGCCCTGTCCCTCGTATGGGACCTGCTTGCTGCCTCCTGCTGATGGTGGGGAAGGCATCGACCCCTGAGGCTGGACCAATCCTGACTGAGGGGTAAGTCCCCAAATAACCTGGGTTGGTCCGCCGTTGAGCGGTTGGAAGTAGTAGGGGACAGGGGGTCCATAGCCCTGGGCGATGGGCCCTTGGGCGCTAACCATCACCAGACTGGGCATGGTGATGGGGTTTGCCCTTGGCAGTTCCGGGTACCTGGGTTCACGGCCCTCGACCCGAGATCTCTCGATCTCAACCTTCCACTGGTCGAGGAATACGTCCAAGTCCGCCTGAGTGAGGGCGACCCTTGGAGCACCCTCCTGTTGAGGCAAGATGATGTTGGCGCTATGGCCAACGTTCCCAATGACCGGGGGAAAAGTGGAGGGCTTACCAAGCGGTGCGTTGATATCATGCCTGCCTTTGGTAACCTCTTCCATGTCCTCATCATGACGGGGTCATACAAGTGTTCACCATGGTTACAGAAGAGAGGGTGTTGAGATGTTTTCCTCAAGATCGATGGAAAGAGTGTAGGGAGTTTCCCACAGACGGCGTCAAACTGATCTGGCTCAAAATTGGTTTTGCTGAGTTGGGGGTCTAGCTGGCAATCTCGGGTCGATCAGTCAAGAATTTATAGTGGTGGGCTCTTTAATCGATCTGAAAACATTCAAACACACGTGAGCTCAAAGGCCAAATTGGGAGGACTTGGGGTTTGACCCAAGTTTGGCTCTCCGACGATCAAGTTAGTATAGGATTCTTAGTGAGAGAAATAAATGCAAGAGAATGTTAAATAAATGCTCTTACAGGCTTACCTACTACTGTTCAAGGCATGGGTATTTATAGTCTTGGCAAATTAACACAATAGTGCGTGTACCGTGATTATGCATTAATTGCCTTGCAGGCGTCGATCCGGTTGTCGGAAGCCTAAGCAGACTGGCTTGAGGTCGAGTGTACCTTGTTTACTCTTTTGGAGTACACAGGGCTATGGCCATTAAATGCACTATAGCACTCCGAGTCTCGGGGAATGAGGGAGCTACACGTGTCCCGATAAAGATGCTTTATGGCATCTTGATGCCGGGTGACATAAGGTCTCGACCTTTAAGGTCGAGTTGTGTGGCTCCTGGGCTGATTAGTACCGGGATCGATATCTCGTGCCGGGGTCGAGATCGATCCGGGGTCAGCAGGACGCTAGGTAGGCTAAGCATGGTTCCCGTACTCAAGTCCAATACCGGGATCGATACGCGGTACTGGGGTCGGGGTCGACATGGGTGGACCCGGGTCCGGGATCGACGTATGGGATCATGGATCGGGATTATCACGTGGGCCCCGGACTCGGGTCGATACGTGGTACCGGGGTCGGGGTCGACATGGGTAACCCGGACACGGGATCCATTTATGAATCCTTGGGTCAGGATCGTCCCGTTGAAGGCTCCAGTACTGGGGTCGAAATGGGGGACCGGGGGTCGAGATCGACCCGGATAGCCCCGAATCTGGATCGACATCAGGACCCAGGGTCTTGGTCAACCCGAAAAGACAGAAGCTACTTGTGGACGAGTCCCCTTGCCCTAGCCCCATATTGGGATCGATATGGGGACCCGGGGTCGAGGTCGACCCGGATAGACGGAAGCCACTTGTGGATGAGTCCCCTTGCCCTAGCCCCATATTGGGATCGATATGTTGACCCAGGGTCGAGGTCGACCCAGGTATGAGGGCTGGGATCGGGTTCGATCCACAATGGAATCGCGCCATGTGTGATCAACCCGGCGGTTCGGGAGCTGTTAAGGTGGCGAGATAACCACGTGGCCCCTTCTGGTGGCGCGGCCACTTTATGCCATATCACGAGGGAATTCCCTCGGAAACTAAGAAATTTCCATTATTTTGTTAAAATTCATTTCCCGAGGGAATTCCGAGGGATTTTCCCTCGGAATCTTATCTTTTATTTTAATTTTTAAATTATATTTCCGAGGGAACTCCCTCAGAATTCCCTCGGAAGTTTATATATAAAATTTATTGTATATATTGTCAAAAAAAAATTATATTTTAATTTTAAATAAATACGGTACCTATTATGAAATATTTATTCGTAATCCAAAAATATATATATCAAAGCCCAAATCTAAATACAAATATTATTAAATATATAGTGTCAAGCGTAATCAATTCTTACGTGAAACAAAACCTATCTATTGAAATGATCAGGACATGTATTAAATGAAAAGGGATTGATGAAAAGCTTCAAATGCCTTCTTGCTCTCTTTGAGATACTCGTCTAATGCTTGCAGAGCTGCTATGACCATGCCATGAGACTTCTCCGTATTCCCCTCATCAAGAATTAGACCATGATAGTAGTATGCTGCAGCCTATCACACATTTCAGCAATTCAATTACCATTCTATAGCCCGATTACTGGAAATCTAGAATACACCAATCAAAAGATACCTTAGCTTCAATGTATTCCCCTTCACAAATAGCAGATGCTTTTCTCCCCAACCATTTTCCAGTGGAAGGTTCATAAGGTTTTCTCGTGCCTATATAATCATCGAAAATGCAGGGTCAATTACTGTAATACAAATGAAAATGAATATGTTTTTATATGGCCAACTCCAGAAGAAAAGGAGACCAGAATCTAAGACTACCTACTGCCAATATTTAACCATGTCACAGGCAAGTCTCCTTTTCACAGTTAGTGTTGCTTTAGTACTGTCAATAGCAAGTCCTAGCTGAATATCAACACCCTATTCAAGAGACAAATGTCAAGTTCATGCAAATATAACCTGATCAAACTTAAAACAACATTAGCAATCAACATTTTTCGAAGGACGACACTCAAAAAATGGAACTTACATCAGACAGAATCCAAATCTTTTCTCCTTTATGTTATAAAATTTTGTGTTAACATACACCACTAAGATGTTATAATCATCTAAATTTCCACAAGGTAGTGAAACGTAACAATACCTGTCCTAATGCTTGGAGACAAAGTGCCCTGAGGACTCCTTCAGAACAACGACCAACGATACAATTAAATGATTCATACGAACAGAGGAATAATCCATTCAACTTCACAAAGTGAGCATGAAAACTTATTGAATGTTGAAATAAAAGAAATATATTATGGAAAATGAGTTTGGAATGTACATACAAACACACACATATCGATAGATTCAGGGGATAAGCTCTCATCCAGAAAACCATGAACCATCAAATACAATTGTCAAGCCGTGTTTGGAACTGATTTAATAATTAAATGAAGTGAGCTCAGGAATTTGATAGTATTAGACATGTGTTACTATTTTTAACGAATTCAGTCCAAGTAAAACTTAACTACTTTTCTAATAGTATCGTTGTTTTCATAAGTCCTTCCTGTAGAGATCTCAATTTCGTTCTCCCTGTGGCCTAGCAACGCTTGAATAATACAAGAACTTGTGTTATACAAGCGGTGTATTCGACATGTGTAAAAATGATAAAAAATATATAGAGGTTAGAGTCTTAAATGGGTAATTCTCATCATGTTCTAATTTGAAAAGCTAAAAATGAAAGAAAAAAATTTCAGATCTTACTCGCTCGACAACTATGTCAGCAAATATTATCAGAGGGGTTTAAAATCTGAAACAACATCAAACGACAATTTTCTAAGAAAAATATTTTGAATTCTATGATATGGAGTGTAATATTATCATGCAAGATAATGGTTAGCTCGACATGTGGTTGGGGAACTGGGGGTTTCCATATAGGAAATCCACCTCATAGAGGACTCTACAAACACACAATTTTGAGTAAATTAGTTAATACAAGTCTAATTAAATCTATACAATTTTTAAGCTTTAATATTTTGTGCAGATATATTCTTACTTGCATACAAAGCAGTATATTGACAACATCATATAATTGCTCGACATTAGGTTTTTCCCTTGCCAACTCAATTGGCATTTGTGATAGCAAAAGCAAATATTGAAAAATAAAATATTACAATTTTTTAGTCTTATTTTCTTAAATAGAAACAATAACCTAACAAAACCAAAAATACCTTAAGAGATTCAGCTATGCAATCGGACACAACCCAACCTTGATCTTGGTTAGAGAAAGTCCACGCACCTTGAGTGCAATGACGATACATGGCTTTATAATCACCCGATGGAGAGGTGAGGAAAACCACCATCTCAACAATTCCAAACATTAAAACTTTCATCAATTAGTATTAACCTGTTAAAATCATGAGATGTAAACACCAATTTAATTACAAAAACATACTCTATATATTATGTGCTTGAATATTCAAAATAAATGATGAACAAAAACAAAAAAAGTGACCAAAATTAGAATGGATTAACTAAGGAGTTGCATATATGGAAACATGCGCAAGTATTTAAGAGAACTAAACAAAGTATACATCCATAATTACCTTATACTTCCCAACCTCGTCACTGACTTCCTTCAAGCCACCCTTGGTGAAGATCAACCCAACATTTCCCTGCTCCAAGATAGTTAATAGGGTAAATAAATAAATACAAATCAACTGTCAAAGCAAGCAGATATGTTAATAAAAATATAAAAGTCAAAATGAGCAAATAAATAGCAACATCATGAACTCAGTCAGAACCTGTAATTTCTACCATTTTTCACATCATATAAACAGCCATACAATACTCATAACAGTCAGAACTGATTCTAAACAGAGAGTGACCGATTAAATTATTTATCTACCATTATGTAACCTATTAGATGTTGATAATGTATCCATTTCCCAACAATTACAACTAATCTTTTCAGTTGCGAGTTTAAAAGCCATGGAAATGTTACCTGATACAGTACTTAAATTGAATAATTACAATTAATCTTTTCAGTTGCGAGCAAATCACAACATGCCGAAACTCGATAGATAGCAGCGCATTTATTGCACATCTGTAGCACCTGCGACGAGAGCACCACATCCGCCGCACTATGAGTTCGGTCCACATATAAAATGAAATCCATAGAGGAACTAAACTCACAGCGAGCGGAAGACAATGAAAAGACTGTCCTAGCTAGGCGGAATCTAACCCTGTAACAAATCAACAATGACCAAGATGCGGAAGTAAGGCAATTACATATTCAATATCAAGGAGAAATAAATACAATTCCGTAGAAAAGTAAATACGGGTTCCACTAAACGATACAACTTTCCTAACCTGTCCAGAATCAATTCAATGCAATAATATAGAACGGGTTCAACTAAAGTCTTAGAAACTTGTCCCGAGTTCAATTAAATTCAATAAATAGATCAATACAATAAGTAGGTACAATATGTATTGCGTGTGCCCATGAAGGATTCGAATAAGGACACGACAACTCTAACTCCGCCTAACAACAACTTGCAAAGAACCTGGAAGAAGGAAAAAAGAGGGATCAGTCTCTAGAAGACTGAGTGAACAGGAGGTATACGTATATATAGAAATATGCACATGCAAGTTGTAAATCCCAAGTAACGTTTCAATTAAAATAGTTCCCGTGAGGGCAAGAAATCAATTGATCAAATGCTTGGACTTTACAACTACCAGTTTATACAATTATTTACAATTACAGGCTATCCGTGGCTCGACGAGTGAGCGTGCACAATCTCCAACCAAACTCCGACTGTGTACAATGATTAAGTTCATTTTAAGAGTGATCATGCAATTCAATTAGTAACATACAGTGCAATAGTGTGATCAACCAGTGCAATCAGTCCAGACTATAATCCCTGGGCAACCCGTGGTGCCGGATTCCCCCAAGATCTCCTTTTTCCTCTATGACAGAAAGGTTGGCTAGCCTTCAACAATCCAGTCCCGCACAGCAGAGGGTGCATGACTCCCTAAGCCCGCAACTCCTTCCTCTACCAATCTCCTAGTGGATTTAGGGGTCATCCCAACAGTGTGGAACTGTGCAAGAGCTTACCGTCGGCCCGATACCTGCCCAGCTCGCTCAATACACAAGTTCCAGGGTCCACAATCAATATGTAGTACAATATCTCACCAAAACAGGAGGGGTCAGTAAATAACAATAACGATAACAATAGGTTCAATTTAATAAAGGTTTACTCAATTACACGTTTGAAAATAATATAAATATAAGTATGGTTTTTAGGCCAAATATCATTCATGCAGGTTTTAGGGTTTAATACGTAACAAGAACAAAAACACCCTCACCTGACAAGCGACGACACAATACAAGGATATAAGATAGTGCCTATTCAATCGATGATCTCCGCCCTGGAGAAGAACTGGACAAGAAAGGGAACATTGTGTTCTCGTGAGATACAACTCAATAATGATACCAAATATGACGCATGGCGTAGTCATGAACATATTCATGTATGAAATGAACATATAATAGCATGTATCAATCATTTAAAGGCATAAGAATGGAAATGAACTGCATCAGTTGAAGCAGAAAATAACAAACACCTTCTGGAGCATGGGAATGGACGTTCCGATTTCAGTGTAAAATGGGAAGGGCTGTTCTAGGCTCCCTGAAACAAATTCCGCGCGTCTGTAAGAAAATGGCATTTTTGGCACTTAGGAACAGCCATTCCGGCCGTAAGCCAAAACTAGGAAAGGTCGTTCCCAATCTCGCGCCAGGATGCTCAGAAGGTTGGGAACGGCCATTCCTGGAAATGAACTGAAACGGGAAGGGCCGTTCCCGTTATGCAGGTGATGTAGAAATAGAGCAGAAACAGGGGAATCTCACAGACCAAATTCAAATATCACAAAACACCCACAAATCAACTTCCAAATGCATTAAATCATGAAATAAACATACTTGCATGCTTAAGTACAATAAAATCCAATATAAACACTTAATTCAAGCTTTAATCATCAAGAACTCCCATATCAAATCCATAAGAGTTCATGTCATCCAACCCCATAACTTCAAGATTTATGCAAGAAATTCAAGTTTAAAGCTCATGATCATGCTTCTAACAACAAATAAACAAGTTATCCACTCCAAAATCACAAACCCTAGCTTCAATCATGAATTCAAGAATTCACATATATCCGATATATACCTTAAATGAAAAGGGAAAGAAAGGAGATGGAATTAGATGATTGATGGAGCTTCAAAGTATGAGATTTGATGGAAAATAACTTGGAGATGAGGAAATCCCTCTTCTTATTCGTTAAGCTTGGATTGAGAGAAGAGAGAGAGCAAGGAACAATGTATGTATGTTGTAAGAAATGAAATGAAGAGATATCACGTGATGTTTCTCTTAAAAGAGATGACTAGTCACATTTTGCAATTAAACCCTCCAAATATAGAAGTTGATGCAATTAAGTCCTAAACTCAAGAAATGTTATCAATTATATCCAATTCATATTCATGCATTTAGGCCCTCAACTTATGGAAATGATCATCACTTAAGGCCATGTACACAAATAAGTCATGTTTGACAATTTAATTCACGTGTCAATTAAATACAAGTCATATAATAATTCTCAAGTTGGTAATAATTTCATATAAGCAATTTAGGAATATAATTCACAAAATATCAGGTAATGCATAACTTGAAAACTGGGGCGTTACAATCTCTCCCCTTTAAGAGGACCTGGTCCCCAGGTCCACTCCTCGAGTTCCGGACTCTCAAACAAGCAACGAGAGAACCCCGTCTCTCAAACAAGCAATAAGAGAACCCCGTCTCTCAATCAAGCAATGAGAGAACCTCTTCTCTTAATCAAGCAATGAGAGAACCTCGTCTCTCAATCAACCAATGAGAAAACCCTGTCTCTTAGACAAGCAATGAGCACAACAGCCTCAGCGACACAAAAATAAATGCTCACAAAAGGAATAGGCAGGAAGGATCAAATACATCACTTAATATTCACACAAAAGTGATTACAAATTAACAAAAACCCATATACGACAACACTAAAAATGCATGATGCCCGTGATATGTATGTTTAGATATACCGTTAACCCTGGGTTGAAACTCTTCCACTGTAGTGATCCGATTTTATACTTGATTCTTTGGTTGGGGATTCATCTAACCATAGCGCCCTACCTCGAAATTTTCCAATGTACTCGACACTCTGATAACCACCCGGTCTCTATTCCACGATCTATCTTCTAAACAAAATATCACGCCCTGAAATGTCCGATGTAGATATAGGTACTTTCGTGATACTTTCCTGATTATTCGGCCTTTAACCCACGATCAAATCCTTTATCCACTTTAACACTACGGTCTGGAAATTTAATTCTTGAGTGTGTGCTTTGTTTGAACCCAACTAACTCGTTCTTTTCCACAACTCATACTCAATCTTCATCATAATTTATAATCAACCTTTTCAGATGTTCGGGGTATTCATTTAATAGCTCAACATCTAGTCTCTAATCTTCATAGTGTTTCCGGTTCGTCATGGAAAAATCCAACGAGCCGGTAATCCCTCTTATTCATGTTGTACTTTTCTCTCTAAATCCTACACTTCCAACACTCAATTAAACGAACTCTCACTTTCATCCCAAATTATGATGATCCGATCAAGTTTCCTTATCCAATATTCTCCTCTCCAATTCTTAAAATTTCTTAAGGCTTGAAACACGTTGCACAACAATATCCTTGCAACCTTAAAAGATTGAATTTATATGGATCCCGGAAGAAGAACTAACGGTGTTGATCCTACAACCGAAGTTACCATCAATTATCCTTTACCACGTCTTGTTGTGACAATTCCCAAGCATTCCCTTATTCCATCTTTACCTCCTGAAACACCTATCCCTCCCTATATTATTCTCAGAACTTCATTCACCTCGGTTTGAAATTTAATCGAGTACTAAATCTTCCATTATTCCTTGAATACTCATTTTCGACTATTGAAGCTCTTACTCTTTCCGAAATTATTCCTATAATTTTTCAACCCAGTCTTAAAAGTCATCAAGCGTTAGATTCTTCTAATTCTTCCCCTTTTTACCATTTCCAAGAAACCCTGTTGTTTACAACTCCTCCATTTTTGTTGCTCCTATTAAAAATAGCCCACTTAAGCACAACTCCAAATTTCAAATTATCCTCTAGTCGGCTCTCCCCCTTAAGAATTTCCATTCTTATCCTTTGAGCTCAGGGCATCAATTCTTAAATTGAAGATTTTCAAGTCCTTCCATTTAGCTTTCTTGGTATAATGATTCTAATCATGCCACTTGTCCAGAAATTTTCGCACGTTACTTTTGAAACGATTGATAGGAATAGCAACCCACTTCTACCACTCCAACTCCCAGCTACTTCTCCGACCTCTAAATTGTTCTTCCTTTTTTATCCCACATTTTGCAACCCAATTAAATTCCTTATCATGATTCGGTTATATCTCGGTTGAAGTAATGATTGATAAGTAAGATGGGGAGAGTTCCTATCACGAAAACACTTAAAATGCATGTTGAGTTAAGATGCCTGTAATGCCCCCGCTTTTCAGTCGTTTAGCATGACGTATACGTTTATCTACTTGCGTGAATTAATTGGTTATAAGTGTTTTATTTAATTAATTTTATTATTTGATTGTTAAGTATGTGATTAATTGAAATATATGAAATATTTGAATTGGGATTTATACGATTACTTGAACTACTTGCGCATGTGTGATTTGTTTGCGTGTCGTTTCTATATGATTTGAATTCGAAAATTCATGGAAATTTAATATATTGGAGATATATGTGTTATGAAAGTGGATTTATACTCGTTTCATGTTTTCGGATTCATTTGCTTGAGTTTTGAATTTATTTTGAATCTTGGAACCAAAATGGGAGACCAACGAGCAATTAGCGCACCCTTGGTTCCGTGTGTGATATCTTGAGCTCGGGAACTCAGAATCGAGTTCCGTCACCTCCATTGGACTCGTATCAACGACTCGGATTTGATGGAACAAACCTCATATTTTTCTAAGACCATTTGGATCTCCAAATTTCAACCGAAACGAGCATCTCGTACCTAAAACGACAGAACCATTGACTTTTCCTAAGTTTCGGACCTAAATAACACCCCTAGAACCTAAAACCTTGACCTATACCCACTTGCCTCACTCTCTATCTCTCCTTACCTCACACCCCATGAACCAAACCCCCCAAAACAAGAAAAATATCAGCCAAAGTAAGAAAAGAGGAAGAAAGAAAGGGGAAAGAAGAACACTATTCAACCTTGGGGTATTTGAGCTCATACTCCCTTCATTTCTTCTCCAATTTGAAAGGTAAGACCATATTGGTTATCTTTATCTCCTTGTGGTTCTTTCAAGTCCAATATTGCATGATTTCACCATGTTTTGAATTATAATTGATATATATGATGAATAGTTAGGTTTTGCTCTCTTATTGAATCAACTTGATTTCCTTGAGCTTTCTTTGTGATTCATGAGTAATAAATGATCTTTAAGCATGCATTTATGTTGCTTTGGACTTAGTTTGCTTGGTTGTTGGAGATTTCATGACTTGCCATTAATGATGATTGAAGATTGGAGTTGATGATTGAATTCTTGATGCATTCTTTAAACTCTTGAGGTTTGAATGTGATATAGCTTGCATGTATGAGTTTATGACCTGATTTGGTGTGTTTTTAGGTTAAGTTTTATGTTGGTTATGTGCTTTGTGGCTTCCCTCTCGTGCATGCCCTTGTTTGCTGTGTTTTTTAGCTACTGACCCAAATCCACGGGGGTGGATTTGAGTCCCGTGGATTTGGGTTAGTAGGTTTCTGACCAGAATCCATGGGGGGAAAAATCCAAGGGGGTGGATTCTGTCCATCCGGTTTTTGTTACTCCGGTTCCATTTTTCTTCCCTCGTTTGATCTTTCTCCACCTCTTTTATGACTCCTATGCTATACTAGCATGCTTTATGAGGTGTTTTGACTAATGTATGAAGTTTATGACTTGAATTGCTATGAAATATCAAAGTTATGAACGAATGAACTTGATAACTTCATGTATTGAATGTACTTGAATTAATTACGTGACAATGTGACTCTTCTTGTAACTAATGCATCCCTTATGTGTTCAATGGATTCCTTTCGCCTTTAAATGATTCATGTGCATTGTAAACATGTTAATATTTATCTTATGATTATTGTATGGAATTCTTGGCTCATTTTGATTTGAATTATGAAAGATACGATACGATTGAATGTGAAACCTTCATGTATTGAATGTACGTGGGTTAAGTGCTTGATTATATGTCTCCATGACATCGTTTTACTTCTTATGTATCTCATACCATGTTAATGCATTACCGTGCGTCATATATGGTTCATTTGGAGTCTTGAGTCTCACGAGTACACTATATTGTCTTTTTTACAGTTTTCTCCAGGGCGGAGACCTATCGGGTTCATAGGACACTTTCAAGTCCTCTTGTTTTCTTCTTGGTATTGGTCGGTAAGGTGTAAAGGTGGGTTTCTCTTCTATTAGTTAAACGACCCGATATATTCCCAATGTGTAACGTTTTAAGCCAAACTATTATGTATATATATATATCGAGTCTCTTAAAGAGTCAATGATTTTAATGTTAAGCCCTTTTTCTTTATTGAACACCTTACCTAATGTTTTGGCGAGTATTGATTGATTTACGTATTGGGCCCGGGGCTTGGTACATATGGCTATCCGGGGAGGCAAGGGCCGACGGTGATCCTATGTGCTAGTCCCAACCAAATCACAGAATCCGGAACTCGCTAGGAGATTAGCGAGGAAAGGGGGCTGAGCGCCTTTGGGGAACTCATGAAACCCCATTGGTCATTGATTGGGAGACGCATTCTCCTGGATGGGTCCCCCCCGGGGCACCGGTTACACCATCGGGAGGAACAAAACCTGTAAGTGGCATGGGTTCGCCCATGGTCCACCAGGACAATATCTTCCACTGTGCATGGTAGACGCGTTTCTAATTGGAGAGAGAAGGAATAAATGTATGCATGAATGAATGATATTGATGGAATGAACGAATGATTGTGACTGAATGAATGATTCTGTGATCACTAATGAATGAATAAATGGATAATGCACACACGAGGAGAAGGTTGGAGAATTCGCCCTCCGCCGGGCTTACGTAATGACCGCATGATTGTAATGAATGATTGAAATTAATGGTTGTAATCCCGGGCGTTGTTTTCTTTGTTTTCACCCACTTGGGAAATATCTCAAAACCTCGCAAGGGATTATAGCTTGCATGTGTGGGTGTTTAAATTCTGCGATATTACTATAATATGCCCTGTTTTATACCCACCAGTCTCCTATAGATTGAACCCGGCTTTGTTTGCAGTTCTTTTGCAAGCTTGGAGTGCTAGGCGGGATTTGTGTCGGTTAAATCCTGTAGTTAAGTCAGAGTCTTTCCACACGCACATTGTAATTTGTTTAAGTCATATGGAAACATGTTTAAATGTTGAGTTTATGTTTTATTGGTTCGGGACAGGCTTCTAGGGATAGATTGAACTCGTGGTTATGATTTATGATTTATGTTTATAAATTTTGGGACTAGGTATCTATGCTAGTTGAACCCGTCAATTGCTACCTGTATTCATGATTGATTTTATGATATGCTTCCGCACGTATATTTTATCTTATTGAATGGCTTGTTTAGTTTCGAGGTTCTAGCTCCCGCCTAGCATAGCGAGTGAGTGGTCCCCGTTCGCCGTGACTTGGCACGTGTATGGACTTCCCATTTCATATGCGGGTCGGGTCTCAGTGCGGGGATGTGGTGTCTTGCGTTTGGGCCGCTACAATGCCAATGCACATATCACCATTGTAAACAATTTAAAGATGCAACATGTTGGAGCAATTATATCAAGTAAAGATGCGAAAAAAATGCATGGGATTAGTGTATGTTCATGCCACATAATTAACACCAAAAGCATGGATTTAATGCAACAAGCAACATATAAATCAACAAAGTTTTGAAAGAAGCATATTTAACAATATTTTCCAAGTCAAGTAGCAATAACAATGCTCATGTTCAATATGGTGCACACGTTGACATGTTGTTCTTAAGTCGTTCGACCTATACTTGACATGACATGACACTAGCACTCCGGTTTTGCAACCTAGAGCTCTGATACCACTTAAAGATGTAGCACCCGCGACGAGAGCACCACATCCCCCACACTACGAGTTCGGTCCACATATAAAATGAACTAATCCATACATGAACTAAATTCACAGCGAACGGAAGACAATGAAAAGACTGTCCTAGCTAGGCGAAATCTAACCCTTTCACAAATCAACAATGACCAAGATGCGGAAGCAAGGCAATTACATATTCAATATCAAGGAGAAATAAATACAATTCCGTAGAAAAGTAAATACGGGTTCCACTAAACGATACAACTTTCCTAACCTGTCCAGAATCAATTCAATGCAATAATATAGAACGGGTTCAACTAAAGTCTTAGAAACTTGTCCCGAGTTCAATTAAATTCAATAAATAGATCAATACAATAAGTAGGTACAATATGTATTGCGTGTGCCCGTGAAGGATTCGAATAAGGACACGACAACTCTAACTCCGCCTAACAACAACTTGCAAAGAACCTGGAAGAAGGAAAAAAGAGGGATCAGTCTCTAGAAGACTGAGTGAACAGGAGGTATACGTATATATAGAAATATGCACATGCAAGTTGTAAATCCCAAGTAACGTTTCAATTAAAATAGTTCCCGTGAGGGCAAGAAATCAATTGATCAAATGCTTGGACTTTACAACTACCAGTTTATACAATTATTTACAATTACAGGCTATCCGTGGCTCGACGAGTGAGCGTTCACAATCTCCAACCAAACTCCGACTGTGTACAATGATTAAGTTCATTTTAAGAGTGATCATGCAATTCAATTAGTAACATACAGTGCAATAGTGTGATCAACCAGTGCAATCAGTCCAGACTATAATCCCTGGGCAACCCGTGGTGCCGGATTCCCCCAAGATCTCCTTTTTCCTCTATGACAGAAAGGTTGGCTAGCCTTCAACAATCCAGTCCCGCACAGCAGAGGGTGCATGACTCCCTAAGCCCGCAACTCCTTCCTCTACCAATCTCCTAGTGGATTTAGGGGTCATCCCAACAGTGTGGAACTATGCAAGAGCTTACCGTCGGCCCGATACCTGCCCAGCTCGCTCAATACACAAGTTCCAGGGTCCACAATCAATATGTAGTACAATATCTCACCAAAACAGGAGGGGTCAGTAAATAACAATAACGATAACAATAGGTTCAATTTAATAAAGGTTTACTCAATTACACGTTTGAAAATAATATAAATATAAGTATGGTTTTTAGGCCAAATATCATTCATGCAGGTTTTAGGGTTTAATACGTAACAAGAACAAAAACACCCTCACCTGACAAGCGACGACACAATACAAGGATATAAGATAGTGCCTATTCAATCGATGATCTCCGCCCTGGAGAAGAACTGGACAAGAAAGGGAACATTGTGTTCTCGTGAGATACAACTCAATAATGATACCAAATATGACGCATGGCGTAGTCATGAACATATTCATGTATGAAATGAACATATAATAGCATGTATCAATCATTTAAAGGCATAAGAATGGAAATGAACTGCATCAGTTGAAGCAGAAAATAACAAACACCTTCTGGAGCATGGGAATGGACGTTCCGATTTCAGTGTAAAATGGGAAGGGCTGTTCTAGGCTCCCTGAAACAAATTCTGCGCGTCTGTAAGAAAATGGCATTTTTGGCACTTAGGAACAGCCATTCCGGCCGTAAGCCAAAACTAGGAAAAGTCGTTCCCAATCTCGCGCCAGGATGCTCAGAAGGTTGGGAACGGCCATTCCTGGAAATGAACTGAAACGGGAAGGGCCGTTCCCGTTATGCAGGTGATGTAGAAATAGAGCAGAAACAGGGGAATCTCACAGACCAAATTCAAATATCACAAAACACCCACAAATCAACTTCCAAATGCATTAAATCATGAAATAAACATACTTGCATGCTTAAGTACAATAAAATCCAATATAAACACTTAATTCAAGCTAACCTAACCTGTCTCGAATCAATTCAATGCAATAATATAGAACGTGTTCAACTAAAGTCCAAGAAACCTATCCCGAGTTCAATTCAATTCAATAAATAGATCAATACAATAAGTAGGTACAATATGCAGTGTGTGTACACGTGAAGGACTCGAATAAGGACACGACAACTCTAACTCCGCCTAGCAACAACCTGCAAAGAACCTGGAAGAAAGGAAAAAGAGGGATCAATTTCTAGAAGACTGAGTGAACATGAGGTATACGTATATATAGAAACATGCACATGCAAGTTGTAAATCCCAAGCAATGTTTCAGTTAAAATAGTTCCCGTGAGGGTAAGAAATTAATTGATCAATGCTCAAACTTTAAAACTACCAGTTTATACAATTATTTACAATTAAAGGCTATCCGTGGCTCGGCGAGTGAGTGTGCACAATCTCCAACCAAACTCCGACAGTGTACAATGATTAAGTTCAGTTTAAGAGTGATCATGCAGTTCAATTAGTAACATACAGTGCAATAGTGTGATTAATCAGTGCAATCAGTCCAGACAATAATCCCTGGGTAACCCGTGGTGCCGGATTCCCACAAGATCTCCTTTTTCCTCCATGATGGGAAGGTTAGCTAGCCTTCAACCATCCAGTCACGGTGAGCAAAGGGTGCATGACTCCCTAAGCCTGGAGCTCCTTCCTCCACCAATCTCCTAGTGGATTCAGGGGTCATCCCAACAGTGTGGAACTGTGCAAGAGCTTACCGTCGGCCCTATACCTGCCCAGCTCGCTCAATACACAAGTTCCAGGGCCCACAATCAATATGCAGTACAGTATCTCGCCAAAACAGGAGGGATCAGTAAATAACAATAACGATAACAATAGGTTCAATTTAATAAAGGTTTACTTGATTACATGGATGAAAATAATATAAATATAAGTATAGCTTTTAGGCCAAATATCATTCATGCAGGTTTTAGGGTTTAATACGTAACTAGAACGAAAACACCCTCACCTGACAAGCGACGACACAATACAAGGATACAAGATAGTGCCTATTCGATCGATGATCTCCGCCCTGGAGAAGAACTGGACAAGAAAGGGAACATTGTGTTCTCGTGAGATACGACTAAATAATGATACCAAATATGACGCACGGCGTAGTCATGAACATATTCATGTATGAAATGAACATATAATAGCATGTATCGATCATATAAAGGCATAGGAATGGAAATGAACTGCATAAGTTGAAGCAGAAAATAACAAACACCTTCTGGAGCATGGGAACGGCCGTTCCGATTTCAGTGTAAAATGGGAAGGGCCGTTCCCGGCTCCCTGAAACAAATCCTGCACGTCTGTAAGAAAATAGCATTTTTAGCATTTGGGAACGGCCATTCCGGCCGTAAGCCAAAACTGGGAAGGGTCGGTCCCAGTCTCGCGCCAGGATGCTCAGAAGGTTGGGAACGGCCGTTCCTAGAAATGAACTGAGATGGGAAGGGCCGTTCCCGTTATACAGGTGATGTAGAAACAGAGTAGAAACAGGGGAAGCTCACGGCCCAAATTCAAATATCACAAAACACCCACAAATCAACTTCCAAATGCATTAAATCATGAAATCCAATATAAACACTTAATTCAAGCTTTAATCATCAAGAACTCCCATATCAAATCCATAAGAGTTCATGTCATCCAACCCCATAACTTCAAGATTTATGCAAGCAATTCAAGTTTAAAGCTCATGATCATGCTTCTAACAACAAATAAACAAGTTATCCACTCCAAAATCACAAACCCTAGCTTCAATCATGAATTCAAGAATTCACATATATCCCATATATACCTTAAATGAAAAGGGAAAGAAAGGAGATGGAATTAGATGATTGATGGAGCTCCAAAGTATGAGATTTGATGGAAAATAACTTGGAGATGAGGAAATCCCTCTTCTTCTTCCTTAAGCTTGGATCGAGAGAAGGGAGAAAGCAAGGAACAATGTATGTAAGTTGTATGAAATGAAACGAAGAGATATCACGTGATGCTTCTCTTAAAAGAGATGACTAGCCACATTTTGTAATTAAACCCTCCAAATATAGAAGTTGATGCAATTAAGTCCTGAACTCAAGAAATGTTATCAATTATATCCTGTAACGCCCCGACTTTTCGGACGTAAAGGTAGGGCGTATGTGTTTACCTATTTGCGTGAATTAATTGTTTTACGTGTTTTATATTTAATTTTATTATAAATTGTTATTATATTATTATATTATATTATATTTTAATATATTATAAATTCTAATATATATATATGTATTTCGTATTATATATATATATATATATATATATGTTTAATTATTATTATTAATTTAATGATTATACTAATTATATGTTAATCATGTTTTAGTTAATTAATTACGTGCTTAATATAATTTATTTAATATTAGATTTATTTATTTATTTAAATGTTTTTGCATGGGAATTATTTATGCATGGATTTATTTCATTTTGCATGGGAATTAATTTATATTGCATGAATTGCATGGGATTTCATAATTTATGCATGAATTGCATGTATGAGCTTGTTCGTTTATTTTGTGCTTCGTTCTTATATGATATGATTTCGGATTGCCACGAATTTATAGTATGTTGTAAATATATGTGTTATGGACATGATTTTATGCTCAATTTATGTTTTCGAATTCAATTGATTTGTTAACGAATTTAATTTGTTTCGAGGAACCAAAACGGGGGCTAACGAGCACTTAGCGTACCCTTGGTTCCGAATTTAATATCTTGAGCTCGGGAACTCGGATTCGAGTTCCGTCAACTCCGCTGAACTCGTAACGAAAATTCGAGTTTAGTAAACTTAGCCTTATATTTTTCCTAAATCCTTTGAAACTCCGAAATCCAACCGAAAAACGAAACGGCATTCAACTTGACCTTGCTGCACAAAATGAACCATATCTCATCCAAACCACAACCAAATTAACCATGGTTTGATTCCTTTAAACCCTAACTCAACCACCTATCAGGATATTTCTAGCCCTAACCAAGATAATCCTCACACAACCCCCAAACATCAGCCAAAGCTACTGCTCTACAGTCCAGTCCCCTAACCCTTCAAACCTTGGAGATTTTGGAGCTCAAATCTCATCCAAACTTCAACCAATCATCAAGGTAAGTTAAGGGTTGTATTATATGATTAATTCTGAGCATTTTCATCTTTTCATTCATGAATTTGAGCATGGTTTCATCCATTCTGGGCATTTTTCTGAAAATAAAGGATTTTGGGCAAAATGTTGATCTTCTTCGTTTCTCAATGATTTTGATTGATTCCAAGCTTGAGATTGATTGTTTTGACATCCTCATACCATTTATGTTCATTGATTTCGTGGTTGTTGAAGTATTTATGACATATCATTTATGAAACTTTGAGAAAATCCCACATGAAGGTCACGTAAGGTTGCTTTCTTGTTTGAGCTTGTTTGGGACTTAATTATGTGTTGTATTTATGATATTTTGCTGCACTTTTGAGGGACTTATGGACCTGAATGAAATCGGATTGATTGAGTTCAAGCTTGCCCTGTTTTCTTCGCGTTGGGCCCTGTTTTTCACGCTGGTTTTTGCTGTCAAACTGCTGTGATTTTCTTCCCTTTTGGCTGTCCAATTCGTGGCTTTGGGTTGTGTATTCTTGTTGAGTTATTGTAGCAATTTGGACCTTGTTATGTTGCTTTTGGTTGCCTTCGTTCTTGCTGGAGTTGGTTGCTCTGTTTCTGCGCATTTCTGCTGCTAACAGAGGCTGCTGCTGCTGCACGTCACGGGCGTGCCATTCCTGCCCGTTCCAGCGAGGAACGGGGGTGCTGTGTGGGCTGGAGTTGCTGTACCGAGACACAGGGGTGTCTCGGTATAGGTTTGGAGGGTGACACGTGGGTGTCACCCCGTTTTGCTTGAACTCTGCTGCTTCTTCTTTGAATTGTTGTTGCTACTGTTTTTGTGGTTGCATGGCTGCGTGAGTGTGTGCTGCTGCTGCTGCTGTTTTGGCGTGCATGGTTGTGTTTGGTGTTGTGTGTATGCATTGCTTGTAATGTGTTGTGTGTGTTTTGATTGTGTAATGTGTGTGCAGCATGTGTGTTAGTGTGCATCCATGAGAGTGTTGTGGTGTGAGTACATGCATGTGTATAATAAATATAGTATACATATTGCATGCATGAGTTGTATTTATATATATATATGTAGTATATATGTGAATTGTGCATGTATGTGTGTGTGTGTACGTGTATATAGATATACTATATATATATGTATGATTATATATTATTATATATATAATATTCTGTATGTTTATATATTATATATTATATATAATTATTATATATTTTAAATATTACTTGATTTAATCTAATTTCTGAAATTAATTGATTTCCATTTCGCGTATTTATTCTACTGACTATTGTTTGAACGTTTCCAATTATTTATTTTATTCCTCAATGTGAATTTGAATAATATGTGTTATGCTTCTTAAATGAATTTTAGATTAATTGATATGCATTATGAATTTATGAATTTATGAATATTATGAATATTGTAAAATTATGAAATTTATATGAATTTATGAAATTATGAAATTGAATGAAATATATGAACGAATGATTTGATTATATGATTTAAATTCTTTAATCGTGCACATGAACATTTTAATGATATAACATGATCATTTATGCATTCATGTCATATTTACCTCATTGCCGAGCGTCATATGTGGTCATTGCGTCTCATACCTTTTCTTTTGCACAGATTCGGGTTTGGTCGGAGACGAGGACGAGCATTGAGACGCTTGTGCCTTTATTTTGCTTTGGTAAAGGTGGGTTTTTCTTCTACTAGTTAAACAACCCTATAACTCCCTTATGTGCAAAGTTTTAAGCCAAAATAATATATTTATATAAATCGAGTCATTTTGGGTAAATGATTTCAAACGTATGACCCCTTTTATTTATGAAACCCTACCTTATGTTTTGGCGAGATTGTATGTATGTTATGTTCACGGGCCCCGGGACTTAGTATATGTGGCTAACCGAGGAAGCAAGGGCTGACGGGGATCCCATATACTAGTTCCAACCAAATTTACGACGATACGGACCTCGTTAGGAGTTTTGACGAGGAAACGCAGGTCGGGCTTTTGAGGATTCATGTACCTCACTAGCCATTATGTATGAACCGGTGGTCAGGTCTAGCTAACTTGTCCACCACCCGGAGGAAGAAGGTGTATATGTATGATTATGATCATTTATGTATGTGCACGAAAGATATGTATGACAACCAATAATTATGATATGATTACACGAGGAGAAGGTTGGAGATTGTGCACGCTCACTCGCCGAGCTTAAACCCTTATGAACAAATATGAATGAAAATGAACGTCGTAATCCCGTTGATGTTTTCTTTTGTTTTAACCACTTGGTAAATTCTTATCAAACTTCACACGGGATTAGGGCTTGCATGTATGTGTTTAATTTATGCGATATTATATTTCTTATGCCCCGTTTTTATACCCACCAGTCTCTTTTAGACTGAACCCGGTTGTTTTCAGCTGTTTTGTGCAGGTATAGGAGTGCTAGGCGGGAATACAAGTCGTCTAGGTCTTGCATTTATGTTTAGCACTTCTTTTCAGTCTCATATTCATACTCTTGTTGCTACTTTTGTATTTGATCATAGTATAGATTGGAGCGTTATGACTTTGTAGACCGTGAGTGTCATTGCATATTTGAATGCTCTTGTATATCTATTTTTGGAGCTTGGTGGCTCACTGTATATGCTTTGTCGTTATGGCTTCCGCAAAATTTTCTTTAACTCTGATTCTATATGTTTCTTGAGTTGATTGGTTTAAGGGTTAGTCCCGCCTAGCATAGCGTGTGTGTTGTGTCCCCGTTCGCCGTGGATTTGGCACGTGTATGGACTTCCATTTCATATACGGGTCGGGTCTCGGTGCGGGGGATGTGGTACCTTACGCTCGGGTGCTACATCCTTAAGTGGTATCAGAGCTTAGGGTTGCAAAACCCGGGCTCTAGTGTCGTGTTGAGTCAGTTAGGTCGTTCAGCTTTAGGAACAACTTGTCAATGTGTTGCATATGCATTGTTTACGTGCTTGTGTGCTCTAAATCTTGAATTTTGATCGAATTAATTGCACTTGCATGCATGGACTAAAAATAGCATGCATTTTAGTGTTTCTTGAACAGGATGCCTCCACGTAGACATCGTGAGAGATCTCCCGGATATCGTCGTCATCATGATCGATCCCCTACGCCTCCACCTCAACCACAAGCACCACCGATAGATATGGGGAATTTCATGGAAGCAGTTTTCAACTATGTAGAGCTTAGAAGGGCTCAAGCTCCCCCACCACAACCAGCAGGACAACAAGCTCCTCCACTAAACCATAACAATAGAGATCCTCATGGGGTGTTTCTGAGCTATAATCCCCCTCGATTTTCTAGTTCTATCGACGATTCGGTCTCGGAGGGTTGGTTGATTCGACTAGAGAGGATATTTGGGGTCCGACAGTTTACTACACAAGAGAAGGCTCAATTTGCTATATTCCAACTGGATGGAGATGCGTACGAATGGTGGGAACGAACTAGAGAGAAACTTGAAGTGGACGAAGAGGAAGTAACTTGGGAGGTCTTTAAAAGAGAATTCAGAGAATGCTTTGTACCGGAAGTAGTGAGAGAGAGGAAGGAGCAAGAATTCATGGATCTAAAGCAAGGTACGCGTACGGTTACTCAATACCTCACAGTATTTAACAGACTTGGGAAATATGCTCCTCATGTCACCCGGGATGAGAAAAGGAAAGCAAGGAAATTCATTGCGGGGTTAAGACAGGATTTGAGACACGGTCAGGCGGGTCATAATTTCGAGGCTTTTGCCAATACGGTACAAAGGGCTCTAGTTCAAGAAGAGGAGTATAAGAAGAAAGATCCGATTTTTAGGCCACCGATGGGGCGAGGTTCTGGAACAAGTTCGGGAAAGCGACCTATGGTTCAAGCTACTCCCCCTCTTAAGGGTCCGTTTAAGAAGCCAAGAATGGGAGGACCAACTCCACCGGTTCCAACAGCTTTGCCTGCACCAACGAGGGATCGACAAGGTCCGAGTGAAGCACGATTATCCAAGCCACCATGTACATATTGTGGAGGGCCAACTCACAATTATCACAAATGCTGGAAGAGGTTGGGTTTATGCCTAATATGTGGAAAAGCTGATCATATGGCAGATACATGCCCCGACAAGAATCCGGGATTTAAAAAGGGAGTTCAAAGGCCAATGATTCAGGCTCGTGCTTACGCCCTCGAAGGTGAAGAGCAAGATGCAGAGATCGATCCCACAGCTGTGGTAGAAGGTACTCTATGCATACATAACATGAGCATTCATGCACTCTTTGATTCGGGTGCCACGCATTCCTTTATTTCTTGTGACTTAGTTGCTATTCTATGCTTGTCTGTTATTTGCTTTTTCTTCTTGTTATTTGGTGACTTCGCCACTTGGTGGGAGTCTTCAGACAGATCAGTTGGTTCGGGAGTGTTCAGTTCTAATGGAAGGATAAGTTGTGGTAATCTTCATCGATGACATCCTAGTTTATTCGAGAACTCCGGAGGATCATGTAAGGCACCTCAGGATTGTGTTGGATACCTTAAGAGAGCATCGGACTGTATGCTAAGTTTAGCAAAGGCGAGTTTTGGATTGATTAGGTAGCATTTCTGGGTCATATTATTTCAAGGAAAGATTTGGAGGTAGACCCTTCTAAGATTGAGACGGTTATTCAGTGGCGAAGCCCGAAAAATGTTTCAGAAGTAAGGAGTTTCTGGGGTTTGGCAGACTACTATCGAAGATTTGTACAGGATTTTTCGAAGATTGCAGCTCCTTTAACCCGGTTGACCAAGAAGGTAGTTAAGTTGAGTGGGACGAGGCATGTGAGGATAGCTTTCAACTTGTAAAGGAAAGTTGACCACCGCTCCTGTATTAGCACTTCCCAAAGGTACAGAAAGATATACAGTTTTTACGGACGTCTCAAAGGAAGGTTTGGGATGTGTGTTGATGCAAAATGGAAGAGTAATCGCCTATGCCTCAAGGAAATTGAAAGAGCATGAACAGAACTACCTCACTCATGATTTGGAATTAGTGGCAGTGATCTTTGCTTTGGGTAAGTGGAGACACTAGCTTTATGGAATTTCGTTCGAGGTCTTTTCTGATTACGAGAGTCTCCAATACTTATTCTCACATAAGGAAGTGAACAAGAGACAACGGCGTTGGATGGAACTTTTGGCGGATTATGAGTGTACAATCCGATACCATCCCGGCAAAGCCAATTTGGTCACGGATGCACTTAGTAGGGAAAACTAGTGTGTCCGATGTGAAAGTGGAAATTGGAGAGGAGAATGAGTTGTTCAGACTGAGGGCTAGTGTTCGGAATATTACGGTTCGACCAGATCTTAAACAGAAGTTATCTGATGCTCAGAGGATTGATCCCGAGGTTCAGAAATTAGATGGGAAAGCTCGAGCTGATTCAGAGTGTCCGATTGGGTTTGATGATACGGGACTTCTAAGATTCAAGAATAGAGTTGTTGTCCCGGAAGAATTAAAAAGGATTATTCTTGAGGAAGCCCATCGGTCAGGGTATTCGTTACATCCCGGAGGAATAAAAGGTATAAGGATCTTAAGCAATTCTATTGGTGGAATGGATTGAAACGGGATGTTATCGACTTCGTGAAACACTGTATGACTTGTCAAGTGATCAAGGCAGAACATCAGAAGCCATCGGGGCTACTTCGACCATTGCCTATCCCGGAATGGAAATGGGAACAAATAGCTATGAATTTTATTTCAGGATTACCAAAAGTGAGAGGAGGTTTCGATGGAATTTGGGTTATCGTGGACAGGTTGACGAAATCCGCTCATTTTCTTACTGGTAGAACGTCCGATAAAGTAAGAAAGATGGCCAAGAGATACAATGATGAGATTGTTAGGCTTCATGGTGTACCTGTTAGTATTGTCTCGGATTGGGATCCCAGATTTACTTCAAGGCTATGGCAAGAATTGCAGAAGTGTTGGGAACAAGGCTTCAATTCAGCACAGCTTTCCATCCTCAGACCGATAGACGATCAGAAAGGTTGATTAAGTATCTGGAGGATCTGTTGAGAACATGTGCATTGGACTTGCCTCCGAATTTAACTGGAATTCATAACGTGTTTCATGTTTCACAGCTCCGAAAGTATTATCGAGATGAGTCCGAGGTTCTACCGGTTGAAGAAGTGGAATTAGAATCGGATCTCACCTTCGTTCAGAAGCCGATTAAGATATTGGATCGAAAGTTTCAGGAACTTCGAAATCGGCGTATTCCACTAGTCAAGGGTCTCTAGAGAAGTGATAAAACCGAAGAGACTACGTGGGAGACGGAGGATAAGATGTAAAGATTTCACCCCGAGTTGTTTTCGAGCGAGCAATGAATCCGAGGACGGATTCTTTTAAGGGGGAGAGATTGTAACGCCCCGACTTTTCGGACGTAAAGGTAGGGCGTATGTGTTTACCTATTTGCGCGAATTAATTGTTTTACGTTTTTTATATTTAATTTTATTATAAATTGTTATTATATTATTATATTTTATTTTATTTTAATATATTATAAATTCTAATATATATATATGTATTTCGTATTATATATATATATGTTTAATTATTATTATTAATTTAATGATTATACTAATTATATGTTAATCATATTTTAGTTAATTAATTACGTGCTTAATATAATTTATTTAATATTAGATTTATTTATTTATTTAAATGTTTTTGCATGGGAATTATTTATGCATGGATTTATTTCATTTTGCATGGGAATTAATTTATATTGCATGAATTGCATGGGATTTCATAATTTATGCATGAATTGCATGTATGAGCTTGTTCGTTTATTTTGTGCTTCGTTCTTATATGATATGATTTCGGATTGCCACGAATTTATAGTATGTTGTAAATATATGTGTTATGGACATGATTTTATGCTCAATTTATGTTTTCGAATTCAATTGATTTGTTAACGAATTTAATTTGTTTCGAGGAACCAAAACTGGGGCTAACGAGCACTTAGCGTACCCTTGGTTCCGAATTTAATATCTTGAGCTCGGGAACTCGGATTCGAGTTCCGTCAACTCCGCTGAACTCGTAACGAAAATTCGAGTTTAGTAAACTTAGCCTTATATTTTTCATAAATCCTTTGAAACTCCGAAATCCAACCGAAAAACGAAACGGCATTCAACTTGACCTTGCTGCACAAAATGAACCATATCTCATCCAAACCACAACCAAATTAACCATGGTTTGATTCCTTTAAACCCTAACTCAACCACTTATCAGGATATTTCTAGCCCTAACCAAGATAATCCTCACACAACCCCCAAACATCAGCCAAAGCTACTGCTCTACAGTCCAGTCCCGTAACCCTTCAAACCTTGGAGATTTTGGAGCTCAAATCTCATCCAAACTTCAACCAATCATCAAGGTAAGTTAAGGGTTGTATTATATGATTAATTCTGAGCATTTTCATCTTTTCATTCATGAATTTGAGCATGGTTTCATCCATTCTGGGCATTTTTCTGAAAATAAAAGATTTTGGGCAAAATGTTGATCTTCTTCGTTTCTCAATGATTTTGATTGATTCCAAGCTTGAGATTGATTGTTTTGACATCCTCATACCATTTATGTTCATTGATTTCGTGGTTGTTGAAGTATTTATGACATATCATTTATGAAACTTTGAGAAAATCCCACATGAAGGTCACGTAAGGTTGCTTTCTTGTTTGAGCTTGTTTGGGACTGAATTATGTGTTGTATTTATGATATTTTGCTGCACTTTTGAGGGACTTATGGACCTGAATGAAATCGGATTGATTGAGTTCAAGCTTGCCCTGTTTTCTTCGCGTTGGGCCCTGTTTTTCACGCTGGTTTTTGCTGTCAAACTGCTGTGATTTTCTTCCCTTTTGGCTGTCCAATTCGTGGCTTTGGGTTGTGTATTCTTGTTGAGTTATTGCAGCAATTTGGACCTTGTTATGTTGCTTTTGGTTGCCTTCGTTCTTGCTGGAGTTGGTTGCTCTGTTTCTGCGCATTTCTGCTGCTAACAGAGGTTGCTGCTGCTGCACGTCACGGGCGTGCCATTCCTGCCCGTTCCAGCGAGGAACGGGGGTGCTGTGTGGGCTGGAGTTGCTGTACCGAGACACGGGGGTGTCTCGGTATAGGTTTGGAGGGTGACACGGGGGTGTCACCCCGTTTTGCTTGAACTCTGCTGCTTCTTCTTTGAATTGTTGCTGCTACTGTTTTTGTGCTTGCTTGGCTGCGTGAGTGTGTGCTGCTGCTGCTGCTGTTTTGGCGTGCATGGTTGTGTTTGGTGTTGTGTGTATGCATTGCTTGTAATGTGTTGTGTGTGTTTTGATTGTGTAATGTGTGTGCAGCATGTGTGTTAGTGTGCATGCATGAGAGTGTTGTGGTGTGAGTACATGCATGTGTATAATAAATATAGTATACATATTGCATGCATGAGTTGTATTTATATATATATATGTAGTATATATGTGAATTATGCATGTATGTGTGTGTGTGTACGTGTATATAGATATACTATATATATATGTATGATTATATATTATTATATATATAATATTATGTATGTTTATATATTATATATTATATATAATTATTATATATTTTAAATATTACTTGATTTAATCTAATTTCTGAAATTAATTGATTTCCATTTCGCGTATTTATTCTACTGACTATTGTTTGAACGTTTCCAATTATTTATTTTATTCCTCAATGTGAATTTGAATAATATGTGTTATGCTTCTTAAATGAATTTTAGATTAATTGATATGCATTATGAATTTATGAATTTATGAATATTATGAATATTGTAAAATTATGAAATTTATATGAATTTATGAAATTATGAAATTGAATGAAATATATGAACGAATGATTTGATTATATGATTTAAATTCTTTAATCGTGCACATGAACATTTTAATGATATAACATGATCATTTATGCATTCATGTCATATTTACCTCATTGCCGAGCGTCATATGTGGTCATTGCGTCTCATACCTTTTCTTTTGCACAGATTCGGGTTTGGTCGGAGACGAGGACGAGCATTGAGACGCTTGTGCCTTTATTTTGCTTTGGTAAAGGTGGGTTTTTCTTCTACTAGTTAAACAACCCTATAACTCCCTTATGTGCAAAGTTTTAAGCCAAAATAATATATTTATATAAATCGAGTCATTTTGGGTAAATGATTTCAAACGTATGACCCCTTTTATTTATGAAACCCTACCTTATGTTTTGGCGAGATTGTATGTATGTTATGTTCACGGGCCCCGGGACTTAGTATATGTGGCTAACCGAGGAAGCAAGGGCTGACGGGGATCCCATATACTAGTTCCAACCAAATTTACGACGATACGGACCTCGTTAGGAGTTTTGACGAGGAAACGCAGGTCGGGCTTTTGAGGATTCATGTACCTCACTAGCCATTATGTATGAACCGGTGGTCAGGTCTAGCTAACTTGTCCACCACCCGGAGGAAGAAGGTGTATATGTATGATTATGATCATTTATGTATGTGCACGAAAGATATGTATGACAACCAATAATTATGATATGATTACACGAGGAGAAGGTTGGAGATTGTGCACGCTCACTCGCCGAGCTTAAACCCTTATGAACAAATATGAATGAAAATGAACGTCGTAATCCCGTTGATGTTTTCTTTTGTTTTAACCACTTGGTAAATTCTTATCAAACTTCACACGGGATTAGGGCTTGCATGTATGTGTTTAATTTATGCGATATTATATTTCTTATGCCCCGTTTTTATACCCACCAGTCTCTTTTAGACTGAACCCGGTTGTTTTCAGCTGTTTTGTGCAGGTATAGGAGTGCTAGGCGGGAATACAAGTCGTCTAGGTCTTGCATTTATGTTTAGCACTTCTTTTCAGTCTCATATTCATACTCTTGTTGCTACTTTTGTATTTGATCATAGTATAGATTGGAGCGTTATGACTTTGTAGACCGTGAGTGTCATTGCATATTTGAATGCTCTTGTATATCTATTTTTGGAGCTTGGTGGCTCACTGTATATGCTTTGTCGTTATGGCTTCCGCAAAATTTTCTTTAACTCTGATTCTATATGTTTCTTGAGTTGATTGGTTTAAGGGTTAGTCCCGCCTAGCATAGCGTGTGTGTTGTGTCCCCGTTCGCCGTGGATTTGGCACGTGTATGGACTTCCATTTCATATACGGGTCGGGTCTCGGTGCGGGGGATGTGGTACCTTACGCTCGGGTGCTACATATCCAATTCACATTCATGCAATTAGGTCCTCAACTTATGGAAATGATCACTTAAGACCATGTACACAAATAAGTCATGTTTGGAAATTTAATTCACGTGTCAATTAAATATAAGTCATATAATAATTCTCAAGTTGGTAATAATTTCATATAAGCACTTTAGGAATATAATTCACAAAATATCAGGTAATGCATAACTTGAAAACTGGGGCGTTATAACATCAAACTGTTACCTCTCAAGATAGTTTTAAACCAATAAACTGTCAATATTTTAGAAACAACTAGAACTCACTCTTTCCAGCCAATATCACTCGTATGATCAATGAAATTGAGATCTCGGGGCAAGTACGAAAATGTATGCAGCAGATCTGATCATCATCAAGAACACACAAATGAATAAGCTAAAATCAAGCAGAAAACATCAAGATCACAAGCATATCCAACGTTATTTCCCTAAATCAAGAAAAAAGATTCAATCTTTAGCACAAGGAACCCCAAATCATTACCATCCTGAGTCACCAATGGATAATCAGAGGCGTTGAGATTGATGAACCAATCCCATTCCCCACATTCCTTCAATAAGATAGCAACAGCGTGCAATGTATTCATCACCATGGTCGGACCATGGTAAGTTACCAAATTAGCCTTGGAAATCATCCGAACATTCCCGAATCTCTTGAAAATCAAGTGGGCAGTCACATAATTGTACAGATCGAGCATCTCCTCGACGGAGGACTCAACGTCGAGATGCACGATGTATTGGTTATTGGGGTGGTACAGAGCTTCAAGCGTGCGCCGCAGCATCGGGCCGTCCCCGGCGGCGAGGTGAGTGCGCGGCGTCAATATCAAGGTCGCGAGCGCGACGACAATAGTGCGACAGCGACAGCGCCGATAGTGAGGCACAAGGTTCAGCTAGGGTTCTTCCATGAGAAATCTGCGGCGACGGTGGAAGGTAGAAGTTGTTGACAAAGGTTTGTGAAATTGAGATTTCAATGGCGTCTTCGGCTCACAATTCTGAAATTGAAATTGAGATTTGAGTGGTTTTTAGGCTTCCCGGCACAATTTCATTTTTGTAACAAAATTAATGTGTGTGTATACATACATATATACATATATATAGATATATCTATATATATATAAAAGTTAAACTAATTTTTTTTTTTTTTTAAAAGTTAAACTAATTGTTTATTAATTATTATAACACAATAATTTTAAAATTAAATATTTCAAAATTCCGATTTGAAATTCCCTCAAAATTTAGCATAACTTAAAAACTTGGAAAAAAGAAAAAATTCTTTTTAATTATTCGATTTAATTGAAAAGAATACGAACATTTATATTGATATCGTTCAAAATATTTATCCAAAGTTTGATCACATAAATATAATTACCAATTATTAATAAAATAACTATCATTTGTTTATGAAATTCACTAATAATGCATATAATTATCATGGATTATAATGAAATTCAACAAATCGTTACATAATCTATAATATAAAAATTGTTATTGCAAATTCCGAGGGAATTCCGACGGATTTCCGAGGGAATTTCCATTTTCCCTCGGAAATCCCTCGGAATTTTCATAAATAAAAAAAAAAAAAAGAACGTAAGAAAATCACACTTTAAAATATCAATTTAACAACATGAAACTTTATTTATTAATGAAATAAATAAGAAAAAATTGATGTCACACAAATATATTATGTATGAAGTAGGAATTCAATTTCAATTGAAAAGAATACGAACATTTACATTGATATCGTTCGAAATACTTATCCAAAGCTTGATCACATATTTATATAATTACTAATTATTAGTAAAATAACTACCATTTGTTTATTAAATTCACTAATAATGCGTATAATTATCATGGATTGTAATTAAATTCAACAAATCGTTACATAATCTATAATATTAAAAATAGTTATTCCAAATTCCGAGAGAATTCCGAGGGAATTTCCATTTTCCCTCAGAAATCCCTCGGAATTTTCATAAAATAAAATATAAAAAAAAAAAAGAAATCATACTTTAAAAAATCAATTTAACAACATGAAACTTTATTTATTAATGAATTAAATAAAAAAAATTGATTTCACACAAATATATTATGTATGAAGTAGAAATTGAATTTCAATTGAAAAGAATACGAACATTTACATTGATATCGTTCGAAATACTTATCCAAAGTTTGATATCATATATATAATTACCAATTATTAATATATAACTACCATTAGTTTATTAAATTCACTAATAATGCATATAATTATCATGGATTGTAATTAAATTCAATAAATCGTTACATAGTTTTTAATTTAAAAATATTTAAGGAAAATTCCGAGGGAATTCCGGGGGATTTCCGAGGGAATTTACATTTTCCCTCGGAAATCTCTCGGAATTTGCCATAAAATAAATTAAAAAAAAAAAAGAGAAAAAATCCCGCTTTTAAAAATTCAATATAATAACATAATGTTTTACTCATTAATGAATTAAATAAGAAAATTTTGGTGTGGTACAAATATATAACAATGAAATTCGATTTCAATTTAAAAGAATACACACATTTACATTGATATGTTTCGAAATACTAATCGAAAGTTTGATCACATGTGTATAAGTAGCCATTGTTAATTTAATAACTACCATTAGCTTGCTCTATTCACTAATAATACATACAAACGTCATGGATTGTAGTTAAGGTGAACAAATTCTTATATTTCATTAATTTTAAAAATAGGTATGATTTTTCCTCGGAATTCCCTCGGAACTATCCAGAAAAATAAAATTAAAAAAAAAAAAAACATACTTTAAAATATCAATTTAATAACATCAAGTTTTATTTATTAATGATAAAAAAAAAAAAAAAAAATTGATGTCACACAAATATATTACATATAAAATAGAAATTCGATTTCAATTGAGAAGAACACGAACATCTACATTGATTTAGTACGACATACTTATCCAAAGTTCGATTACATATCTATAATTACAAATTATTAATATAATAACTATCACTAACTTATTTAATTCACTAATAATGCATATGATTATAATGGATTGTAATTAAATTTAACAAATCGTTACATAATGTTTAATAATTAAAAATAGTTATGGGGAATTCCGAGGGAATTTCCATTTTCCCTCGAAATTTTCCATAAAATAAAATATAAAAAAAGAAAATCATACTTCAAAATATCAATTTAATAACGTTAAATTTTATTTAAAAATTAAATAAGTTCTAATTTTCCCTCGGAAATTCCCTCGGAAAATGCAAGATTTAGATATGTGAAAAATTCCCTCGGAAAATGCAAGATTTAGATATGTGAAAAGTGAACATTTCCGAGGGAAGTATTCCCTTGGGAATCCCTCGGAAACTAATTTTAGTTTAAAACTTAATAATTTTTAATTTTTTGAGGGAAATTTCCCTCGGAAAATTAAAGATTTAATATTTGAACATTTTCCGAGGGAATAATTCTCTCGGAAATCCCTCGGAAACTAATTTTAATTTAAAAATTAACTAAGTATTAATTTTCCGAGTGGGAAAATTCATGATTTAAATATGTGAACATTTCCGAGGGATTTATTCCCTCGGAAACTAATTTTAGTTTAAAAATTAATAAGTTTTAATTTTTCGATGGAATTTTCCCTCGAAAATCCCTCGGAAAATTCAAGATTTAAATATGTGAACATTTTCGAGGGATTTATTCCCTCGGAAATCCCTCGAAATCTAATTTTAGTTTAAAAATTAATAAGTTTTAATTTTCCGAGGGAATTTTCCCTCAGAAATTCCCTCGAAAAATTCAAGATTTAAAATATTAGAACATTTTCCGAGGGAATAATTCCCTCGGAAACTAGTTTTAATTTAAAAATTAAATAGATTTTAATTTTTCGAGGAATTTTCCCTCGGAAAACTTGGCGGCTAACCTTGGCGCGATAATTTCCGAGGGAATATTCCCTCGGAAAATAATTTGGCGAATTCCCTCGAAATTCGCCTGTTTTCTTATAGTGAAATATGAGTGTAAGTGCGGTAAAAGAATGCTAGACACCAACACAAGACCCACACGACTCGGGTTCCCGCCTAGCGCTCGCAACCTGTAAGCAAAAACTGAAAACAAAGCGGGTTCACTCTAAAGGAGACTGGTGGATATAAAACAGGGCATAATACATAAATATCACATAATTTAAAGACATACATGTAAGCCATAATCCCGTATGAAGTTTTTATAACAATTCCCAAGCGGGTAAAATAAGGAAAAGCATCAAACGGGATTATAACATTCATATTCATTCATTAGGCTATTCATGAGCCCAGCGAGAGGGCTAAGTCTCCAACCTTCACCTTCTGTAATCATTAAAAGTGTTCATTAGGTTATCACACACATAATCTTTCGTGCACATTCAATCGATCATTCATAATAGTTCATATACACCTTTTTCCTCAGGGTGGTGGACGGGTTTGCAAGGCCCGGCCACCTAATCATTATGGCTAGTGGGGTACATGAATCCCCAAGAGCCTGGTTCCCATTCCTTGCTAATCTCCTAGCAAGGGCCGGTATCACCGTAGTTTTGGTGGAACTAGTATACGGGGTTCACCGTCAGCCCAAGCTTCCTCGGATAGCCACGTACACTAAGTCCCAGGGCCTCCATTCAGTACATTCAATCAATTTCCCAAAACATTAGGTAGGGATTCATTAAGAAAGGCTTTACGTTGGAAATCATTTACTCTAAAGAGACTCGATATATAAATATAATAAGTTGGCTCAAAACTTTACACATTAGGGGTATATCGGGTTAATTTAGCTAATAGTAGAGAAACTCACTTTGAAAAGCAAATGAAATGGCATAAAAGCCTCAAGGACCGGTCTCGTCCCCGACTGGACCCAAATCTGTGAAAAAGAAGTGAAGTGAGACTCAATATGGCCATATATGACGCTCGGTTATGCAATGAACATGATATCAAAAGCATAAGAGGAAAAATAATGTTATGAAGATGTTCATATGCACAATTAATGCCTTGGAGACATATAAACACGTAATTCATTCAATATAATCATTGCTCGAAGGTATCATATTCGTTTGCGTTCACCTCATCATAATTCATATCAAATAGAGCCAAGAACCTCATATAACACTCATAACACATAAGAAGACATGGTAACGAAGCATAGGGATCACATAAGAGGCGGGAGAAGTCATCTAAATTAAGAAACAAATCAAACAAATCACATACACAAAGCAGAGCTGCAAACGGTCGTTCCCTCCTCAAAGAACAAAAATCTAAACGGCTGTTTCGGTGGACAAAAGCTGACTCTGGACCTATGAACGGCCGTTCTCACTTCCAAGGAAAACTCCGAACGGTCGTTCGGAGCAGGGGCTGGTCTCTGTACATGTGAACGGCTGTTCGGGCCAAAACATGGCGCGACCAAACGACCGTTGGGTCCTCCCGACAGCAGTTATGGAGCTGAAAATGGCCCTATTCTCCCTTGCATATTACTCCAATCTTTGCCACAGAATACACAACATATAAGGGTATAATTAGGCTACAAAAAGGCACAAAACTTGTCCAAAATGAACCAAAATCGTAGCACAAGATCAAGGTATAATCTCATCACATTTCCAAGCTTCAAAGCTTGAGTTCATTAATAGCTAACTCATAAATTCTCAACCACCAAGTAATATAAGTCCAAAGAAGTATAAAGAAAAGTCTTAAGATCATTTATCACTGATTAAATCAAAATAAACCACAAGAATTCATGCTTGAATCTTCACAAGATCATAAAACCTAATCTATTCACACTATTCATTCCATTCTCCAAAACTCAGTCAATAGAAGATCAATTTCAGTAAGAGAGCGTTTGATATATGGGATTAGGCTCATTTGGCCCACTTAATTTTAGTTAATTTTTTATTTGATATCGCATATTAAATCTCGTCGATCCGGAAGAGTTAATCTTCGACCCGGTGTAATCTGCCTACTTTAGAGAGATTAAGTTCTCTAATGAATCCTAGGGGAGGGGGTGTGTTTATCGCAGATTAACTCTTATCTATTATAGATAAGTTTAAAAAGTTAGTTTGATTTTCTGGCTAAACATGAAAATTACTATTTATTTCACAAAAAAAAAATAAAAATTACTATTTTAAATGATATTTCAGTTTATGAGAGATATCAAACACGATAATAAGTGAAATTAGATGCAACTAAATTTATCAATTGAATGTATCAAACACAAAATTAATTTCTTATACGAGTACTTAATTTCACTTAATTCTCCACAAATAGATTAAGTGAAATAGGATAATCTACATTATCAAACGCTCTCTAATTAATGGAGGAAAAGAAGCACATAAGGATGGAGAACAATAATCCAAGCTCACCTTTCGAATTAGTTGAGGTTTGATGAAGACTTGAGCTCAAAATCTCCCTTGGATGAATAGTGACAAAAATGGGTTTCTTGTTCTTTCTTTGGCTGAATTTTCTCTTTCTTTCTTATGTATGGGACGAATTAGAGGCTTAGGGGCTGATATGGGATTAATTTGGGAGAAAAATGGGTCAGGTCTTGAGTTATTTGGGGCTCAAACTGGTCGGGTATGGCTAAAACAGGTAGGATAGGTCACAATGGTACAAACTGTTCGGTTCGAGCAACTTTCGGAGATTCAAATGAGCTTAAAAAATTATGAGGCTTGTTCCATTAGCTTTGAATCATCGAAAGTAGTCTAATGGAGGTGACAAAACTCGAATCCAAGTTCCCGAGTTCAAGTTACGCCGCCCGGAACCCAAGGTGCGCTAAATGCCCTTTAGCTCCTTTTTGGTTCCGATCACAAAAATGAACCAGAAAAATCAAACAACCAAGATCAAAATCATGCAACGAGCATATAATCATGTTCATAATGCACATAATTCTTGCATATCAAATTTCCACAAAAAACGAAAATCAAATCGGATACCAACGGCACATGTTCATAATCATAAGAGCAATACGTACAAAATTCACTTATAAAGTTAATATCAAATATTCAAATAACTCAAAGTATCAAATAACCATATAATAAACGAATAAGAACATAAATAAATAATAAAATGAGTAAATAATAAACACATACGTCATACCTATATGGCCGAAAAGTCGGGACGTTACATATGGGCTTCCTCTGTAGTCCTATTTTTGGTGGTTCGATGGATGGAGGTTGATTTTCAAGATGGTCTTGCCCGAGCCGTGACTGAACTACCGCTGGAAGATAGCTATCACCTGGCCAAAGTTTTATGGTGTATCTGGAGGTCTCGGAATGCTCGCAAATTGGAGGGCTTAACCCAGCAGCCCTTGGAGGTGATCAAAACAGTTGACATCTTTACAGCCCCAGTCCCGGCGCTTGAAGATACGGTGATGAACTTTGCTTCCTCGGTAGCAGTGGTCCGTTGGTCCAAATCGGAGGCGGGATGGGTGAAGATTAATTTTGATGGTGCTGTCTTTTCTGAGTCGCGTGCTTTAGGCATTGGTGTGGTGGCCAAGAATTTTGATGGTGTGGATCGGGTGGGAAACGGACTCAAGAACACATAGTGGATCCTTACATTGTTGAAGCTCTAGCGGCTCTCTCTACAGTAAAAATGGATCGTGATTTTGGATGGCATAAAATCATTATTGAAGGGGATAACTCTAATTTATTAGTCAGATTCAGGGAGGCTGTGAGGACCTTTCAGTGATCGGTAACATCATTAAGGATATCCGGAACATTTGATCTTCGTTCGTTGAGGTGAAGTTCTCTGCTATTCATCGTGGTGCTAATGGTGTGGCCCACAAATTAGCTCGTAACGCGACTTTGGCCTGCATTAGTTCTTTTGATTTTCCGTCCTTTATTTCTAAGCCGCTCTTGTCGGATTTGAGTTGATGTAATTCTTGCTGTGTCTGGTGGTCAAAAATAAATAAATAAATAAAGGTTAATAACTTTTAAGAGAGAACAAAGAAAATGAAAGAAAGAGAAAGGGAAGTTGCATTTTTAGTTCCATTCGATTTATACCGTTGCAATATTAGTCTCACTCGTTTTAAAAATCTAAAATGGTCCCATACTTTCAGAAAATGTTGTAATAATGGTCCTAAATGTTGCAATAATAATACCACCGTTAAATAGGTAAATGAAAAGGCATGTGAAGATCATGTGCACTATTAAAAATTTATTTAAGTTATTTTTATTAATATTTTCTGCAAGAAACTTTATTGTTATAATGAAAAAACACCTATATCTCCTATTTTGCTCATTTTATTTTAATTTTTTAAGTTTCAACATCAATAACATATTAATAACAATACAATTGACACCGTATTATAAGGAAGACATGTCATAACATCATTCAAACTGTATCAATTATAACTTATAACACCGTATTGAGAAAATTGCAGCTCTTGTTGGTTGGTTTAAGCAACTCGTTTTATAGTTGTGATAGACTTATAACTTTATCACATGTAATCATAAAATATTGTTATTAATATTAGCAAAGAAATTGATATAGTTTGAATAATGCTATGACATATTGTTTTAATAATACCATGTTAGTTATATTCAAACTGCATTATACAGTTGCTGACGTCCAAAAAAAAAAAAAAAAAAGAAAAGAAAAAACAATATAATTTGAAGTTGTTATGTCTAGCATGGCGTTCATGTCTAACTCTGTTCTAATCTCTCCAATTCGTGGTCCACCTATTAGAAACCATATTGTTTGTTCGAAGCCCACTGTTCCACTTTTTGTTTACAATCTGCTGTTGTAAAATAAACTTGATTTAGTAATAAAGTTAATTAATTAAATTAGTGGGTGGAATATACTAGAAGGTAATTAGTGTAGAATTGTGTAGAAGAGTAATTAATTAGGTGGTTAGTAGATTGAGTAGTCAGCTTAATCACTAGAACTCTCCTACAAATAGTATAAATAGGAGATGTTGCTCTCATTTGTAATCAAGCAAAAAACAAAAGAATTCTTGAGTTATAGAAAAGTTTTCCTCTTCTTAAAAAATAATTCTCTCTTCCTCTCCAAATAAATTGCTAAACTTTGTAATAGCTCAACAATGACCAAGATACAGAAGCAAGGCAAATTACATATTCAATATCAAGGAGAAATAAATACAATTCCATGGAAAAGTAAATACGGGTTCCACTAAACGATACACTTATCCTAACCTGTCCCAAATCAATTCAACGTAATAATATAGAATGGGTTCAACTAAAGGCTTAGAAACCTGTCCCGAGTTCAATTCAACTCGATAAATAGATCAATACAATAAGTAGATACAATATGCAGTGCGTGTACACGTGAAGGACTAGAATAAGGACACAACGACTCTTAACTCCACCTAGCAACAACCTGCAAAGAACCTGGAAGAAAGGAAAAAGAGGGATCAATCTCTAGAAGACTGAGTGAGCAGGAGGTATACGTATATATAAAAACATACACGGGCAAGTTGTAAATCACTACAAGAAAATTTCAAGAATTCCGACGAGATTTCAAGGGAAAATAAAATCCAATTTTTAAATAAAATAAAATATTTCCGACAGAATTCCGAGGAAAATCCCGTCGGATTTATTAAAAATAATCAAAATAAAAAATTAAATTACACTATTCCGACGGGAATTCCGTCGGATTTTTTAAAATAAAAATATAAAATTAAATAATTCCGACGGAATTTCCCTCGAAATCCTATTGGAATTTGCTTAAAATATAGAAAAAAAATTACTTTTTTTCGACGGGATTTTCCTCGGAATCCCGTCGGAATTTGCTTAAAAATTAAAAAAAAAAAATTTTATTCCGACGGGATTTCCCTCGGAATACCGTCAGATTTATTACAATAAAAAATAAAATTAAACAACTCCGACAGGATTCCCCTCGGAATTCCGTCAGAATTTATTAAAAAAAAATTAAAAAAAAAATAAATTTACATACATTAAAGACTATTTATTCAGATCCAATGTATGAAATAACATTACAAATACACACTGATCTATACAAAAAATATCTATAATCTATTACATACTCCTGGAGCATATAATAGAACATACACAGTTTTGGGAAAAGGACCTTCATTTCCAGCTGCTTGTATAACAAAAATGTCCTCACCATCATGAACAACCTATCAAAATGCACATCATTGTGTTAGAACAATGCAGTCCTTATAAGGACATAGAAAATAGTCCTTTTAAATGTAAACTTTAGCTATAAAAACAATGAGTTTAGGAGGAGTTCCTTTAATAAAAGGAAACATGTAAAACAAAGTGTCCATTCCAAGAAAAACGAAGTTCTATTTACAGACTAAACTGCATTGAAAGAATTTAGGAGACAAGAATATGTATTACAACGAGATGTAAGTAATTAAAGCAAATATTTGGCAAAGAAAAAAAATCATTACTTCCAGTTAGCAAAAATGTATGACTTGTGTAAAACTACGATCATTTTCAGTTTCGAATCCGGAATCTTGTTTCAGTACCACCATACTATCATGATAACCCCCACTAAAGAACAAGCCAACAAAATTTTGTTAGTTACGAGTTTTATAGACAACTCCATAAATATTTTAGAAAAGCTGGAAAAAAAACTCTTATTAGATAGTCCACATTACATGTAAGTCTAGGTGATATGATTCATTCGATAAATTAGCTTATAACAGCTTGCATTTAATTAACTCAAGCTATTAAGAGAAGCATAAAGTCGAAAACAGTTAGACAAAAATAACATTGAGAGCATATCACAGCAATCAGCAATGTAAGGCTCAGAAACAAACTTTAAGACTAAGTGAATTAGCGATCTACGAAACCTGTCATTTTTTATTTGGGATGATTACACCGGCATACCCTAAGCTTTGACCGAATTACACAAACTTCCCTTAAGTTTTTGAAATTACAAAAACAAATCTCCAGCACACATACATCCAGAGATTCGACCTTAAAACATGTTATTATAGTCAAGAATTTAAATTCAAATATTAATCAGTACATTCTAAAAGTAAATTAGGATATTAGTCGGCAACAAACTAAAGAACTAGAGAAAAACTGAAAAACATGGTGAACTTGGGCAACTCACTTCCAAATTAGAGAAGTTCCACTTGTATTGATATACCGTGTCCAACTGATCCCACTGTCAATAAAAAAATGGGCCGGAAAACAAGCACATTAATCATGGTTACAGAAATATCACATAGAAAACTATATAATTTCCCAAATATTGAGCTATGGTGCATATTCTAACCTCGGTTCCAACCGGAAAAACCTGCTGCCAGAGGTCCTCCTGCACAACACACAGTTCATAAGATCTTCAAATTTCACCACAACAAGGCAGAATCCGTTTCCACTAATTGAAAACCAGATGCAATAAGAAAACACAGAGTTACACTCCCCATTCTTATTCACAAAGTAACCACAATTAATGCAAAAATTACGGCAACATTGAGTTCAATCCAGCACAAACAAAATTCATATGCTAAAGTCAATCTAGCACAACAATTTGAAACCAGAAGCAACCTCCAACTCAATCTTGCACAGACAGAAACCCCAACACATGCATGCATATAAATACATAGGGACACATAGAATTCACTAGAATACGCTGATAATTTGATTATTCCAGCTAGCTCCTGAAAAACAAGCACCAACGTCACACAACACTAGTGTGGAAAATTGAGGTAAACCAAGACCAATATCACACAACACTAGTATGGAAAATTAAACCAAGACCATTATCACACAACACTAGTATGGTGTTCAAAATAACAACAAAATAACAAATTAAACACGTAATTGACAGAGCTAACCCATCACCACCTAACAACAAAATAACAGGTTAAACTTGTCGCCTGAGCACATTTTGAGTAAGTAAGCTACATAATACATTTTGAGACATACCTGAAATGCTAATACTCCTTTGACAGCAGGCAGGCTGCACCATTTTATCCAAAGTCAACGACAGAACGAAAGTGCATACATATAAATGAATGCATATAATTTAGATACCTTTTGGATGCTTGAAGCAACACCTATGCCTTTGTCAGCATAAACATGTTGATTTTCTGGATGAACAATTTCCATATCGAATTTATCAGTAAAATCTACAAATAATTTAATTAGAAAGGAATAAGCAGTAGAGATAAGAAAATAAAGGAAGAGAGTACATCAAAATTTATCAGGGATTAGAATACCTTCACTAATCGAGCAGCCTTTGAGCTTTCAACAATGACCCACTGCCCCTCCTCCGCGAGCAGCCTTGGATATTACCTGGATATCCTCCACCAAATGCCTCACTCGACCAGATCCCGGCTCCGGCACACTCTGTCTAGCTTCTTCCAACAACCTATCTCTACTCCTCCTGAGAAGCCCTCAAAGTCTCATACGCAACGCACAAACACTTGGATTTCGGACTCACATCCCTACACTTCTCACAAGCGACAGCAGCGGAGGAAGAATCCAGCTCCTCCTTCCGCGATTTCTTCTTTGCAAGCCGGAGCGGTTGCGGTGCAGGCGGAGCGCGCGGCGACGGTGCAAGCGGAGGCGGAGACGCCGGATGAGCGGCGTCGAACGCTGGCAGGCGGAAGGATGCGAACAGGTTTGGGGAAATAATTTAGGGTTAGGCATCTGAAATGAAAAGGGGGAAAATTTACGCGTTTTCTACGTAAAGTATTTTTATTGTTGTTACATGAACCAAGGAACACCATGGAATCCCGTCAGAATTATTTAATTTTTATTTTTTATATTTTATATTTATATTTAATTAAAAATTATATTATTTAGAATTTATTTTTATGTTTATTTTTAAATTTTATATTTTAAAAAGCCGACGGATCCCCTTGAAAATCTATCAAAATTATTTACTATTATTTTTTAAATTTTATATTTAAAAAACCAACGGGATTCCGAGGGTAATCCCGTCGGAAATATTTAATTTCTATTTTTATATCTTGTATTTTAATAAAACCGATGGACTTTCCCTCGAAATCCCTTCGGAGTTATTTAATATTAATTTTAAATATTTGATTCTAAAACAACCGACTGAATTTCGAGGGAAATCCCATCGGAATTATTTAATTTTTATTTTTTAAAAAAAATTCAAAGTCCGTCAGAATTCCCTCAGAATTACAGACGGAAATCCGACACACTTTTTCCCTCGGAATTTTCCGTCGCAATTTGTAGGATTTCTTATAGTGAATCCCGAGCAACGTTTTAGTTAAAATAGTTCCCGTGAGGGCAAGAAATCAATTGATCAATGCTCGGATTTTACAACTACCAGTTTATACAATTATTTACAATTACAGGCTATCAGTGGCTCGGCGAGTGAGAGTGCACAATCTCCAACTAAACTCCGACAGTGTACAATGATTAAATTCAGTTTAAGAGTGATCGTGTGATTCAATTAGTACCATACAATGCAATAGTGTGTATTAGGAATAGTGCCCTTAAAGCAGATGTTTGCTTTACTGTTTCCTTGTAAAATCACAAACAGTATTTGAATAATAAACGAGATGATTTTGTTCATAGGCAATCACTTCTTTATGTGCTTATTTATGTCTGTTTGGGTTGACTGTGTTTTACATGTATTTAACTCCCCTAATCCGATGAGGCCGTTAAGAACTTTGTCGTTATGGGAACGGCACATGAAACAAGTTCTTAACTCCATAGGCGAGGATTAGAAACTTCTCCAAGTCGATGAGTCCGACAGACAGTGGGAGTGTCGACCTTGACTCTACTGAGACTTACTTGTGTGATTATGTCCTTTTGAAGGATCACTCAGTTTCATGGAGTGATAAGAGCATACGTTGATGCGTTCATAATACATAAGGGTGATTGTTACAAGAACTTCATCACTGAGATGCCCGCCATGAGAACATTCCTAAATGGGAAAGGAAGTTTCCTGAAACTTCCAGATTAGGAAATATCTCACAAGTCAATGACGTGATTCATTAATCCTTAAACTTGAGATTCTGTAATGTCTCATATGAGCTAACTCTGTAATCTTTGATATAGGCTCAAAAGGGTGTCGACATACTGACACCTGAACCACGGTCTATATTGGGATTACACAAGTGGCATAAGTAGAATCAGTAGAATCAATAAAGGACCTACACTTGTTACGAGAACAAGAATGATCTCTTACTGATTAAGTTGTTCGTAGTCCATTAAACTTAAACCCTTGGGCAAGGTGGATAAAAGATCAAGACATCTAGAAAATAGGGTTTTCTAGGATTGAGATCGAAATAGATATGAAACGAACTTAACTTTAAAGATCTAGAATATTTGGGCTCTGAGAATATTCCCATGCCTTAGTTCTTGATTGAGAGATGGAGTTGTAGGAGAATCGTATTTCACTGATTGTCATTGACTGAAAGGTTCTTCGATTCATTTCGTTATTCGGCTAGGGGTCACACACCCATTGCTAGATTACGGTAGTGTGATATGTGAAGTGATTAATTAATTAGGGAATTAATTAATTTTTGTCACTGCTAATCGAATAATGAACCTAAAGGGTCACATACAAATGCCAGAACAAGAGGGTTATGGTAGGAAGTTAATATGATTAACGAAGGATCAAATTGTTGATAAAAAATAGAGACTATAGCACGTGGGCATTGCCACGTGTCAAGGACACGTGACTGCCACGTGCCACGTAGCCATTGCTTGGCTGCCACGTGTCATGCACACATGGCATGTACGAGGTTCCATTTGTGTAATTATGTTACACGTGAATTCTTTTCTAGAATTAATTAATTAAATTGTAATTAATTAATTTTATTCTTTTAATTAATTATTGAATTAATTGTTAAGACTATTCTCAAGTAAACTTAACCAAATAAATAATTAATTGGGAATTAATTGTTTTATTGAATATTGACTTTTAACTTTGGGAAAGTTGAAAAGTCTAACTTCCTATTGTAGGAGAGAGAAGGTTATTCTTGCAAGACTTGGAGAACAAGTTGGAAACTTATTTTCTCCAATTAAATTAAATAATTAATTAGTTAATTAGTGAGCAAGAAAACAAAGTACACTAGGTTTATGAAACCCTAGGGATTTTCGAACCCCATAGTATGTACACTAAGGGCGGTGCTTCTCTTATTCCTTAGACCAACACTTACGAAGTGTTAAGTTTTTGAGAAAAACCAAAAGAAAAGTTTTCAAAGCAAAAATTATCCTAGCCATTAACACAACCCATAGAACTAGCATTCTCACTAGCTTGATCGTGTTCTAGGTCTGGTGTGGATACTCTTTGAAGGCCTTCTACTTTGGATTCTAATTCGAAGGATCGTTCGAGGAACTTTCCGCTTGAAGGGTGTTTGTTAGGTGGTAACAACATCACAAGACAGCTTCAATTAAAGTGAGTTTCTTGTTATTCCCAAAGTTACAGTACGAAAATTGCAAGACAACAATTAAGCTTTTGGAAAAAATTTAAACTTCCATTGCGCACTCTTTCCTGTTTTCCAACAAGTGGTATCAGAGCCACCTTGCAACGTTCGTATTGTATCTTTACTGCTTTTGGAATTTTGATGAAAATTCTTGAATTTGAGTGTATGTTGTGTATTCATGGTTTTTGTTTGAAATTCGAAGTTGTCGGATCAAAACTATTTCTTGAAAAATTTGCGAAAATTGTTTTCTGATTAATCTGATTTTAAGCGGTTTTAATTCAGATTGGTTTAAACTGTTTTAATTCGAAATGAAAACTGGAATTTTTGAAATTACGAAACAAATACCGGAACGGACTGCACATCGAGCGGGCACAGTGGTCGGGCACGCCTGCCCGCCTTGTTCCGCCCACCCCGCCTAGCACCGCCAGCGAGCAGCACGCGCGCAGCTGTGCGGGAGATTGTTAGGGCATCCCGGGGAGCCCCTTGTGGGCTGTGTGCACGAGCGCTGTCTGAGGCGCTCGCGCTTGCGGGTAGGTGTCGCGCGCCTCGCTTGGGCGTTCCGGAACCCTAATTCTGTTTCGTGTTTTGATTTCATTAAAATCCCGTTTTGTAAAATCTTATTTTATTTTAAAATTTGATTTTAATTTTATAAAATTATTTGTTTGAAATAATTATAAAATTTGGAATTTTCGTGAATTAAGTTCAAGTTCTAATTTTTCGAGAAAATAATAAATATCACTTTGAATGATATTTTAGACAAAAATTTAATTTTGAATTAATTGTTGTTTTGTCAAGATCCGGTGATTCTATTTTGAATAAATTCTTGAATAATGAACTATATTCGAATTACTTAAGTTAATTGTAACTTGAAGTCAAGGGAATTTTAAATTTAATTGGTAAATTTAAATTCAAGCGGAAGCATGCTAGTTTAGGTGATCATGGGTTAGTCTTATGTATGGTTTTAAATTCTGCACATGGATGATTTCAATTGGGGTCGGAGCCCCATAGTTGCGCATTTTCAATTGGGGTTGGAGCCCTACTTATGTGCGTACCGTTATGTGTTTATTATGTGGCTTTTCTTATTATTGTTTTTGGGTCGGGGTATGCCCCGTGTACTAGTCTATGTTCAATATGAAAATTGAGCCATATTACTTTTTGTAAAGAGAGTAGAACTTTGGAAGTGAGGTTTTTATTTTCATTTTGGAGACAAGCACCTATGGAATAAGAACGATCCACAAGGAACACTTGAAGAACGGTGGCCATAAGAAGACCCTTCAAAATGCTTAGAAGGGTTTCTATTAAATGTAATATAGGGCGTTTTTCCATTAAATATTGTACCCCTATGTGATATGAATTGTCTTATGTGGCATGAATGCTAGAACTAGTGATTTTGGAGTGGCTCTCAAAATCACATATAAGATAGGATACCCATGATCATCACATACTTCGTATCATGCTAGGACATGTTATCTGCTAATTGCTTCTGTGATGCACTTTATGTGAAACTGCATTAACACGACAATTAAAATTTGGATAACATTATATGTTGGTGAGGTCATTCGAAAATCCCATTTAAATATTGAGCAAAATTCGAATAAATAGGTGTTTTATCACTGTAATAAAATTCCTAGCATTCCATCAATAGGATTTAGGACTTAATAAGTGAAACTAGTTGCTGTCTCACGAGCCGTGGGGTAATTAGTGTAGCTTATTAACTCTTAGTTTCCTGATTAATTATTTTAAATAATTAATATTTCTTGACCATTTTAGAATGGGCGATGTCTCACTAGTCGTGGGTCGTTCCAGACTGAGTTTGGTTGAGGTCTTATGATTAATGGGTCCTGCTCAACACCAAAGTAGATATGGATGTCTCACGAGTCGTAGGTCCATGATTGAAAGATTAGTGATGCAAGAATATTACTAGGAATTCCATCGGGATGGAATCGGCAATTCGTACCTACCTAAAGATTCTTAGACCTTTGGATGTCTCACGAGTCGTGGGTCCAAAACTAAGAATGCTTGGGATCCTAGTACCCATTGAGAAAATAAGTTTCTTCTAAAGTCGTTGGGATTTCTAGACTTTCTAAAAACAGTGGGAGAACATATTTCAAAAGACCTTGATAATATGTAATCGTTATTATTCAACATGCTCATGATTTCTTTGTTTTTTCCATTTAGGTTGTAGTTCTGTGATTCTCTACAATTGAAATGGCAACCAAAAACCCTTTGGTATCCATCCTCGAATCAAACAAGTTGACGGGGCCCAATTACTCTGATTGGCTTCGGAATCTAAAGATAGTTTTAGATTCTAAAAAGAGAAGATATGTTCTCATCGAGGGAGAGCCTGTTGCTGAAGGCGAAGCTCCGACTCGGGCCGAAAGAGAAGCGATTGTGAAATGGTCTGAAGACAATCTTCAAGCCCGTTGCCTCATGTTGGCCACCATGTCTCCGGATATGCAAAGGTAACATGAGTCTATGGACAACGCTTGGGAGATTTATGACCATCTCGAGCAATTGTACCGCCCCAAAGAGCGTGTTCTAAGGTACAACACCTCTAAGGAGCTCTTTCATCTCAGAATGAAAGAAGGTACAAGTGTCCATGACCACGGTCTCAAGTTTCTTGCTTTGAACGAGAAACTGACCTCCATGGAAATGCCACAGAGTGAAGAACTCACTGTGGACTTTTTGCTCTCATAGCTTCCACCATCATTCAATCCTTTCGTGTTAAACTTCAACATGAATCATCCTCATACTACTGTAGCTGAGTTGATTAGTCAGCTTGTGACTGCTGAAGACAAGATCAAGAAGGATCGCAAAGTAATGATGGTCACCCCCTCTTCTGGGTCTTCTAAAGGCAAAGGGAAGAAAGTTCCCAAGAAGAAAGGATCTCTTAAACCCGAAGGAGGGGTTAAAAAGAGAAAGGATCAGACAGAGGGCGTTTGCCATCATTGTGGCAAGAAAGGGCATTGAAAGAGGAACTGCCAAGAGTATAAGGATACTCTAAAGAAACGTGAGTTTATTGTTAAAGTAAATCTATCTATTGATTCTAATTCTTGGGTACTTGATACCGGCTATGGAGCTCATATCTATAATGATGTACAGATGCTAAATGAGGTCCGACAACTTGAAGAAGGAGAATGCGTCTTGAAGGTTGGAAATGGATCAAACGTTCAAGCCCAAGCCATTGGGGCGTATAGATTAGATTCAGGTATCTTTACTTTAGTTTTGAACAAAGTCCTTTATGTACCTTGTATTATTCGTAATATCATTTCCATTCCAATACTTGATTGTGAAGGTTATGAGACTTTTTCTAGAAATGGAAACTTTTGTCTTAAGAAGAATAAAACTTTTGTTTTACTTGGTACATTATCTAATGAACTTTATACAACTAAAGACACTAATATTTTGAATATACAACAATTAAACAAACGCAAAAGAAATGACAAGATCTCGGCTTCTTTATGGTACGCACGTCTAGGCCATATTTCCAAAGATAGGATTGCTAAGTTAACCAATTTAGGATCATTCTATGATAATTAACTTAAGGGGTTAACTCATTATGAATCATGTCTTAAAGGAAAGATGGCCAAAAATCCCTTTAATGGTAAAGTGGAACGTGCCACTAAAGTGTTGGATTTAATCCATACTGATGTCTGTCGACCACTTAGTGTAAGTACGAGAAACAATCATCAGTATTTCATAACCTTCATAGACAACTTTAGTCGTTTTGGTTATGTGTACTTAATGAAGTATAAATTCGAAGCCTTTGAGAAGTTCTTGGAATTTCAAAAGGAGGTTGAGAACCAAATTGGTCACAAGATTAAGACACTTTGATCTGATCGAGGTGGCGAGTATCTAAGTGACGAATTCCTTGGTCATCACAGAGATAATGGAATTATCTCTCAGTGGACTCCTCCGGGAACTCCTCAATTAAATGGAGTTTCGGAGAGAAGGAAAATAACTTTACTCGATATGGTTCATTCCATGATGAGCTTCACTGAATTGCCACCTTTATTTTGGGGTTATGCACTAGAATCAGCAGTTAAGATTTTGAATCTTGTTCCCTCCAAATCTGTACCCAAAACCCCATTTGAGATGTGGTTTGGCAAAACCCCTAATTATTCTTACTTAAGAATTTGGGGTTGTCCTGCTTACGTGAAGAGGACAGTGGGAGGTAAAATTGAAGCTAGATCAAGCTTATGCAACTTCGTAGGATATCCTAAAGAGTCAATAGGATATTATTTCTACTATCCTCTTGAACAAAAGATCTTTGTGTCAAGAAACGCCACTTTTCTTGAGGACTCATTCCTTAAAGAAAAGAAAGGCAAGATCGCAGAACTCGAAGAGGTTCGAGACCAAGGTCCCATGCCAAGTTCGGAGAAGAACGTCCCTCAGCCAATCACAGAGAGTGATACACGCGTAAATCCTCCTCTAGTAAGACGTTCTGAATGCATTCCTAGACAACCAGAGAGATGATATGGTTTTCTCCACCAAACATCTCAAGTGGATAATGATCTATTAACTTATGAGGAGGCACTGTTAGATTCGGACTCTGAACAGTGGAAAGAAGCAATGAAATCCGGAATGGATTCTGAGAAACAATGGCACTAATTCCAGTTTGAATAAAAACTTAGAACAAGTGTTAAAGATGGAATAATAAGCGAAGCAAAAGATGACACGTGCGATTTATGCAGGTTCGGCAAGCCTACTCCTGTCCCCAAGTTGTGAGCTTGGGAGTTTTTAAAGATGTTCTTATTAAGTGCTTGGATTACAAGAAAAACCTTGCAATCCCATACAAAAACGCTCTAGTGAGATCAATAAGTTTCACCTACTTATCTTTCTCACTAACACACACAAAGTGAAAATTACCTCCTCTCTGGAACTAACCACAGCAGTACTAGAGATCACAAAACTGAGACGGATTGTCTCTCTGGAATCACTCAGATCCCTACAAACGTTGAATCACTCGGATTCTCACAAACACTCTGAATCACTCGGATTCTTACAACCAATCTGAATCACTCGGATTCTCACAAACACTCTGAATCATTCGGATTCTATATTCTGCACAAAGCTATTACTGATCTTACTCGAAGATCCTGACAACTTGTGTATTCCTTTCTTTGAGGATCTGCGTTATATAGTGTGTTCAAGACACACTAGCCGTTGGGAAAAACTCCTTGCCATATTTGGTCTTGGCTTGATTTGCTGAATCTTTTATTTGAGTGATTTGGAGATTTGATTGCTGTTCCACCAATCTTGGAGATCTGACTGGAACTTGCCATAGCCTTCCTTCCACTGATGCTGATTAGCTGGAACTTGCCTTGTTCCACCAATCTTGGAGATCTGACTGGAACTTGCCATTGCCTTCCTTCCACTGATGCTGATTAGCTGGAACTTGCTTTGTTCCACCAATCTTGGACAAAACAGATTCTAAGAGAGAAGAGGGATTAACCGAAATCAACAAAAGCAATCTAATTTCAACAGATTCCATGTACTCTAACCAAGCTTGGACCTTGGTTGATCCACTTGATGGGATCAGGTCCATAGGGTGTAAATGGATATATAAGCGCAAGCTTGGAGTAGATGGAAGCGTGGTAGCCTTTAAAGCAAGATTAATTGCTAAAGGTTTCACTCAAAGACCAGGTGTAGACTTTGATGAAACCCTCTCCCCCGGTTGCAATGCAAAAATCCATTAGGATATTGCTTGCCATTGCTACATATTATGACTATGAGATATGGCAAATGGATGTGAAAACTGTCTTTCTCAATGGAGACATTGACAAAGACATTTACATGGAGCGACCCATGGGTTTCACATTTAGTGGGAGCGAACAAAAGGTTTGTAAGCTCCAACGCTCAATCTACGGATTGAAACAAACGTCTAGGAATTGGAACATTTGATTTGATGAAGTAGTCAAATCGTTTGGCTTTATTCAAAATCCGAATGAGTCCTGCATGTACAAGAAAGAATTGGAAACCTCGGTTCAATTTCTGATACTTTATGTAGATGACATCCTTCTCATTGGGAATGTGAAGGATTACATAAAAGTAACAAAGTCTTGGTTATCGAACCAATTTGAGATGAAGGATCTTGGTGATGCATCCTACATTCTCGGGATAGATCTAGGAGATTGTTAAGATTATCACAGTCAGTTTACATAGATAAAATACTAAAGAGGTTTAGTATGGAAGATTCCAAACGTGGGAAACTTCTAATGGGCCCGGGAACAGTTCTTTCGAAGAAGCTATGTCCCAAGACTGAACTTGAAAAGTCCATGATGTCCAAAATTCCTTATGCATCAGCTATAGGAAGCATAATGTATGCGATGCTATGTACTCAACCGGATGTGGCTTATGCACTTAGAGTGACTAGCCGATTCCAATCTGACCCTGGTGAAGGTCACTAGACTGCTGTAAAGAACATCCTTAAGTACTTACGAAGAACTAAGGATTTGTTCTTGGTTTAAGGAGGCCAACAAGATCTTGTCATTAGAGGATACTGTGATGCAAGCTTTTCATCAGACATGGATAACTTTAAATCCATGTCAGGATACATATTCTGCCTGAACAGCCGAGCAGTGAGTTGGAAAAGTTCCAAGCAAGTGACCACTGCAGATTCGACCACTGAGGCCAAATACTTAGCTGCAAACGATGCAGCTAAGGAAAGTGTTTGGGTAAGAAACTTCATCCACGAGCTGGGTGTAGTTCCTAGCATTAAAGACCCCATTATAGTGTTTTGTGACAACAACGGGGCGGTTGCTCAAGCAAGAGAACCAAGATCTCACCAATGGACCAAGTACATTTTGAGAAAGTATCACTTAATCCGTGATATCATCAAGAGAGGAGATGTGCAAATTGGAAGGGTCACATCGGCAGAGAACATGGCAGACCTAGTTACTAAAGCCCTTAGTCAACAGGCTTTCGAAGGACATCTTCAGAAGATGGGTCTTAGATTAACACCTGAGTGGCTTTGACGGGCGAGTGGGAGATTGTTAGGAATAGTGTCCTTAAAGCAGATGTTTGCTTTAATATTTCCTTGTGAAATCACAAACAGTCTTTGAATAATAAACGAGATGATTTTGTTCATAAGCAATCACTTCTTTATGTGGTTATTTATGTCTGTTTGGGTTGATTGTGTTTTGCATGTATGGAACTCCCCTAATCCGATGAGGCCGTTAAGAACTTTGTCATTATGGGAACGGCACATGAAACAAGTTCTTAACTCCATAGGCGAGGATTAGAAACTTCTCCAAGTCGATGAGTCTGACAGACAGTGGGAGTGTTGACCTTGACTGTGCTGAGACTTGCTTGTGTGATTATGTCCTTTTGAAGGATCACTCAGTTTCATAGAGTGATAAGTGCATACGTTGATGCGTTCATAATACAAAAGGGTGATTGTTACAAGAACTTCATCACTGAGATGTCCCGCGTGAGAACATTCCTAAATAGGAAAGGAAGTTTCCTGAAACTTCCAGATTAGGAAATATCTCACAGGTCAATGATGTGACTCATTAATCCTTAGACTTGAGATTCTGTAATGTCTCATATGAGCTAACTCTGTAATCTTTGATATAGGCTCAAAAGGGTGTCGACATACTGACACCTGAACCACGGCCTAATTTGGGATTACACAAGTGGCATAAGTAGAATTAGTAGAATCAATAAAGGACCAACACTTGTTACAAGAACAAGAATGATCTCTTACTGATTAAGTTATTCGTAGTCCATTAAACTTAAACCCTTGGCCAAGGTGGATAAAAGATCAAGACATCTAGAAAATGGGGTTTTCTAGGATTGAGATCGAAATGAATATGAAACGAACTTAACTTTAAAGATCAAGAATGTAGCACTCGGAACGCTAGGTTGCCACATCCCCCGCACTATAGTTCAATCCACATATGGAACGAACACCCATACATGAATCAAGCCTATAGCGAACGGGAGACAATAAAAAAACAATCTAACTTACTAGCTAGGCGGGACTAACCCTCAATTAAATACCAACATGCATAAAGATAAACGTAAGCATGATAATTTACATTCACTTCATTAACATCATTCAAGTCCATGACCATCACTTTTATTCATATACCATATCAATTATCCCTAACAATTTATAATATACATAAGTACCAAAACTGTATAAGTAATAGAAATGCATCAATAAATTACATGAACTATAATGGACCCAAAATGAAAGACTCAAATCCCGCCTAGCAGGCACCCAGCAAGACCTGGAAATGTGAGGTGTCAGTCTAAGAATGACTAAGTGAGGGGTTTATAAATAAATATTAGCGCAATTACCATGCAAGCTATAATCTCGGGTAAGGTTTTATAAAAGAAGGCAATATAAGTTCAAATAATAAAGTAGAACTCGCCCAAGATTACAACTAATCAATTAATAATTCAATCACGATCAATTCAATACGTGGCCCGGCGAGTGAGGGCAATTCTCCAACCTTTACACCAACAGTGAAAAATCAATGTTTAGGTTTCAATTTAACAGTTAGCATGCAAGTTGTTACAGTACACAATTAGCAGTTTCATGAACCCTTCTTCCTCCGGTTGATGGTGGGATTGCAAAGCCCCACCACCCAATCATGGTGTACGTCGGGAACATGACTCCCACGCACTGGATTTCTTCCTCCACCAAACCTCCTAGTAGATTCAGAGGTGATCCCAAAATGGTGAGGATAGTGCAAGAGTTACCCGTCAGCCCTTTGCTTCCCCGGTTGGCTTAATACACTACCCTCGGGCCCAAAGTGAACATGATTTACTCGCCAATTCAATCAATCAATCGATCGATCCGTTCATGAAATCCTTTGAAAACCGTAAGGCTTGAAAGCTATAGATATATAGATACATTTTGGCCGAAAACATCAAGTAGGGTTTTAGGGTTCTATATATCTAGAAATTAAACCTCACCTGACGAACGACAGAACAAGACAAGGATACAAGAAAGTGACCGTATGATCAAGGATCTTCGCCCTGGAGAAGAACTGGACGAGAAAGGAAATAACGTGAACTCGTGAGACAAGACTCAATATGAGACCAAGTATGACGCACGGCAATGCTCATATAACACCTTAATAACCAAAAAAATTAGCAATCAAGGACATTTAAACATGTATGAGAACCAATTAACACTTAATAGAGTAAATTAGTACCAAGAAATCATGTATTCATATCCTTCAATTAATTCAAGTTCAATTCATATAAGGCATGAAGTCACACAATCACGTTTGAGCAATTAAGTACCAAGAAGTGTCAAGTAGGAGCATATTTATCAATTAATCAAGTATACAACTCATATAAGTCACATACGGGAGCCAAGGGAGTGAAAGGAATGCAATAAGACGGGTTTTAGCAAAGTTTGACAAAAACGGACAATCTTAGGAGACGTACATGCTGAGGGAAAACTGGAATAACTTTAATTCTAGAAGTTGGAATTGAGGTTTGTTTGTTGGGAAGGAAACTAGACACAAAGACCTTTCTGAGGGTATATGGCTCGTTTTCTAGTTCAAAGCGAGGAGAAAATGGCATACACTTGAAATTAGGTGAGTGCAGTTTTTCGGGAAAGTGGCGACACCTAAAAGAATTGATTATATCTCACAATTTACAAAAGATATTAAGATTATTCCAATTGTAGATTTTTCTATACTTCAACAGGTTTCCGTGGCTTCAAAAATTAGGTCATTTAGAGTTCGGACGAGGGGGAAACGCCCGTTTGAAAATTGGTCTGAAAGCAGAAACGAGCGTGTGAAAACCTCCTGTAACAGTGCCAAACGGGCGTTTGGGAAGGTTTTGTCCGAAAAAATAGCTGGGGAAAAACAGGGGATTCGCGGGAATGGCTCCCAACCCTTCCCACACCATACCACAACAAATAAAACATCTCATAATCAACATATAACATGCATATGAGTCTATGATGCACGAACACTTCTAAAAATATCATTTTGCCGTGTCGTGTCATGCCGTGTCGTGTCGGACACTCGTGTCCGACACCGTGTCTGACACTCCTTACGTGGGAAATTCAAGAAAAGATCCGTGTCGCCATATCCGTGTCTTGTCGTGTCGTGTCCGTGTCGCCGTGTCCGTGTCCGTGCATCATAGATATGAGTCATATATATCACTTAGGCATCAAAAGAACCAAGATATCATACACTAATTCATCAAAATCTTCATATGAAACCCTTATGTACACAAATGATCACCCAAGCTCAACTTCATGTAACTCATGATTAAGGTGCACAAAACCAACCCAAGATCATCATATAATCTCATGGAATGCAAAGAACCACAAAACCCTAACTTTCCTATCATGAATCCTCAAAGATATATGCATGCTCTCACCTTGAAGATGGAGGAGATGAAGGGGAAAAAGAGAGAGATGGTATGGAGCTTGATTCTTGGTGATTATGGAAGATAATCCTTGGCTTGGATTGATATTGGAGTAGGAATGTAAACGAGACGAGCCCGTTCGCGAGCCTAACGAATCGAATCAATAAAGGTTCGGGCTCGAATTCGAAGATGTCCAACCCGAACCGAACCCTGGCTCGATTCGAGGCCTTCACGAACCGAACTCGAACCTTTTCTTTCTAAAAGTTGGGTTCGCGAGTCGGCTCGTGAACCCATATATTTAATTAAAAAAATAAAATATTTATTTTATATATATTCTTAATTATGTAATATTATATATATATATATATATATATATATATATATATATATAATATTAAAAATTATAAATACCTATTAACTAAAGATTTATCAATTAAAATATAACGTATTAGGTATTAACTCTCTCAATCTTTCAAATTCTCAAAAACCCTAGGCAATCAAAAAACTTTTGTTCAGCCGCCCCAAGTCCTTGTTCCACCACCCACCGTGAAAACTCCATTCTCCACTCAAGATCTACTGCGGCAATGGACCACACCACTCACTGCTCAAGAACTGCACCACCACTTTGCGAAGCTTTCTGCCTCCCAGCACTCAAGAACAACACACCATTCCTCCGCCGCCAACACCGCCTTTTCTGCCCTGCCACTGACCGGACGCGCCACCACTCCACCTGCTCGTCGCGCCACCAGTCCAGATCTCAGATCTCGGCACACAACTAACTCCGCCGGCTACCTACGTCACAAAAACTCCTGCTTGCTGCACCAGTCCCGGACTCCCGCCACCCACCTTCTCTCTCTCTTTTTTTCTCTTTAGTTTTTTAGATCTAGATCTCTCGAACCTTTCAATCGAACTCGAGACGAACCCGAACACGAACCCAGCTTCGAACCGAACTCGAACCTATTTTTTTTAGGTTCGTCAGGCTCGAGTTCGAGTTCGGGTTCGTGAAAATAGAGACGAACTCGAACTCGAACATTAGAAAAAGGGGAGGGTTCGGCTCGGCTCGGCTCGGTTCGTTTAGATCCCTATTTTGGAGGGAGGAGAGAAAGAGATGTTTGTGCTCTGTTCTTGCATAAAGAATGAATGAGGAAATGTATATAGGTGTGTATATATTATATCGTGATTAAGGGAGGGAGAAAGGAAGGAAATTGCACAACAATCCTCCAAGAATTTAAGTGATGCAAATAAGTTCTAACTCATGAAATGTGATCAATTAAATCCAAAGAAAGGTTCATGCAATTTAATCCTCAAATTATGGAAATAGATCAAGTAAAGTCATATAATCAATTAAGTCATGTTCGGCAATTAATTCACGTATCACTTAAATACAAATTATGCAATAATTCATGATTTGAGAATAATAACACATATATTTTCACATAAACATATAAGAATATCGTTCATATAATGTCACTTAATGCACAACAGGAAAATTGGGGCGTTACAATTCTCTCCCCCTTAAGAGGACCTGGTCCCCAGGTCCACTCTTGAGTTCGGAACTTAAAACAACAATAATAGAGCCCCGTCTCTCAACAAGTAATGAGAGCACCCCGCCTCTCAAACAAGCAATGAGAGAACCCCGTCTCTCCAACAAGTAATGAGAGAACCCCGTCTCTCAAGCAAGCAATGAGAGAACCCCGTCTCTCACTCACACAGGATAATAATCCAAGAGAACAATTATAAACATATTTATATAGTTATCACATAAGGAGCAAGTAGAGCAAGATCAATTACATCAATCTCCGATCATATAAAAGTAATTTGCAATTAACAAGGAATTATATACATCAATAATGCAATTCCATGATGTACGTGATATGCATGGTTAAGTGTACCATTCACCGTTGCTTTAGAAAACGTCTATAGTGGTAATCCATTTCAACACTTGATTTGATGTGGGAAGTTCTTTTACCTGTGGTGTCCTGCCGGAAATTGCCCGAGGTACTCAATACTTCCATGATTAATCGGTCTTCATTCTACGACTGATTCCCTTATCTTTACTAACCATCACAATCCGTTACTCCACTCTTGAGTATGTGCTCGCCTGTAACCTAATTAACTCGCTTCTCATCACGAATGTTACCCGGTTCCTCAATTACTTGATCTCATCTTTATTACTTTAATCATAGTCCTCAATCCTGGTAGTGTCTCCAGTTTATTATGGAAAACAACCGATAATCTGTATTCTCTTCTGTTTAAACTATGTATTCCTTCTTGGGTATTCCACTTCCTCGCTCGGTTAAATTAACTCTTACTTTGTTCATCACCGAATGTGATAATTAACCCTTCTCGAATACTTCAGTTTAATTCTCGAAGCGCTTACCACTTCCACTATTATTCTGGAAGTTTTACCCCGTCTTATCCATTAAGTTTTCAACTCTTTGAATCCGTATCTTTATCTATCAAAGCACTTGTCTCTTCCAGTATTATTAACGAAGTCTTCCTCATCTCGGTCTTGAAATTTCACCAAGTGCTAAATCTCCCACCATTCCTTGAATACCTATATCCAGTCCTTGAAGTGCTTCTCCTTGTTAAAATTCTTATCAAAATTTTCTCATCCCAACCTTAAAGATCATCAAATGTCAGAATCGTTTAATTCTTTTCTTTTTCCACTTCCAAGAGATCCCATGGTTAGTAACTCTTGCATTTTTGTTGCTTCTATTGGAAGTAGTCCGTTTGAGCTAATCCATAAATTTGAAGTTATTTCCTGTCAACTCTCCCCCTTAAGAATGCCTTGGTCTTATCCGTTGGCTCATAATATCACTTCCTACTTTAGAGATTCTCGACTTCTTCAACTCAGATTCCTTGATAAAGACGATTCCTATCTCACCACTTGTCCGGAATCTTTATCTCACATTTGCTTTTAAGCGACTGCTAGGAATAGCAACCCATTTCCTTCCATTACAACTCCCGGCTACTTTTCCATTCCTCTTAATTACTCTTTCCTTTTAGTCCACACTTTGCAATCCAATTATTTCTTCCCTTATTATGATTTGGGGGTGTATCGGTTGGAGTAATGCTTGATGAATAAAGTGGGAAGAGTTCCTATCAATAAAAAACTTAAAATGCATGTTGGGTTAAGATGCCGATGCACGTATTACACTTATAAGTAAATAAAGATGCAACACATTAGAACAATTAAGCTCAATTAGAGATGCGTATATGATTAAGGAGTTTAAATAATTTAAAACAACGTATGATGCACGTGCCATGAATGCGTTAAACCTTTCACCGTAGTTGCATCCTTTAACTTGACCCTAGTTCCTTGTTTTGATGAATTATGAGCTTGCCTCGATTTTGTTGGTTATTTCTTGTTACCCACGGTCTTCTAATTCTTCAAAATCATTAACATAAACTTGTACATCTCTATCACTCGGGACTTGAAATTTCTTGAACTCGATTCCTTCCCCAAGTATTCCTTGAACCTTTCCCAATTATCAACTGCTAAGTGTTGTCCGATCCTTCACTAGAAGTATCTCCCCGATCAAAGATTCCTTGTATCATTTGTATAGCTTTATAAGTTTAGGCGATGATTTCTGAACTTAAATTCTTCCGATTGTTACTTTGATCAAAGCTTCTTCGTTATTCTTTATGAGTTCGAACAGTTAAATGAATTCATCTTTTTAATTGCTTACACCTACACGTATAATTCCTTTCTAAAACTCCTTGCCTTTCTTTATCGTTTCCATTTGTTGTTCCATATCTCCCCCTTCGCGCCCTCAATACGATAATTTAGCTTGGATATGGGAATAGCCGCGATCCGACCGAAGACAGAATCTTTCTAAACCCGAAATCCAAAATATTTCAATTCCTTGTAGATCTACATCGATTACCTCATTGTCCAATCATTCCAATTTGTCATTTCCATGAACCCAAAATCGCTCAATTCCTTAAATTTTCTAAGTTGATCCAAATCCTGTTTCAAGGCCCGAAAGGTCTCTACTCATCCTGAACATAATTCCCAAATTCTTAGTTCGACATGAATCACTTGAGTTACTTTCTCCTCACACCTAGATTTTTGTTCCAACGAACTGAAGATCCTTAATTTGCTCACAAATCCGAACCTTGAATCGTTCGTACCCTAAAATCTCTTTCACCTCTTCCTTGAGTGAAATAAGTCTCATAAACTTGGTTGATCACCCTCTTTTATAATGTAAACCCATGTGTCTTTCTTGCAATTTGTCAGCGTCACCTGCCTTAATTATCCCCTAACCTCACTAGATCTTGTAAGTTACTCCCACCATGGATCCTTCTATTCCGAATCTTATCACTTGAATCATAGCCCCGTTAGGAAAATCACAACTCCCAAATTCCAATATATATATAATCTAGATACACTTCTTACATCTTCCATGGTTGAACATAAGACTAGAGAAAATTCGTTGTTGTGGTGACAATTGGTCGTGGTTTAATGTAATCTGCGTAACCTATAATAAAACTCAATTCCAAACTAAATGCATGCGGTTGTTACATGCTCATGCCACATAATTGATACCAAATACAAGAATTTGATGCAAAATACAACAAATAATTCAACAAAATTTAAGATAAAACATGTTGACAAATAAAATTTCGCAAAAGTTTAAATAAACACATTTAACATATAAAATTCCAAACCATAGAAGGTCAATTAATCAACAAGTAGTGATACGAATCAATGTCATGCACGAGCTATCAAGTAGCTCAAAGATGTTCAGTTAAGTTCAAATAAGATGCAAGACTCTCAAATTATCAATTAATCCTATGCCGTTCGACCTAGACTTGATATGACACGACTCTAGAACCGCGATTTTGCAACCGAGCTCTGATACCACCTTAGGATGTAGCACCCGGAATGCTAGGTAGCCACATCCCCCGCACTATAGTTCAATCCACATATGGAACGAACACCCATACATGAATCAAGCCTATAGCGAACGAGAGACAATAAAAAAACAATCTAACTTACTAGCTAGGCGGGACTAACCCTCAATTAAATACCAACATGCATAAAGATAAACGTAAGCATGATAATTTACATTCACTTCATTAACATCATTGAAGTCCATGACCATCACATTTATTCATATACCATATCAATTATCCCTAACAATTTATAATATACATAAGCACCAAAACTGTAAGTAATAGAAATGCATCAATAAATTACATGAGCTTTAATGGACCCAAAATGAAAGACTCAAATCCCGCCTAGCACGCACCCTGCAAGACCTGGAAATGTGAGGTGTCAGTCTAAGAACGACTGAGTGAGGGGTTTATAAATAAATATTAACGCAATTACCATGCAAGCTATAATCTCGGGTAAGGTTTTATAAAAGAAGGCAATATAAGTTCAAATAATAAAGTAGAACTCGCCCGAGATTAGAACTAATCAATTAATAATTCAATCACTACCAATTCAATACGTGGCCCGGCGAGTGAGGGCAATTCTCCAACCTTTACACCAACAGTGAACAATCAATGTTTAGGTTTCAATTTAATAGTTAACATGCAAGTTGTTACAGTGCACAATTAGCAGTTTCATGAACCGTTCTTCCTCCGGTTGATGGTGGGATTTTAAAGCCCCACCACCCAATCATGGTGTATGTCGGGAACATGACTCCCACATTCTGGATTTCTTCCTCCACCAAACCTCCTGGTGGATTCAGAGGTGATCCCAAAATGGTGAGGATAGTGCAAGAGTTACCCGTCAACCCTTTGCTTTCCCGGTTGGCTTAATACACTACCCTCGGGCCCAAAGTGAACATGATTTACTCGCCAATTCAATCAATCAATCGATCAATCCGTTCATGAAATCCTTTGAAAACCATAAGGCTTGAAAGTTATAGATATATAGATACATTTTGGCCGAAAACATCAAGTAGGGTTTTAGGGTTCTATATATCAAGAAATTAAACCTCACCTGACGAGCGACAGAACAAGACAAGGATACAAGAAAGTGACCGTATGATCAAGGATCTTCGCCATGGAGAAGAACTAGACGAGAAAGGAAATAACGTGAACTCGTGAGATAAGACTCAATATGAGACCAAGTATGACGCACGACAATGCTCATATAACACCTTAATAACCAAACAAATTAGCAATCAAGGACATTTAAACATGTATGAGAACCAATTAACACTTAATAGAGTAAATTAGTATCAAGAAATCATGTATTCATATCCTTCAATTAAGTCTAGTTCAATTCATATAAGGCATGAAGTCACACAATCACGTTTGAGCAATTAAGTACCAAGAAGTGTCAAGTAGGAGCATATTTATCAATTAATCAAGTATAAAACTCATATAAGTCACATACGGGAGCCAAATGCAATAAGACAGGTTTTAGCAAAGTTTGACAAAAACGGACAATCTTAGGAAACGTACATGCTGAGGGAAAACTGGAATAACTTTAATTCTAGAAGTTGGAATTGAGGTTTGTTTGTTGGGAAGGAAACTAGACACAAAACCTTTCCGAGGGTATATGGCTCGTTTTCTAGTTCAAAGCGAGGAGAAAATGGCATACGCTTGAAATTAGGTGAGTGGAGTTTGTCGGGAAGGTGGTGACACCTAAAAGAATTGATTATATCTCACAATTTACAAAGGATATTAAGATTATTCCAATTGGAGATTGTTATATACTTCAAGAGGTTTCCGTGGCTTTAAAAATCAGGTCATTTAGAGTTCGGACGAGGGAGAAACGCCCGTTTGAAAATTGGTCTGAAAGCAAAAACGAGCGTGTGAAAACCTCCTGTAACAGTGCCAAACGGGCGTTTGGTGCTATAACTAGAAGCCCAAACGGGTGTTTGGGAAGGTTCTGTCCGAAAAAATAGCTGGGGAAAAACAGGGGATTCGCGGGAATGGCTCCCAACCCTTCCCACACCATACCACAACAAATAAAACATCTCAAAATCAACATATAACATGCATATGAGTCATATATATCACTTAGGCATCAAAAGAACCAAGATATCATACATTAATTCATCAAAATCTTCATATGAAACCCTTATGTACACAAATGATCACCCAAGCTCAACTTCATGTAACTCATGATTAAGGTGCACAAAACCAACCCAAGATTATCATATATGATTCATATAATCTCATGGAATGCAAAGAACCACAAAACCCTAACTTTGCTATCATGAATCCTCAAAGATATATGCATGCTCTCACCTTGAAGATGGAGGAGATGAAGAGGAAAAAGAAAGAGATGGTATGGAGCTTGATTCTTGGTGATTATGGAAGATAATCCTTGGCTTCTCCTTGCTTGGCTTGGATTGATATTGGACTAGGGAGGAGATAAAGAGATGTTTGTGCTTTGTTCTTACATAAAGAATGAAGGAGGAAATGTATATAGGTGTGTATATATTATATCGTGATTAAGGGAGGGAGAAAGGAAGGATATTGCACAACAATCCTCCAAGAATTTAAGTGATGCAAATAAGTTCTAACTCATGAAATGTGATCAATTAAATCCAAAGAAAGGTTCATGCAATTTAATCCTCAAATTATGGAAATAGATCAAGTAAAGTCATATAATCAATTAAGTCATGTTCGGCAATTAATTCACGTATCACATAAATACAAATTATGCAATAATTCATGATTTGAGAATAATAACACATATATTTTCACATAAACATATAAGAATATCGTTCATATAATGTCACTTAATGCACAACAGGAAAATTGGGGCGTTACAATTCTCTCCCCCTTAAGAGGACCTAGTCTCCACGTCCACTCTTGAGTTCGGAACTTAAAACAACAATGATAGAGCCCCGTCTCTCAACAAGTAATGAGAGCACCCCACCTCTCAAACAAGCAATGAGAGAACCCCGTCTCTCCAACAAGTAATGAGAGAACCCCGTCTCTCAAGCAAGCAATGAGAGAACCCCGTCTCTCACTCACACAGGATAATAATCCAAGAGAACAATTATAAACATATTTATATAGTTATCACATGAGGAGCAAGTAGAGCAAGATCAATTACATCAATCTCCGATCATATAAAAGTAATTTGCAATTAACAAGGAATTACATACATCAATAATGCAATTCCATGATGTACGTGATATGCATGGTTAAGTGTACCATTCACCATTGCTTTGGAAAACGTCTATAGTGGTAATCCGTTGCAACACTTGATTTGATGTGGGAAGTTCTTTTACCTGTGGTGTCCTGCCGGAAATTGCCGGAGGTACTCAATACTTCCATGATGAGGTACTCAATACTTCCATGATTAATCGGTCTTCATTCTACGACTGATTCCCTTATCTTTACTAACCATCACAATCCGTTACTCCGCTCTTGAGTATGTGCTCGCCTGTAACCTAATTAACTCGCTTCTCATCACGAATGTTACCCGGTTCCTCAATTACTTGATCTCATCTTTATTACTCGAATCATAGTCCTCAATCCTGGTAGTGTCTCCAGTTTATTATGGAAAACAACCGACAATTTGTATTCTCTTCTGTTTAAACTATGTATTCCTTCTTGGGTATTCCACTTCCCCGCTCGGTTGAATTAACTCTTACTTTGTTCATCACCGAATGTGAATTTGATCGGCATCACCGATTCGATGCTTTCCCTTACCAAACCCTTCTCGAATACTTAAGTTTAATTCTCGAAGCGCTTACCACTTCCACTATTATTCTGGAAGTTTTACCCCGTCTTATCCATTAAGTTTTCAACTCTTTGAATCCGTATCTTCATCTATCAAGGCACTTGTCTCTTCCAGTATTATTAACGAAGTCTTCCTCATCTCGGTCTTGAAATTTCACCAAGTGCTAAATCTCCCACCATTCCTTGAATACCTATATCCAGTCCTTGAAGTGCTTCTCCTTGTTAAAATTCTTATCAAAATTTTCTCATCACAACCTTAAAGATCATCAAATGTCAGAATCATTTAATTCTTTTCTTTTTCCACTTCCAAGAGATCCCATGGTTAGTAACTCTTGCATTTTTGTTGCTTCTATTGGAAGTAGTCCGTTTGAGCTAATCCATAAATTTGAAGTTATTTCCAGTGAACTCTCCCCATTAAGAACGCCTGGTCTTATCCGTTGGCTCATAATATCACTTCTTACTTTAGAGATTCTCGACTTCTTCAACTCAGCTTCCTTGATAAAGACGATTCCAATCTCGCCACTTGTCCGGAAACTTTATCTCACATTTGCTTTGAAGCGACTGCTAGGAATAGCAACACATTTCCTTCCATTATAACTCCCGGCTACTTTTCCATGCCTCTTAATTACTCTTTCCTTTTAGTCCACACTTTGCAATCCAATTATTTCTTCTCTTATTATGATTTGGGGGTGTATCGGTTGGAGTAATGCTTGATGAATAAAGTGGGAAGAGTTCCTATCAACAAAACACTTAAAATGCATGTTGGGTTAAGATGCCGATGCACGTATTACACTTATAAGTAAATAAAGATGCAACACATTAGAACAATTAAGCTCAATTAGAGATGCGTATATGATTAAGGAATTTAAATAATTTAAAACAATATATGATGCACGTGCCATGAATGCGTTAAACCTGTCACCGTAGTTGCATCCTTTAACTTGACACTAGTTCCTTGTTTTGTTGAATTACGAGCTTGCCTCGATTTTGTTGGTTATTTCTTGTTACCCACGGTCTTCTAATTCTTCAAAATCATTAACATCAACTTGTACATCTCTATCACTCGAGACTTGAAATTTCTTGAACTCGATTCCTTCCCCAAGTATTCCTTGAACCTCTCCCAATTATCAACTGCTAAGTGTTGTCCGATCCTTCAATAGAAGTATCTCCCCGATCAAAGATTCCTTGTATCACTTGTATAGCTTTATAAGTCGAGGCGATGATTTCTGAACTTAAATTCTTCCGATTGTTACTTTGATCAAAGCTTCTTCGTTATTCTTTATGAGTTCGAATAGTTAAATGAATTCATCTTTTTAATTGCTTACACCTGCACGTATAATTCCTTTCTAAAACTCCTTGCCTTTCTTTATCGTTTCCATTTGTTGTTCCATATCTCCCCCTTCGCGCCCTCAATACGATAATTTAGCTTGGATATGGGAATAGCCGCGATCCGACCGAAGACAGAATCTTTCTAAACCCGAAATCCAAAATATTTCAATTCCTTGTAGATCTACATCGATTACCTCGTTGTTCAATCATTCCAATTTGTCATTTCCATGAACCCAAAATCGCTCAATTCCTTAAATTTTCTAAGTTGATCCAAATCCTGTTTCAAGGCCCGAAAGGTCTCTACTCATCCTGAACTTAATTCCCAAATTCTTAGTTCGACCTGAATCACTTGAGTTACTTTCTCCTCACACCTAGATTTTTGTTCCAACGAACTGAAGATCCTTAATTTTCTCACAAATCCGAACCTTGAATCGTTCGTACCCTAAAATCTCTTTCACCTCTTCCTTGAGTGAAATAAGTCTCATAAACTTGGTTGATCACCCTCTTTTATAATGTAAACCCATGTGTCTATCTTGCAATTTGTAAGCGTCACCTGCCTTAATTATCCCCTAACCTCACTAGATCTTGTAAGTTACTCCCACCATGGATCCTTCTATTCCGAATCTTATCACTTGAATCATAGCCCCGTTAGGAAAATCACAACTCCCAAATTCCAATATATATATAATCTAGATACACTTCTTACATCTTCCATGGTTGAACATAAGACTAGAGAAAATTCGTTGTTGTGGTGAAAATTGGTCGTGGTTTAATGTAATCTGCGTAACCTATAATAAAACTCAATTCAAAACTAAATGCATTTGTTACATGCTCATGCCACATAATTGATACCAAATACAAGAATTTGATGCAAAATGCAATAAATAATTCAATAAAATTTAAGATAAAACATATTGACACATAAAATTCCGCATAAGTTTAAATAAACACATTTAACATATAAAATTCCAAACCATAGAAGGTCAATTAATCAACAAGTAGTGACACGAATCAATGTCATGCACAAGTTATCAAGTAGCTCAAAGATGTTCAGGTAAGTTCAAATAAGATGCAAGACTCTCAAATTATCAATTAATCCTATGTCGTTCGACCTAGACTTGACACGACACGACTCTAGAACCGCGATTTTGCAACCGGGCTCTGATACCACCTTAGGATGTAGCACCCGGAATGCTAGGTAGCCACATCCCCCGCACTATAGTTCAATCCACATATGGAACGAACACCCATACATGAATCAAGCCTATAGCGAACGGGAGACAATAAAAAAACAATCTAACTTACTAGCTAGGCGGGACTAACCCTCAATTAAATACCAACATGCATAAAGATAAACCTAAGCATGATAATTTACATTCACTTCATTAACATCATTCAAGTCCATGACCATCACTTTTATTCATATACCATATCAATTATCCCTAACAATTTATAATATACATAAGTACCAAAACTGTATAAGTAATAGAAATGCGTCAATAAATTACATGAGCTATAATTGACCCAAAATGAAAGACTCAAATCCGGCCTAGCACGCACCCTGCAAGACCTGGAAATGTGAGGTGTCAGTCTAAGAACGACTGAGTGAGGGGTTTATAAATAAATATTAACACAATTACCATGCAAGCTATAATCTCGGGTAAGGTTTTATAAAAGAAGGCAATATAAGTTCAAATAATAAAGTAGAACTCGCCCGAGATTACAACTAATCAATTAATAATTCAATCACGATCAATTCAATACGTGGCCCGGCGAGTGAGGGCAATTCTCCAACCTTTACACCAACAGTGAACAATCAATGTTTAGGTTTCAATTTAATAGTTAGCATGCAAGTAGTTACAGTGCACAAAATTAGCAGTTTCATAAACCCTTCTTCCTCCGGTTGATGGTGGGATTGCAAAGCCCCACCACCCAATCATGGTGTACGTCGGGAACATGACTCCCACGCACGGGATTTCTTCCTGCACCAAACCTCCTGGTGGATTCAGAGGTGATCCCAAAATGGTGAGGATAGTGCAAGAGTTACCCGTCAGCCGTTTGCTTCCCCGGTTGGCTCAATACACTACCCTCGGGCCCAAAGTGAACATGCTTTACTCGCCAATTCATTCAATCAATCGATCAATCCGTTCATGAAATCCTTTGAAAACCATAAGGCTTGAAAGCTATAGATATATAGATACATTTTGGCCGAAAAGATCAAGTAGGGTTTTAGTGTTCTATATATCTAGAAATTAAACCTCACCTGACGAGCGACAGAACAAGAGAAGGATACAAGAAAGTGTCCGTATGATCAAGGATCTTTGCCCTGGAGAAGAACTGGACGAGAAAGGAAATAACGTGAACTCATGAGACAAGACTCAATATGAGACCAAGTATGATGCACGACAATGCTCATATAACACCTTAATAACTAAACAAATTAGCAATCAAGGACATTTAAACATGTATGAGAACCAATTAACACTTAATAGAGTAAATTAGTATCAAGAAATCATGTATTCATATCCTTCAATTAATTCAAGTTCAATTCATATAAGGCATGAAGTCACACAATCACGTTTGAGCAATTAAGTACCAAAAAGTGTCAAGTAGGAGCATATTTATCAATTAATCGAGTATACAACTCATAAAAGTCACATACGGGAGCCAAGGGAGTGAAAGGAATGCAATAAGAGAAGTTTTAGCAAAGTTTGACAAAAACGGACAATCTTAGGAAACGTACATGCTGAGGGAAAAGTGGAATATCTTTAATTCTAGAAGTGGGAATTGAGTTTTGTTTGTTTGGAATGAAACTAGACACAAAGACCTTTCCAAGGGTATATGGCTCGTTTTCTAGTTCAAAGCGAGGAGAAAATGGCATACGCTTGAAGTTAGGCAAGTGCAGTTTGTCGGGAAAGTGGTGACACCTAAAAGAATTGATTATATCTCACAATTTACAAAAGATATTAAGAATATACCAATTGGAGGTTGTTCTAGACTTCAAGAGGTTTCATGGATTCAAAAATCAGGTCATTTAGTGTTCGGATGAGGGAGAAACACCCATTTGAAAATTGGTCTGAAAGAAGAAACGAGCGTGTGAAAACCTCCTGTAACAGTGCCAAACGGGCGTTTGGTGCTATAACTAGAAGGCCAAACGGGCGTTTGGGAAGGTTCTGTCCAAAAAAATAGCAGGGGAAAAACAGGGGATTCGGGGGAATGGCTCCCAACCCTTCCCACACCATACCACAACAAATAAAACATCTCAAAATCAACATATAACATGCATATGAGTCATATATATCACTTAGGCATCAAAAGAACCAAGATATCATACATTAAATCATCAAAATCTTCATATGGAACCCTTATGTACATAAATGATCACCCAAGCTGTAACGCCCCGACTTTTCGGACGTAAAGGTACGACGTATGTGTTTACTAATTTGCGCGAATTAATTGTTTTTACGTGTTTTATAATTAATTTTATTATAAATTGTTATTATTTTATTTTATTATATTATATTTTAATTTATTATTAATTCTAATGTATTTCGTATTTAAGTATACATATATATATATGTTTATTTATTTTATTATTAATTTAATGATTATGCTAATTAAATGTTATGTTAATTAATCATGCTTTAATTAATTAATTACGTGACTTTAATTTGTGTTTTTAAATTAATCTGATTTATTTATTTAAATTTTATTGCATGGAATTTATAATATATGCATGAATTGCATGAAATGTGCATGTTGTTTATTGTGTGCATCGTTCTTATATGAAATGACATCGGAATGCCATGAATTCGTAGTATGTCGTAAATATATGTGTTATGAACATGCCTATATGCTCGGTTTATGTTTTCGAATTCATTTGATATGTTAACGAATTTAATTTGAATCGTGGAACCAAATCGGGGGCTAACGAGCACTTAGCGTACCCTTGGTTCCGAATTTTATATCTTGAGCTCGGGAACTCGGATTTGAGTTCCGTCAACTCCGCTGAACTCGTAACGAAAATTCGAGTTTAGTAAACTTAGCCTTATATTTTTCCTAAGTCATTTGAACCTCCGAAATTCAACCGAAAAACGAAACGGAGACTAAACTGACCTTGCTGTACAAAAATAGCCATATCTTATCCAAACTTTAACCAAATTAACCATGGTTTGATTCTATTGAACCCTAACTCAACCCCCTAACCGGATATGTCATGCCCTAACCAAACCAATCCTCACACAATCCCCAAAACTCAGCCAAAGTCACTGGAATCACAGGCAGTCCCGTAACCCTTCATTCCTTAGAGATTTTGGAGCTCAAATCTCGTCCAAACTTCATCCAATCAACAAGGTAAGCTTAGAGTTGTAATATATGTTCATTTCTGATCATCTTCATCCTTTCTTTCCCAAATTTGAGCATGGATTCGTGGATTTCTGGGTTGTTCCGAAAATAGAGAGTTTTGGGCATATTGTTGATCTCATTCGATTTTTAATGGTTTTGATTGATTCCAAGCTTGAGAATGATTATTTTGACATCCTAATATCATTTATGATCATTGATTTCTTGGTGGTTGAAGTATTAATGAGATATCATTTATGGCACTTTGAGAAAATTCACATGAATGTCACGTATGCTTCCTTTTCTTGATTGAGCTTGTTTGGAACCGATATATATGTTGAAGTTGTGTTGCTTGGCTGAGTATTTGTTATTCTAAACTGATATGGATGTGTGGAGTTGTTGAGATTCCTTCTTGCCCTGTTTTCCGTAGCCTTGCTCTGTTTTTGGCTTGAGTTTCAGCTGTCAAAACTGTTGCGTTCCTTCTCTCTTTTGCTGTCCATTTTCGTGGCTTCATGGTGTGTGTAGTGGCTGAGTTCTTGCAGCCTTTTCATGCTTAGTTTTGCTGCCTTTCTTGCTTGCATTTCATGCGTGAGTTGCTGTCTTTCCTGCTGCGTTTTTCTGTCAATAACAGGGGAGGCTGCTGGTATGAGACACGGGGGTGTCGTTCTTGCCTTTCCAGTACGGAACGGGGGTGCGTTTTGGCCTGAGGTTGCTGTACCGAGACACGGGGGTGTCTCGGTTTGGGCTTGGGAGGTGACACGGGGGTGTCACCCCGTTTTTCCTGAGTTGTTTGCCTGCGTTTTCCCTGAACTGTTGTATATGTATATTTATGTACTGTGTGTGTTTTGTTGTTCCTTGCATGCATGTGTTGCTGTAATTATATATATATATAGATGCTTGTGTGTGTAATTGCATGCATGTATATATATTATGTATATTTGTGCTGTGTGTTCGTGTGCATGCATGGCTGTGATACTTGTGTGTGTACATTGCATGCATGGGTGAGTATTTATATATGTAGTATATATATGTTAAATTCATGCATGTACTATATATATAAATATATGCATGAGTACGTGTATACATATATATATATATTATATATATACATATGTTTATTATATATTATTATATGTTTATTATATTATATATGTTTATTTTATATATTTTAAATATTATTTGATATAATTCAATTCTTGAAATTAATTGATCTCTATTTCGCGTATTTAATTTACCGACTATTGATTGAACGTTTTATTTATTTTATTCCTAATTGTGAATATGAATATTACTTGCTATGATTATTAAATGAATTCTTGGATTAATTGATATGCATTATGAATGTTATGAATTTATGAATTTATGAAATTGAATGAAATATATGAACGAATGATTTGATTATATGTTTTAAATTCCTTAATAGTGCACATGAACATTTCATGATATAATATGATCATTATGCATTCATGTCATATTCACTTCATTGCCGAGCGTCATATGTGGTCATTGAGTCTCATACCTTTTCTTTTGCACAGATTCGGGTTTGGTCGGAGACGAGGGCGAGCATTGAGACGCTTGTGCCTTTCTTTTGCTTTGAAAAGGTGGGTTTTTCTTCTACTAGTAAAAACAACCCTATATACCCCTTATGTGCAAGATTTAAGCCAAATTAGTATATTAAATAAATCGAGTCAATTTGGGTAAATGATTTCAAGCGTATGACCCCTTTTATTTATGAAACCCTACCTTATGTTTGGCGAGACACATTTATGATTTATGATTGCACGGGCCCCGGGACTTAGTATATGTGGCTAACCGAGGAAGCAAGGGCTGACGGGGATCCCATATACCAGTCCCAACCAAACTACGGTGATACCGGCCCTCGCTAGGAGGTTTAGCGAGGAATGGGAGCTGAGTGCCCTTGGGGGATTCATGTACCCCCATTGGCCTATGTATGAACCGGTGGCCGGGTCTTGCAAGCCCGTCCACCACCCGGAGGAAGAAGGTGTATATGAATGATTATGATCATGTTATGTATGAGCACAAAAGATATATGTATGATAATGAATGATTGAATAATTGATTATGTTTATACGAGGAGTAGGTTGGAGATTGTGCACGCCCACTCGCCGGGCCATAAACCCTTATGAACAATTATGAATGAATAAGAACGTCGTAATCCCGTTGATGTTTTCTTTTGTTTTAACCACTTGGTAAATTCTTATCAAACTTCACACGGGATTAGGGCTTGCATGTATGTGTTTAATTTATGCGATATTATATCTTATGCCCCGTTTTATACCCACCAGTCTCTTTTAGACTGAACCCGGTTGTTTTCAGTTGTTTTGTGCAGGTATAGGAGTGCTAGGCGGGAATACAAGTCGTCTAGGTCTTGCATTTATGTTTAGCACTTCTTTTCAGTCTCATATGCTCATACTCTTATTGCTACTTTATTTATGATCATAGTATAGCTTGGAGCGTCATGATTTGAAGGCCGTGAGTGCCGTTCAATATTTGAATGCTTTTGTATATCTATTTTTGGAGCTTGGTGGCTGACTGTATTTATTCTATGTCGTTCTTGCTTCCGCGTTTTACTTTAACTCTGATTTTATATTATCTTGAGTTGATTGGTTTAAGGGTTAGTCCCGCCTAGCATAACGTGTGTGTTGTATCCCCGTTCACCGTAGATTTGGCACGTGTATGGACTTCCATTTCATATACGGGTCGGGTCTCGGTGCGGGGGATGTGGTACCTTACGCTCAGGTGCTACATCCTTATGTGGTATCAGAGCCTAGGGTTGCAAAACCCGGGCTCTAGTGTCGTGTTGAGTCAGTTAGGTCGTTCGGCTTTAGGAACAACTTGTCAATGTGTTGCATATGCATTGTTTACGTGCTTGTGTGCTTTAAATCTTGAATTTTGATCGAATTAATTGCACTTGCATGCATGGACTAAAAATAGCATGCATTTCAGTGTTTCTTGAACAGGATGCCTCCACGTAGACACCGTGAGAGATCTCCAGGACACCGTCGTCATCATGACCGATCCCCTACGCCTCCACCGCAACCACAAGCACCACCGATGGATATGGGGAACTTCATGGAAGCGGTTTTTAATTATGTCGAGCATAGGAGGGCTCAAGCTCCCCCACCACAACAAACAGAACAACAAGCTCCTCCACCAAACCATAATAATAGAGATCCTCATGGGGTGTTTCTGAGCTACAACCCCCCTCGATTTTCTGGTTCTATCGACGTTGCGGTCTCGGAGGGTTGGTTGATTCGATTAGAGAGGATATTTGGAGTCCGACAGTTTACTACGCAAGAGAAGGCTCAATTTGCTATATTCCAACTTGATGGAGATGCGTATGAGTGGTGGGAACGAACAAGAGAGAAACTGGAAGTGGATGAAGAGGAAGTGACTTGGGAGGTCTTCAAGAGAGAATTTAGAGAATGCTTTGTACCGGAAGTGGTAAGAGAGAGGAAGGAGCAGGAGTTCATGGAGTTAAAGCAAGGTGTGCGTACGGTGACTCAATATCTCGCCGTATTTAATAGACTTGGGAAATATGCTCCTCATGTCACCCGGGATGAGAAGAGAAAATCAAGGAAATTCATTGCGGGGTTAAGACAGGACTTGAGACACGGTCAGGCGGGTCACAACTTCGAGTCATTTGCCGACACCGTGCAAAGGGCTTTGGTTCAAGAAGAAGAATTTAAGAAGAAGGATCCGATTTTTAGAGCTCCAATGGGAAGAGGTTCCAGATCGAATTCGGGAAAGAGGCCGATGATTCAAGCTACTTCCCCTCCTAAAGGTCCTTTTAAGAAGCCTCGGTTTGGAGGACAAGGTTCTCAGGCCGCACCGACTCGACCAAAGGCTCTACCTATGGCACCGACATCTACAAATTCACGCCCGGATGTACCTCCATGTACTTATTGCGGGGGACCGACCCATACCTATAATAATTGTCGAAGAACGTTGAATTTGTGCCTCATATGTGGAAAAGGTGACCATATGGCGGAGACATGTGCCTACAAGAACCCCGGATTTCAGAAAGGAGTTCAAAGGCCAATGATTCAGGCTCGTGCTTATGCCCTCGAGGGTGAAGAGCAAGATGCAGAGATTGATCCCACAGCTGTGGTAGAAGGTACCCTATGCATACATAACATGAGCATTCATGCACTCTTTGATCCGGGTGCCATGCATTCCTTTATTTCTTGTGATTTAGTTGCCACTCTGTGCTTGCCAGTTATTTGTCTCTCTTCTTGTTATTTGGTGAGTTCGCCACTTGGTGGGAGTCTTCAGACAGATCAGTTGGTTCGGGAGTGTTCAGTTCTGATTGAAGGGAAAGAATATCCAGCTGATTTAATTGTTATGCCCATGAAGAGGTATGGAGTTATCTTGGGTATGGACTGGTTGTCCAGGCATCGGGCCAATGTTGATTGTTTTGCGAAGAAGGTGATTTTGGGTAATGAATTAGTGATTGGTAGTGGATCGAGAACGGTATCTCTCTTGTCTTATATGGAAGCTCACAAGTTGATGAGAGAAGGAGCAACGGGATTTATTGCTTACCTTCTTAATAGGCCGAAGGATCAAGTTAAATTGGAGGATACCGCGGTTGTTAAGGATTTTTCCGATATGTTTCCGGAGAATTTGAGTTCTTTACCACCAGACCGTGAGATTGAATTTGTTATTGACTTATATTCAGGATCCACACCGTATTCTAAGACTCCGTATCTGATGGCACCGGCCGAATTGAAAGAGTTAAAGATTCAATTGGAAGAATTGCTCAAAGTTGGATATATACGGCCAAGTTCGTCACCTTGGGGTGCTCCGGTTCTCTTTGTTAAGAAAAAGGATGGAACCTTAAGAATGTGTATAGATTACCGGGAGCTTAATCGGATGACTGTAAAGAATAAGTATCCTTTGCCCCATATTGAGGATTTATTCGATATGTTACAAGGTTCGGGGGTATACTCAAAATTGGACTTGAGACAAGGATACTATCAATTGAAGATCCGGGATGAGGACATTCCGAAGACGGGATTTAACACCCGGTATGGACACTACGAGTTCGTAGTGATGCCTTTTGGATTGACTAATGCTCCGGCTGCTTTTATGGATATGATGCATCGAATTTTCCAGCCCTATTTGGATAAGTTTGTGGTAATATTCATCGATGACATCTTGGTTTATTCGAGAACTCCGGAGGATCATGCCAGGCACCTCAGAATCGTGTTGGATACCTTAAGGGAACATCGATTGTATGCTAAGTTTAGCAAATGCGAGTTTTGGATTGATTGGGTAGCATTTTTGGGCCATATTATTTCTAGGAAAGGTTTGGAAGTAGACCCTTCTAAGATTGAGACGGTTATTCAATGGCAAAGCCCAAAAAATGCTTCAGAAGTAAGGAGTTTCTTGGGTTTGGCAGGCTACTATCGAAGATTCGTTCGGGATTTCTCGAAGATTGCGGCTCCTTTAACCCGATTGACTAAGAAGGCGGTTAAGTTTGAGTGGGACGAGGCATGTGAGGCTAGCTTTCAACATTTAAAGGAAAAGTTGACTACCGCTCCTGTATTAGCACTTCCCGAAGGTACAAAAGGTTATACAGTTTATACGGACGCCTCAAAGGAAGGTTTGGGATGTGTGTTGATGCAGAATGGAAGAGTAATCGCCTATACCTCAAGGAAATTGAAAGAGCATGAACAGAACTACCCCACTCATGATTTGGAGTTAGCAGCAGTGATCTTTGCTTTGGGTAAGTGGAGACACTATCTTTATGGAATTTCGTTTGAGGTCTTTTCCGATCACAAGAGTCTCCAATACTTATTCTCACAAAAGGAATTGAATAAGAGACAACGGCGTTGGATGGAACTTTTGGCGGATTATGAGTGTACAATCCGATACCATCCTGGCAAAGCCAATTTGGTCGCGGATGCGCTTAGTAGGAAAGCTAGCGTGTCCAATGTGAAATTGGAAATTGGAGATGAGAATGAGTTGTTCAGACTGAGGGCTAGTATTCGGAATTTCACGGTTCAACCAGATCTTAAACAGAGATTATTTGATACTCAGAGGATTGATCCCGAGGTTCAGAAATTAGCTGAGAAAGCTCGAGCTGATTCAGAATGTCCGTTTGGGTTTGATGATACGGGACTTCTAAGATTCAAGAATAGAATTGTTATCCCGGAAGAGTTAAAAAGGATTATTCTTGAGGAAGCCCATCGGTCAGGGTATTCGATACATCCCGGAGGGAACAAAATGTATAAGGATCTCAAGCAATTCTATTGGTGGAATGGTTTGAAACGGGATGTTATCAACTTCGTGAAACACTGCATGACTTGTCAAGTGGTAAAGGTAGAACATCAAAAGCCATCGGGGCTACTTCAACCATTGCCTATCCCGGAGTGGAAGTGGGAACAATTAGCCATGGATTTTGTTTCGGGATTACCAAGAGTGAGAGGAGGTTTCGATGGAATTTGGGTTATCGTGGACAGATTGACAAAATCAGCTCATTTTCTTGCTATCAGAATGTCCGATAAAGTAAGTAAATTGGCCAAGAGATACAATGATGAGATTGTCAGGCTTCATGGAGTACCTGTTAGTATTGTCTCGGATCGGGATCCCAGATTTACTTCAAGGTTATGGCAAGAATTACAGAAGTGTTTGGGAACAAGGCTTCAATTCAGCACAGCTTTCCATCCTCAGACCGACGGACAATCAGAAAGGTTGATTAAGTATCTGGAGGACCTGTTGAGAGCATGTGCATTGGACTTTCAAAGCTCGTGGAATGAGCACTTGCCGTTAATCGAGTTTGCTTACAACAATAGCTATCAAGCCTCGATTGAAATGGCCCCTTATGAAGCTCTTTACGGATGTAAATGTCGATCACCGTTGTTTTTTGACTTAGAGGAATGGAATTGGACCAAGCAAGAAGGGATTAAAAGAGGGGAAAAGAAGGAAAAACCCTCTAAGGCTGTACAAGAGGCTATTGACAAGGTCCAGATAATTAGACAACGGATGAAGGCCGCTCAGGATCGACAAAAGAGTTATGCAGACCTTCGGAGAAAGAATTTAGAGTTTGAGATTGGAGATAGAGTTTTCTTAAAGGCTTCTCCACGAAAAGGGTTCTCAAGGATTGGACGAGGAGGAAAATTAAACCCTCGGTATATGGGACTGTATGAGATTCTAGAGAAGATTGGGGATACGGCCTATCGATTGGACTTACCTCCAAGTTTGACTGGAATTCATAACGTATTTCATGTTTCACAGCTCCGAAAATATCATCGAGACAAGTCCGAGGTTCTACCGGTTGAAGAAGTGGAATTAGAACCGGATCTCACCTTCGTTCAGAAGCCGATTAAGATATTGGATCGAAAATTTCAGGAACTTCGAAATCGGCGTATTCCACTTGTCAAGGTTCTTTGGAGAAGTGATAAAACCGAAGAGGCTACGTGGGAGACGGAGGAAAAAATGAGAAAGTTTCACCCCGAATTATTTCCGAGCGAGCAGTGAATCCGAGGACAGATTCTTTTAAGGGGGAGAGATTGTAACGCCCCGACTTTTCGGACGTAAAGGTACGACGTATGTGTTTACTAATTTGCGCGAATTAATTATTTTTACGTGTTTTATAATTAATTTTATTATAAATTGTTATTATTTTATTTTATTATATTATATTTTAATTTATTATTAATTCTAATATATTTCGTATTTAAGTATATATATATATATATATATATATATATATATATATATGTCTATTTATTTTATTATTAATTTAACGATTATGCTAATTAAATGTTATGTTAATTAATCATGCTTTAATTAATTAATTACGTGACTTCAATTTGTGTTTTTAAATTAATCTGATTTATTTATTTAAATTTTATTGCATGGAATTTATAATATACGCATGAATTGCATGAAATGTGCATGTTGTTTATTGTGTGCATCGTTCTTATATGAAATGATATCGGAATGCCATGAATTCGTAGTATGTCGTAAATATATGTGTTATGAACATGACTATATGCTCGGTTTATGTTTTCGATTTCATTTGATATGTTAACGAATTTAATTTGAATCGTGGAACCAAATCGGGGGCTAACGAGCACTTAGCGTACCCTTGGTTCCGAATTTTATATCTTGAGCTCGGGAACTCGGATTCGAGTTCCGTCAACTCCGCTGAACTCATAACGAAAATTCGAGTTTAGTAAACTTAGCCTTATATTTTTCCTAAGTTATTTGAACCTCCGAAATTCAACCGAAAAACGAAACGGAGACTAAACTGACCTTGCTGTACAAAAATAGCCATATCTTATCCAAACTTTAACCAAATTAACCATGGTTTGATTCTATTGAACCCTAACTCAACCCCCTAACCGGATATGTCATGCCCTAACCAAACCAATCCTCACACAATCCCCAAAACTCAGCCAAAGTCACTGGAATCACAGGCAGTCCCGTAACCCTTCATTCCTTAGAGATTTTGGAGCTCAAATCTCATCCAAACTTCATCCAATCAACAAGGTAAGCTTAGAGTTGTAATATATGTTCATTTCTGATCATCTTCATCCTTTCTTTCCCAAATTTGAGCATGGATTCGTGGATTTCTGGGTTGTTCCGAAAATAGAGAGTTTTGGGCATATTGTTGATCTCATTCGATTGTTAATGGTTTTGATTGATTCCAATCTTGAGAATGATTATTTTGACATCCTAATATCATTTATGATAATTGATTTCTTGGTGGTTGAAGTATTAATGAGATATCATTTATGGCACTTTGAGAAAATTCACATGAATGTCACGTATGCTTCCTTTTCTTGATTGAGCTTGTTTGGAACTGATATATATGTTGAAGTGGTGTTGCTTGGCTGAGTATTTGTTGTTCTAAACTGATATGTATGTGTGGAGTTGTTGAGATTCCTTCTTGCCCTGTTTTCCGTAGCCTTGCTCTATTTTTGGCTTGAGTTTTAACTGTCAAAACTGCTGTGTTCCTTCTCTCCTTTGTTGTCCATTTTCGTGGTTTCATGGTGTGTGTAGTGGCTGAGTTCTTGTAGCCTTTTCCTGCTTAGTTTTGCTGCCTTTCTTGCTTGCATTTCATGCGTGAGTTGCTGCCTTTCCTGCTGCGTTTTTCTGTCAATAACAGGGGAGGCTGTTGGTGTGAGACACGGGGGTGTCGTTCTTGCCTTTCAGCGCGGAACGGGGGTGCGTTTTGGCCTGAGGTTGCTGTACCGAGACACGGGGGTGTCTCGGTTTGGGCTTGGGAGGTGACACGGGGGTGTCACCCCGTTTTCCCTGAGCTGTTTGCCTGCGTTTTCCCTGAACTGTTGTATATGTATATATATGTACTGTGTGTGTTTTGTTGTTCCTTGCATGCATGTGTTGCTGTAATTATATATATATATATAGATGCTTGTGTGTGTAATTGCATGCATGTATATATATTATGTATATTTGTGCTGTGTGTGCGTGTGCATACATGGCTGTGATATTTGTGTGTGTACATTGCATGCATGGGTGAGTATTTATATATGTAGTATATATATGTTAAATTCATGCATGTACTATATACATAAATATATGCATGAGTACGTGTATACATATATATATATATTATATATATACATATGTTTATTATATATTATTATATGTTTATTATATTATATATGTTTATTTTATATATTTTAAATATTATTTGATTTAATTCAATTCTTGAAATTAATTGATCTCTATTTCGCGTATTTAATTAACGACTATTGATTGAACGTTTTATTTATTTTATTCCTAATTGTGAATATGAATATTACTTGCTATGATTATTAAATGAATTCTTGGATTAATTGATATGCATTATGAATGTTATGAATTTATGAATTTATCAAATTGAATGAAATATATGAACGAATGATTTGATTATATGTTTTAAATTCCTTAATAGTGCACATGAACATTTTCATGATATAATATGATCATTATACATTCATGTCATATTCACTTCACTGCCGAGCGTCATATGTGCTCATTGAGTCTCATACCTTTTCTTTTGCACAGATTCGGGTTTGGTCAAAGACGAGGGCGAGCATTGAGACGCTTGTGCCTTTCTTTTGCTTTGAAAAGGTGGGTTTTTCTTCTACTAGTTAAAACAACCCTATATACCCCTTATGTGCAAGATTTAAGCCAAATTAGTATATTAAATAAATCGAGTCAATTTGGGTAAATGATTTCAAACGTATGACCCCTTTTATTTATGAAACCCTACCTTATGTTTGGCGAGACACATTTATGATTTATGATTGCACGGGCCCCGGGACTTAGTATATGTGGCTAACCGAGGAAGCAAGGGCTGACGGGAATCCCATATACCAGTCCCAACCAAACTACGGTGATACCAGCCCTCGCTAGGAGGTTTAACGAGGAATGGGAGTTGAGTGCCCTTGGGGGATTCATATACCCCCATTGGCCTATGTATGAACCGGTGGCCGGGTCTTGCAAGCCCGTCCACCACCCGGAGGAAGAAGGTGTATATGAATGATTTTGGTCATGTTATGTATGAGCACAAAAGATATATGTATGATAATGAATGATTGAATAATTGATTATGTTTACACGAGGAGTAGGTTGGAGATTGTGCATGCCCACTCGCCGGGCCATAAACCCTTATGAACAATTATGAATGAATATGAACGTCGTAATCCCGTTGATGTTTTCTTTTGTTTTAACCACTTGGTAAATTCTTATCAAACTTCACACGGGATTAGGGCTTGCATGTATGTGTTTAATTTATGCGATATTATATCTTATGCCCCGTTTTATACCCACCAGTCTCTTTTAGACTGAACCCGGTTGTTTTCAGTTGTTTTGTGCAGGTATAGGAGTGCTAGGCGGGAATACAAGTCGTCTAGGTCTTGCATTTATGTTTAGCACTTCTTTTCAGTCTCATATGTTCATACTCTTATTGCTACTTTGTTTATGATCATAGTATAGCTTGGAGCGTCATGATTTGAAGGCCGCGAGTGCCGTTGAATATTTGAATGCTTTTGTATATCTATTTTTGGAGCTTGGTGGCTCACTGTATTTATTCTATGTCGTTCTTGCTTCCGCGTTTTACTTTAACTCTGATTTTATATTATCTTGAGTTGATTGGTTTAAGGGTTAGTCCCGCCTAGGATAACGTGTGTGTTGTATCCCCGTTCGCCGTAGATTTGGCACGTGTATGGACTTCCATTTCATATACGGGTCGGGTCTCGGTGCGGAGGATGTGGTACCTTACGCTCGGGTGCTACATCCTTATGTGGTATCAGAGCCTAGGGTTGCAAAACCCGGGCTCTAGTGTCGTGTTGAGTCAGTTAGGTCGTTCGGCTTTAGGAACAACTTGTCAATGTGTTGCATATGCATTGTTTACGTGCTTGTGTGCTTTAAATCTTGAATTTTGATCGAATTAATTGCACTTGCATGCATGGACTAAAAATAGCATGCATTTCAGTGATTCTTGAACAGGATACCTCCACGTAGACACCGTGAGAGATCTCCAGGACACCGTCGTCATCATAACCGATCCCCTACGCCTCCACCCCAACCACAAGCACCACCGATGGATATGGGGAACTTCATGGAAGCGGTTTTTAATTATGTCGACCATAGGAGGGCTCAAGCTCCCCCAACACAACAAGCAGAACAACAAGCTCCTCCACCAAACCATAATAATAGAGATCCTTATAGGGTGTTTCTGAGCTACAACCCCCCTCGGTTTTCTGGTTCTATCGACGATGCGGTCTCGGAGGGTTGGTTGATTCGATTAGAGAGGATAATTGGAGTCCGACAGTTTACTACGCAAGAGAAGCCTCAATTTGCTATATTCCAACTTGATGGAGATGCGCATGAGTTGTGGGAACGAACAAGAGAGAAACTGGAAGTGGATGAAGAAGTGACTTGGGAGGTCTTCAAGAGAGAATTTAGAGAATGCTTTGTACCGGAAGTGGTAAGAGAGAGGAAGGAGCAGGAGTTCATGGAATTAAAGCAAGGTGTGCGTACGGTGACTCAATATCTCGCCGTATTTAATAGACTTGGGAAATATGCTCCTCATGTCACCCGGGATGAGAAGAGAAAATCAAGGAAATTCGTTGCGGGGTTAAGACAGGACTTGAGACATGGTCAGGCGGGTCACAACTTCGAGTCATTTACCGACACCGTGCAAAGGGCTTTGGTTCAAGAAGAAGAATTTAAGAAGAAGGATCCGATTTTTAGAGCTCCAATGGGAAGAGGTTCCGGATCGAATTCGGGAAAGAGGCCGATGATTCAAGCTACTTCCCCTCCTAAAGGTCCTTTTAAGAAGCCTCGGTTTGGAGGACAAGGTTCTCAGGCCGCACCGACTCGACCAAAGGCTCTACCTATGGCACCGACATCTACAAATTCACGCCCGGATGTACCTCCATGTACTTATTGCGGGGGACCGACCCATACCTACAATAATTGTCGAAGAAGGTTGAATTTGTGCCTCATATGTGGAAAAGGTGACCATATGGCGGAGACATGTGCCTACAAGAACCCCGGATTTCAGAAAGGAGTTCAAAGGCCAATGATTTAGGCTCGTGCTTATGCCCTCGAGGGTGAAGAGCAAGATGCAGAGATTGATCCCACAGCTGTGGTAGAAGGTACCCTATGCATACATAACATGAGCATTCATGCACTCTTTGATCCGGGTGCCACGCATTCCTTTATTTCTTGTGATTTAGTTGCCACTCTGTGCTTGCCAGTTATTTGTCTCTCTTCTTGTTATTTGGTGAGTTCGCCACTTGGTGGGAGTCTTCAGACAGATCAGTTGGTTCGGGAGTGTTCAGTTCTGATTGAAGGGAAAGAATATCCGGCTGATTTAATTGTTATGCCCATGAAGAGGTATGGAGTTATCTTGGGTATGGACTGGTTGTCCAGGCATCGGGCCAATGTTGATTGTTTTACGAAGAAGGTGATTTTGGGTAATGAATTGGTGATTGGTAGTGGATCGAGAACGGTATCTCTCTTGTCTTATATGGAAGCTCACAAGTTGATGAGAGAAGGAGCAACGGGATTTATTGCTTAGGATCAAGTTAAATTGGAGGATACCGCGGTTGTTAAGGATTTTTCCGATATGTTTCCGGAGAATTTGAGTTCTTTACCACCAGACCGTGAGATCGAATTTGTTATTGACTTATATTCAGGATCCACACCGTATTCTAAGACTCCTTATCGGATGGCACTGGCCGAATTGAAAGAGTTAAAGATTCAATTGGAAGAATTGCTCAAAGTTGGATATATACGGCCAAGTTCGTCACCTTGGGGTGCTCCGGTTCTGTTTGTTAAGAAAAAGGATGGAACCTTAAGAATGTGTATAGATTACCGGGAGCTTAATCGGATGACTGTAAAGAATAAGTATCCTTTGCCCCATATTGAGGATTTATTCGATATGTTACAAGGTTCGGGGGTATACTCAAAATTGGACTTGAGACAAGGATACTATCAATTGAAGATCCGGGATGAGGACATTCCGAAGACGGGATTTAACACCCGGTATGGACACTACGAGTTCGTAGTGATGCCTTTTGGATTGACTAATGCTCATGCTGCTTTTATGGATATGATGCATCGAATTTTCCGGCCCTATTTGGATAAGTTTGTGGTAATATTCATCGATGACATCTTGGTTTATTCGAGAACTCCGGAGGATCATGCCAGGCACCTCAGAATTGTGTTGGATACCTTAAGGGAACATCCATTGTATGCTAAGTTTAGCAAATGCGAGTTCTGGATTGATTGGGTAGCATTTTTGGGCCATATTATTTCTAAGAAAGGTTTGGAAGTAGACCCTTCTAAGATTGAGACGGTTATTCAATGGCAAAGCCCGAAAAATGCTTCAGAAGTAAGGAGTTTCTTGGGTTTGGCAGGCTACTATCGAAGATTCGTTCAGGATTTCTCGAAGATTGCGGCTCCTTTAACCCGATTGACTAAGAAGGCGGTTAAGTTTGAGTGGGACGAGGCATGTGAGGCTAGCTTTCAACATTTAAAGGAAAAGTTGACTACCGCTCCTGTATTAGCACTTCCCGAAGGTACAGAAGGTTATACAGTTTATACGGACGCCTCAAAGGAAGGTTTGGGATGTGTGTTGATGCAGAATGGAAGAGTAATCGCCTATGCCTCAAGGAAATTGAAAGAGCATGAGCAGAACTACCCCACTCATGATTTGGAGTTCGCAGCAGTGATCTTTGCTTTGGGTAAGTGGAGACACTATCTTTATGGAATTTCGTTCGAGGTCTTTTCCGATCACAAGAGTCTCCAATACTTATTCTCACAAAAGGAATTGAATAAGAGACAACGGCATTGGATGGAACTTTTGGCGGATTATGAGTGTACAATCCGATACCATCCCGGCAAAGCCAATTTGGTCGCGGATGCGCTTAGTAGGAAAGCTAACGTGTCCAATGTGAAAGTGGAAATTGGAGATGAGAATGAGTTGTTCAGACTGAGGGCTAGTATTCGGAATTTCACGGTTCAACCAGATCTTAAACAGAGATTATTTGATACTCAGAGGATTGATCCCGAGGTTCAAAAATTAGCTGAGAAAGCTCGAGCTGATTCAGAATGTCCGTTTGGGTTTGATGTTACGGGACTTCTAAGATTCAAGAATAGAATTGTTGTCCCGGAAGAGTTAAAAAGGATTATTCTTGAGGAAGCCCATCGGTCAGGGTATTCGATACATCCCGGAGGGAACAAAATGTATAAGGATCTCAAGCAATTCTATTGGTGGAATGATTTGAAACGGGATGTTATCAACTTCGTGAAACACTGCATGACTTATCAAGTGGTAAAGGTAGAACATCAAAAGCCATCGGGGCTACTTCAACCATTGCCTATCCCGGAGTGGAAGTGGGAACAATTAGCCATGGATTTTGTTTCGGGATTACCAAGAGTGAGAGGAGGTTTCGATGGAATTTGGGTTATCGTGGACAGATTGAAAAAATCAGCTCATTTTCTTGCTATCAGAATGTCCGATAAAGTAAGTAAATTGGCCAAGAGATACAATGATGAGATTGTCAGGCTTCATGGAGTACCTGTTAGTATTGTCTCGGATCGGGATCCCAGATTTACTTCAAGGTTATGGCAAGAATTACAGAAGTGTTTGGGAACAAAGCTTCAATTCAGCACAGCTTTCCATCCTCAGACCGACGGACAATCAGAAAGGTTGATTAAGTATCTGGAGGACCTGTTGAGAGCATGTGCATTGGACTTTCAAAGCTCGTGGAATGAGCACTTGCCGTTAATCGAGTTTGCTTACAACAATAGCTATCAAGCCTCGATTGAAATGGCCCCTTATGAAGCTCTTTACGGACGTAAATGTCGATCACCGTTGTTCTTTGACTTGGAGGAATGGAATTGGACCAAGCAAGAAGGGATTAAAAGAGGGGAAAAGAAGGAAAAACCCTCTAAGGCTGTACAAGAGGCTATTGACAAGGTCCAGATAATTAGACAATGGATGAAGGCCGCTCAGGATCGACAAAAGAGTTATGCAGACCTTCGGAGAAAGAATTTGGAGTTTGAGATTGGAGATAGAGTTTTCTTAAAAGCTTCTCCACGAAAAGGGTTCTCAAGGATTGGACGAGGAGGAAAATTAAACCCTCGGTATATGGGACCGTATGAGATTCTAGAGAAGATTGGGGATACGGCCTATCGATTAGACTTACCTCCGAGTTTGACTGGAATTCATGACGTATTTCATGTTTCACAGCTCCGAAAATATTATCAAGACAAGTCCGAGGCTCTACCGGTTGAAGAAGTGGAATTAGAACCGGATCTCACCTTCGTTCAGAAGCCGATTAAGATATTGGATCGAAAATTTCAGGAACTTCGAAATCGGCGTATTCCACTAGTCAAGGTTCTTTGGAGAAGTGATAAAACGGAAGAGGCTACGTGGGAGACGGAGGAAAAAATGAGAAAGTTTCACCCCAAATTATTTCCGAGCGAGCAGTGAATCCGAGGACAGATTCTTTTAAGGGGGAGAGATTGTAACGCCCTGACTTTTCGGACGTAAAGGTACGACGTATGTGTTTACTAATTTGCGCGAATTAATTGTTTTTACGTGTTTTATAATTAATTTTATTATAAATTGTTATTATTTTATTTTATTATATTATATTTTAATTTATTATTAATTCTAATATATTTCGTATTTAAGTATATATATATATATATATATATATATATATATATATATATATATATATGTTTATTTATTTTATTATTAATTTAATGATTATGCTAATTAAATGTTATGTTAATTAATCATGCTTTAATTAATTAATTAAATGACTTTAATTTTTGTTTTTAAATTAATCTGATTTATTTATTTAAATTTTATTGCATGGAATTTATAATATATGCATGAATTGCATGAAATGTGCATGTTGTTTATTGTGTGCATCGTTCTTATATGAAATGATATCGGAATGCCATGAATTCGTAGTATGTCGTAAATATATGTGTTATGAACATGCCTATATGCTCGGTTTATGTTTTCGAATTAATTTGATATGTTAACGAATTTAATTTGAATCGTGGAACCAAATCGGGGGCTAACGAGCACTTAGCGTACCCTTGGTTCCGAATTTTATATCTTGAGCTCGGGAACTCGGATTCGAGTTCCGTCAACTCCGCTGAACTCATAACGAAAATTCGAGTTTAGTAAACTTAGCCTTATATTTTTCCTAAGTTATTTGAACCTCCGAAATTCAACCGAAAAACGAAACGGAGACTAAACTGACCTTGCTGTACAAAAATAGCCATATCTTATCCAAACTTTAACCAAATTAACCATGGTTTGATTCTATTGAACCCTAACTCAACCCTCTAACCGGATATGTCATGCCCTAACCAAACCAATCCTCACACAATCCCCAAAACTCAGCTAAAGTCACTGGAATCACAGGCAGTCCCGTAACCCTTCATTCCTTAGAGATTTTGGAGCTCAAATCTCATCCAAACTTCATCCAATCAACAAGGTAAGCTTAGAGTTGTAATATATGTTCATTTCTGATCATCTTCATCCTTTCTTTCCCAAATTTGAGCATGGATTCGTGGATTTCTGGGTTGTTTCGAAAATAGAGAGTTTTGGGCATATTGTTGATCTCATTCGATTGTTAATGGTTTTGATTGATTCCAAGCTTGAGAATGATTATTTTGACATCCTAATATCATTTATGATCATTAATTTCTTGGTGGTTGAAGTATTAATGAGATATCATTTATGGCACTTTGAGAAAATTCACATGAATGTCACGTATGCTTCCTTTTCTTGATTGAGCTTGTTTGGAACTGATATATATGTTGAAGTGGTGTTGCTTGGCTGAGTATTTGTTGTTCTAAACTGATATGGATGTGTGGAGTTGTTGAGATTCCTTCTTGCGCTGTTTTCCGTAGCCTTGCTCTGTTTTTGGCTTGAGTTTTAGCTGTCAAAACTGCTGTGTTCCTTCTCTCTTTTGTTGTCCATTTTCGTGGCTTCATGGTGTGTGTAGTGGCTGAGTTCTTGCAGCCTTTTCATGCTTAGTTTTGCTGCCTTTCTTGCTTGCATTTCATGCGTGAGTTGCTGCCTTTCCTGCTGCGTTTTTCTGTCAATAACAGGGGAGGCTGTTGGTGTGAGACACGGGGGTGTCGTTCTTGCCTTTCCAGCGCGGAACGGGGGTGCGTTTTGGCCTGAGGTTGTTGTACCGAGACACGGGGGTGTCTCGGTTTGGGCTTGGGAGGTGACACGGGGGTGTCACCCCGTTTTTCCTGAGCTGTTTGCCTGCGTTTTCCCTGAACTGTTGTATATGTATATATATGTACTGTGTGTGTTTTGTTGTTCCTTGCATGCATGTGTTGCTGTAATTATATATATATATATAGATGCTTGTGTGTGTAATTGCATGCATGTATATATATTATGTATATTTGTGCTGTGTGTGCGTGTGCATGCATGGCTGTGATACTTGTGTGTGTACATTGCATGCATGGGTGAGTATTTATATATGTAGTATATATATGTTAAATTCATGCATGTACTATATATATAAATATATGCATGAGTACGTGTATACATATATATATATTATATATATACATATGTTTATTATATATTATTATGTATTTATTATATTATATATGTTTATTTTATATATTTTAAATATTATTTGATTTAATTCAATTCTTGAAATTAATTGATCTCTATTTCGCGTATTTAATTTACCGACTATTGATTGAACGTTTTATTTATTTTATTCCTAATTGTGAATATAAATATTACTTGCTATGATTATTAAATGAATTCTTGGATTAATTGATATGCATTATGAATGTTATGAATTTATGAATTTATGAAATTGAATGAAATATATGAACGAATGATTTGATTATATGTTTTAAATTCCTTAATAGTGCACATGAACATTTTCATGATATAATACGATCATTATGCATTCATGTCATATTCACTTCATTGCCGAGCGTCATATGTGGTCATTGAGTCTCATACCTTTTCTTTTGCACAGATTCGGGTTTGGTCGGAGACGAGCGCGAGTATTGAGACGCTTGTGCCTTTCTTTTGCTTTGAAAAGGTGGGTTTTTCTTCTACTAGTTAAAACAACCCTATATACCCCTTATGTGCAAGATTTAAGCCAAATTAGTTTATTAAATAAATCGAGTCAATTTGGGTAAATGATTTCAAACGTATGACCCCTTTTATTTATGAAACCCTACCTTATGTTTGGCGAGACACATTTATGATTTATGATTGCACGGGCCCCGGGACTTAGTATATGTGGCTAACCGAGGAAGCAAGGGCTGACGGGGATCCCATATACCAGTCCCAACCAAACTACGGTGATACCAGCCCTCGCTAGGAGGTTTAACTAGGAATGGGAGCTGAGTGCCCTTGGGGGATTCATGTACCCCCATTGGCCTATGTATGAACCGGTGGCCGGGTCTTGCCAGCGCGTCCACCACCCGGAGGAAGAAGGTGTATATGAATGATTATGATCATGTTATGTATGAGCACAAAAGATATATGTATGATAATGAATGATTGAATAATTGATTATGTTTACACGAGGAGTAGGTTGGAGATTGTGCACGCCCACTCGCCGGGCCATAAACTCTTATGAACAATTATGAATGAATATGAACGTCGTAATCCCGTTGATGTTTTCTTTTGTTTTAACCACTTGGTAAATTCTTATCAAACTTCACACGGGATTAGGGCTTGCATGTATGTGTTTAATTTATGCGATATTATATCTTATGCCCCGTTTTATACCCACCAGTCTCTTTTAGACTGAACCCGGTTGTTTTCAGTTGTTTTGTGCAGGTATAGGAGTGCTAGGCGGGAATACAAGTCGTCTAGGCCTTGAATTTATGTTTAACACTTCTTTTCAGTCTCATATGTTCATACTCTTATTGCTACTTTGTTTATGATCATAGTATAGCTTGGAGCGTCATGATTTGAAGGCCGTGAGTGCCGTTCAATATTTGAATGCTTTTGTATATCTATTTTTGGAGCTTGGTGGCTCACTGTATTTATTCTATGTCGTTCTTGCTTCCGCGTTTTACTTTAACTCTGATTTTATATTATCTTGAGTTGATTGGTTTAAGGGTTAGTCCCGCCTAGCATAACGTATGTGTTGTGTCCCCGTTCGCCGTGGATTTAGCACGTGTATGGACTTCCATTTCATATACGGGTCGGGTCTCGGTGCGGGGGATGTGGTACCTTACGCTCGGGTACTACATCCTTATGTGGTATCAGAGCCTAGGGTTGCAAAACCCGGGCTCTAGTGTCGTGTTGAGTCAGTTAGGTCGTTCGGCTTTAGGAACAACTTGTCAATGTGTTGCATATGCATTGTTTACGTGCTTGTGTGCTTTAAATCTTGAATTTTGATCGAATTAATTGCACTTGCATGCATGGACTAAAAATAGCATGTATTTCAGTGATTCTTGAACAGGATGCCTCCACGTAGACACCGTGAGAGATCTCCAGGACACCGTCGTCATCATGACCGATCCCCTACACCTCCACCCCAACCACAAGCACCACCGATGGATATGGGGAACTTCATGGAAGCGGTTTTTAATTATGTCGAGCATAGGAGGGCTCAAGCTCCCCCAACACAACAAGCAAAACAACAAGCTCCTCCACCAAACCACAATAATAGAGATCCTCATGGGGTGTTTCTGAGCTACAACCCCCCTCGGTTTTCTGGTTCTATCGACTATGCGGTCTCGGAGGGTTGGTTGATTCGATTAGAGAGGATATTTGGAGTCCGACAGTTTACTACGCAAGAGAAGGCTCAATTTGCTATATTCCAACTTGATGGAGATGCGCATGAGTTGTGGGAACGAACAAGAGAGAAACTGGAAGTGGATGAAGAGGAAGTGACTTGGGAGGTCTTCAAGAGAGAATTTAGAGAATGCTTTATACCGGAAGTGGTAAAAGAGAGAAAGGAGCAGGAGTTCATGGAGTTAAAGCAAGGTGTGCGTACGGTGACTCAATATCTCGCCGTATTTAATAGACTTGGGAAATATGCTCCTCATGTCACCCGGGATGAGAAGAGAAAATCAAGGAAATTCATTGCGGGGTTAAGACAGGACTTGAGACATGGTCAGGCGGGTCACAACTTCGAGTTATTTGCCTACACCGTGCAAAGGGCTTTGGTTCAAGAAGAAGAATTTAAGAAGAAGGATCCGATTTTTAGAGCTCCAATGGGAAGAGGTTCCGGATCGAATTCGGGAAAGAGGCCGATGATTCAAGCTACTTCCCCTCCTAAATGTCCTTTTAAGAAGCCTCGGTTTGGAGGACAAGGTTCTCAGGCCGCACCGACTCGACCAAAGGCTCTACCTATGGCACCGACATCTACAAATTCACCCCCGGATGTTCCTCCATGTACTTATTACGGGGGACCGACCCATACCTACAATAATTGTCGAAGAAGGTTGAATTTGTGCCTCATATGTGGAAAAGGTGACCATATGGCGGAGACATGTGCCTACAAGAACCCCGGATTTCAGAAAGGAGTTCAAAGGCCAATGATTCAGGCTCGTGCTTATGCCCTCGAGGGTGAAGAGCAAGATGCAGAGATTGATCCCACAGTTGTGGTAGAAGGTACCCTATGCATACATAACATGAGCATTCATGCACTCTTTGATCCAGGTGCCACGCATTCCTTTATTTCTTGTGATTTAGTTGCCACTCTGTGCTTGCCTGTTATTTGTCTCTCTTCTTGTTATTTGGTGAGTTCGCCACTTGGTGGGAGTCTTCAGACAGATCAGTTGGTTCGGGAGTGTTCAGTTCTCATTGAAGGGAAAGAATATCCGGCTGATTTAATTGTTATGCCCATGAAGAGGTATGGAGTTATCTTGGGTATGGACTGGTTGTCCAGGTATCGGGCCAATGTTGATTGTTTTGCGAAGAAGGTGATTTTGGGTAATGAATTGGTGATTGGTAGTGGATCGAGAACGGTATCTCTCTTGTCTTATATGGAAGCTCACAAGTTGATGAGAGAAGGAGCAACGGGATTTATTGCTTAGGATCAAGTTAAATTGGAGGATACCGCGGTTGTTAAGGATTTTTCCGATATGTTTCCGGAGAATTTGAGTTCTTTACCACCAGACCGTGAGATCGAATTTGCTATTGACTTATATCCAGGATCCACACCGTATTCTAAGACTCCGTATCGGATGGCACCGGCCGAATTGAAAGAGTTAAAGATTCAATTGGAAGAATTGCTCAAAGTTGGATATATACGGCCAAGTTCGTCACCTTGGGGTGCTCCGGTTCTCTTTGTTTAGAAAAAGGATGGAACTTAAGAATGTGTATAGATTACCGGGAGCTTAATCGGATGACTGTAAAGAATAAGTATCCTTTGCCCCATATTGAGGATTTATTCGATATGTTACAAGGTTCGGGGGTATACTCAAAATTGGACTTGAGACAAGGATACTATCAATTGAAGATCCGGGATGAGGACATTCCGAAGACGGGATTTAACACCCGGTATGGACACTACGAGTTCGTAGTGATGCCTTTTGGATTGATTAATGCTCCGGCTGCTTTTATGGATATGATGCATCGAATTTTCCGGCCCTATTTGGATAAGTTTGTGATAATATTCATCGATGACATCTTGGTTTATTCGAGAACTCCGGAGGATCATGCCAGGCACCTCAGAATCGTGTTGGATACCTTAAGGGAACATCGATTGTATGCTAAGTTTAGCAAATGCGAGTTTTGGATTGATTGGGTAGCATTTTTGGGCCATATTATTTCTAGGAAAGGTTTGGAAGTAGACCCTTCTAAGATTGAGACGGTTATTCAATGGCAAAGCCCGAAAAATGCTTCAGAAGTAAGGAGTTTCTTGGGTTTGGCAGGCTACTATCGAAGATTCGTTCAGGATTTCTCGAAGATTGCGGCTCCTTTAACCCGATTGACTAAGAAGGCGGTTAAGTTTGAGTGGGACGAGGCATGTGAAGCTAGCTTTCAACATTTAAAGAAAAAGTTGACTACCGCTCCTGTATTAGCACTTCCCGAAGGTACAGAAGGTTATACAGTTTATACGGACGCCTCAAAGGAAGGTTTGGGATGTGTGTTGATGCAGAATGGAAGAGTAATCGCCTATGCCTCAAGGAAATTGAAAGAGCATGAACAGAACTACCCCACTCATGATTTGGAGTTCGCAGCAGTGATCTTTGCTTTGGGTAAGTGGAGACACTATCTTTATAGAATTTCGTTCGAGGTCTTTTCCGATCACAAGAGTCTCCAATACTTATTCTCACAAAAGGAATTGAATAAGAGACAACGGCGTTGGATGGAACTTTTGGCGGATTATGAGTGTACAATCCGATACCATCCCGGCAAAGCCAATTTGGTCGCGGATGCGCTTAGTAGGAAAGCTAGCGTGTCCAATGTGAAAGTGGAACTTGGAGATGAGAATGAGTTGTTCAGACTGAGGGCTAGTATTCGGAATTTCACGGTTCAACCAGATCTTAAACAGAGATTATTTGATACTCAGAGGATTGATCCCGAGGTTCAGAAATTAGCTGAGAAAGCTCGAGCTGATTCAAAATGTCCGTTTGGGTTTGATGATATGGGACTTCTAAGATTCAAGAATAGAATTGTTGTCCCGGAAGAGTTAAAAAGGATTATTCTTGAGGAAGCCCATCGGTCAGGGTATTCGATACATCCCGGAGGGAACAAAATGTATAAGGATCTAAAGCAATTCTATTGGTGGAATGGTTTGAAACGGGATGTTATCAACTTCGTGAAACACTGCATGACTTGTCAAGTGGTAAAGGTAGAACATCAAAAGCCATCGGGGCTACTTCAACCATTGCCTATCCTGGAGTGGAAGTGGGAACAATTAGCCATGGATTTTGTTTCGGGATTACCAAGAGTGAGAGGAGGTTTCGATGGAATTTGGGTTATCATGGACAGATTGAAAAAATCAGCTCATTTTCTTGCTATCAGAATGTCCGATAAAGTAAGTAAATTGGCCAAGAGATACAATGATGAGATTGTCAGGCTTCATGGAGTACCTGTTAGTATTGTCTCGGATCGGGATCCCAGATTTACTTCAAGGTTATGGCAAGAATTACAGAAGTGTTTGGGAACAAGGCTTCAATTCAGCACAGCTTTCCATCCTCAGACCGACGGACAATCAGAAAGGTTGATTAAGTATCTGGAGGACCTGTTGAGAACATGTGCATTGGACTTTCAAAGCTCGTGGAATGAGCACTTGCCGTTAATCGAGTTTGCTTACAACAATAGCTATCAAACCTCGATTGAAATAGCCCCTTATGAAGCTCTTTACGGACGTAAATGTCGATCACCGTTGTTCTTTGACTTGGAGGAATGGAATTGGACCAAGCAAGAAGGGATTAAAAGAGGGGAAAAGAAGGAAAAACCCTCTAAGGCTGTACAAGAGGCTATTGACAAGGTCCAGATAATTAGACAACGGATGAAGGCCGCTCAGGATCGACAAAAGAGTTATGCAGACCTAAGGAGAAAGAATTTGGAGTTTGAGATTGGAGATAGAGTTTTCTTAAAGGCTTCTCCACGAAAAAGGTTCTCAAGGATTGGACGAGGAGGAAAATTAAACCCTCGGTATATGGGACCGTATGAGATTCTAGAGAAGATTGGGGATACGGCCTATCGATTGGACTTGCCTCCGAGTTTGACTGGAATTCATAACGTATTTCATGTTTCACAGCTCCGAAAATATTATCGAGACAAGTCCGAGGTTCTACCGGTTGAAGAAGTGGAATTAGAATCGGATCTCACCTTCGTTCAGAAGCCGATTAAGATATTGGATCGAAAATTTCAGGAACTTCGAAATCGGCGTATTCCACTAGTCAAGGTTCTTTGGAGAAGTGATAAAACCGAAGAGGCTACATGGGAGACGGAGGAAAAGATGAGAAAGTTTCACCCCGAATTATTTCCGAGCGAGCAGTGAATCCGAGGACGGATTCTTTTAAGGGGGAGAGATTGTAACGCCCCGACTTTTCGAACGTAAAGGTACGACGTATGTGTTTACTAATTTGCGCGAATTAATTGTTTTTACGTGTTTTATAATTAATTTTATTATAAATTGTTATTATTTTATTTTATTATATTTTATTTTAATTTATTATTAATTCTAATATATTTCGTATTTAAGTATATATATATATATATATATATATATATATATATATATATATATATGTTTATTTATTTTATTATTAATTTAATGATTATGCTAATTAAATCTTATGTTAATTAATCATGCTTTAATTAATTAATTACGTGACTTTAATTTGTGTTTTTAAATTAATCTGATTTATTTATTTAAATTTTATTGCATGGAATTTATAATATATGCATGAATTGCATGAAATTTGCATGTTGTTTATTGTGTGCATCGTTCTTATATGAAATGATATCGGAATGCCATGAATTCGTAGTATGTCGTAAATATATGTGTTATGAACATGCCTATATGCTCGGTTTATGTTTTCGAATTCATTTGATATGTTAACGAATTTAATTTGAATCGTTGAACCAAATCGGGGGCTAACGAGCACTTAGCGTACCCTTGGTTCCGAATTTTATATCTTGAGCTCGGGAACTCGGATTCGAGTTCCGTCAACTCCGCTGAACTCGTAACGAAAATTCGAGTTTAGTAAACTTAGCCTTATATTTTTCCTAAGTCAATTGAACCTCCGAAATTCAACCGAAAAATGAAACGGAGACTAAACTGACCTTGCTGTACAAAAATAGCCATATCTTATCCAAACTTTAACCAAATTAACCATGGTTTGATTCTATTGAACCCTAACTCAACCCCCTAACCGGATATGTCATGCCCTAACCAAACCAATCCTCACACAATCCCCAAAACTCAGCCAAAGTCACTGGAATCACAAGCAGTCCCGTAACCCTTCATTCCTTAGAGATTTTGGAGCTCAAATCTCATCCAAACTTCATCCAATCAACAAGGTAAGCTTAGAGTTGTAATATATGTTCATTTCTGATCATCTTCATCCTTTCTTTCCCAAATTTGAGCATGGATTCGTGGATTTCTGGGTTGTTCCGAAAATAGAGAGTTTTGGGCATATTGTTGATCTCATTCGATTTTTAATGGTTTTGATTGATTCCAAGCTTGAGAATGATTATTTTGACATCCTAATATCATTTATGATCATTGATTTCTTGGTGGTTGAAGTATTAATGAGATATCATTTATGGCACTTTGAGAAAATTCACATGAATGTCACGTATGCTTCATTTTCTTGATTGAGCTTGTTTGGAACTGATATATATGTTGAAGTGGTGTTGCTTGGCTGAGTATTTGTTGTTCTAAACTGATATGGATGTGTGGAGTTGTTGAGATTCCTTCTTGCCCTATTTTCCGTAGCCTTGCTCTGTTTTTGGCTTGAGTTTTAGCTGTCAAAACTGCTGTGTTCCTTCTCTCTTTTGTTGTCCATTTTCGTGGCTTCATGGTGTGTGTAGTGGCTGAGTTCTTGCAGCCTTTTCATACTTAGTTTTGCTGCCTTTCTTGCTTGCATTTCATACGTGAGTTGCTGCCTTTCCTGCTGCGTTTTTCTATCAATAACAGGGGAGGCTGCTGGTGTGAGACACGGGGGTGTCGTTCTTGCCTTTCCAGCGCGGAACGGGGGTGCGTTTTGGCCTGAGGTTGCTGTACCGAGACACGGGGGTGTCTCGGTTTGGGCTTGGGAGGTGACATGGGGGTGTCACCCCGTTTTTCCTGAGCTGTTTGCCTGCGTTTTCCCTGAACTGTTGTATATGTATATATATGTACTGTGTGTGTTTTGTTGTTCCTTGCATGCATGTGTTGCTGTAATTATATATATATATATAGATGCTTGTGTGTGTAATTGCATGCATGTATATATATTATGTATATTTGTGCTGTGTGTGCGTATGCATGCATGGCTGTGATACTTGTGTGTGTACATTGCAAGCATGGGTGAGTATTTATATATGTAGTATATATATGTTAAATTCATGCATGTACTATGTATATAAATATATGCATGAGTACGTGTATACATATATATATATTATATATATACATATGTTTATTATATATTATTATATGTTTATTATATTATATATGTTTATTTTATATATTTTAAATATTATTTGATTTAATTCAATTCTTGAAATTAATTGATCTCTATTTCGCGTATTTAATTTACCGACTATTGATTGAACGTTTTATTTATTTTATTCCTAATTGTGAATATGAATATTACTTGCTATGATTATTAAATGAATTCTTGGATTAATTGATATGCATTATGAATGTTATGAATTTATGAATTTATGAAATTGAATGAAATATATGAACGAATGATTTGATTATATGTTTTAAATTCCTTAATAGTGCACATGAACATTTTCATGATATAATATGATCATTATGCATTCATGTCATATTCACTTCATTGTCGAGCGTCATATGTGGTCATTGAGTCTCATACCTTTTCTTTTGCACAGATTCGGGTTTGGTCGGAGACGAGGGCGAGCATTGAGACGCTTGTGCCTTTCTTTTGCTTTGAAAAGGTGGGTTTTTCTTCTACTAGTTAAAACAACCCTATATACCCCTTATGTGCAAGATTTAAGCCAAATTAGTATATTAAATAAATCGAGTCAATTTGGGTAAATGATTTCAAAAGTATGACCCCTTTTATTTATGAAACCCTACCTTATGTTTGGTGAGACATATTTATGATTTATGATTGCACGGGCCCCGGGACTTAGTATATGTGGCTAACCGAGGAAGCAAGGGCTGACGGGGATCCCATATACCAGTCCCAACCAAACTACTGTGATACCGGCCCCTCGCTAGGAGGTTTAGCGAGGAATGGGAGCTGAGTGCCCTTGGGGGATTCATGTACCCCCATTGGCCTATGTATGAACCGGTGGCCGAGTCTTGCAAGCCCGTCCACCACCCGGAGGAAGAAGGTGTATATGAATGATTATGATCATGTTATGTATGAGCACAAAAGATATATGTATGATAATGAATGATTGAATAATTGATTATGTTTACACGAGGAGTAGGTTGGAGATTGTGCACGCCCACTCGCCGGGCCATAAACCCTTATGAACAATTATGAATGAATATGAACGTCGAAATCCCGTTGATGTTTTCTTTTGTTTTAACCACTTGGTAAATTCTTATCAAACTTCACACGGGATTAGGGCTTGCATGTATGTGTTTAATTTATGCGATATTATATCTTATGCCCCGTTTTATACCCACCAGTCTCTTTTAGTCTGAACCCGGTTGTTTTCAGTTGTTTTGTACAGGTATAGGAGTGTTAGGCGGGAATACAAGTCGTCTAGGTCTTGCATTTGTGTTTAGCACTTCTTTTCAGTCTCATATGTTCATACTCTTATTGCTACTTTGTTTATGATCATAGTATAGCTTGGAGCGTCATGATTTGTAGGTCGTGAGTGCCGTTGAATATTTGAATGCTTTTGTATATCTATTTTTGGAGCTTGGTGGCTCACTGTATTTATTCTATGTCGTTCTTGCTTCCGCGTTTTACTTTAACTCTGATTTTATATTATCTTGAGTTGATTGGTTTAAGGGTTAGTCCTGCCTAGCATAACGTGTGTGTTGTGTCCCCGTTCGCCGTGGATTTGGCACGTGTATGGACTTCCATTTCATATATGGGTCGGGTCTCGGTGCGGGGGATGTGGTACCTTATGCTCGGGTGCTACACAAGCTCAACTTCATGTAACTCATGATTAAGGTGCACAAAACCAACCTAAGATCATCATATATGATTCATATAATCTCATGGAATGCAAAGAACCACAAAACCCTAACTTTGCTATCATGAATCCTCAAAGATATATGCATACTCTCACCTTGAAGATGGAGGAGATGAAGGGGAAAAAGAAAGAGATGGTATGGAGCTTGATTCTTGGTGATTATGGAAGATAATCCTTGGCTTCTCCTTGCTTGGCTTGGATTGATATTGGAGGGAGGAGAGAAAGAGATGTTTGTGCTTTGTTCTTGAATAAAGAATGAAGGAGGAAATGTATATAGGTGTGTATATATTATATCGTGATTAAGGGAGGGAGAAAGGAATGAAATTGCACAACAATCTTGCAAGAATTTAAGTGATGCAAATAAGTTCTAACTCATGAAATGTGATCAACTAAATCCAAAGAAAGGTTCATGCAATTTAATCCTCAAATTATGGAAATAGATCAAGTAAAGTCATATAATCAATTAAGTCATGTTCGGCAATTAATTCACGTATCACTTAAATACAAATTATGCAATAATTCATGATTTGAGAATAATAACACATATATTTTCACATAAACATATAAGAATATCGTTCATATAATGTCACTTAATGCACAACAGGAAAATTGGGGCGTTACAAAGGATATTTGGGCTCTGAGAATATTCTCATGCCTTAGTTCTTGATTGAGAGATGGAGTTGTAGGAGGATCGTATTTCACTGATTGTCATTGACTGAAAGGTTCTTCGATTCATTTCGTTATTCGGCTAGGGGTTACACACCCATTGCTAGATTACGGTAGTGTGATATGTGAAGTGATTAATTAATTAATTGCTGTCACTGCTAATCGAATAATGAACCTAAAGGGTCACACAAAAATGCCAGAACACGAGGGTTATGGTAGAATGTTAATATGATTAACGAAGGATCAAATTGTTGATCAAAAATGGAGATTGTAACACGTGGGCATTGCCACGTGTCAAGGACATGTGACTGCTACGTGTCACATAGCCACTGCGTAGCTACCACGTGCCATGCACACATGGCACGTACGAGGTTCTATTTATGTAATTATGTTACACGTGAATTCTTTTCTATAATTAATTAATTAAATTGTAATTAATTAATTTTAGTCTTTTAATTAATTATTGAATTAATTGTTAAGACTATTCTTCCATGAATGAGTTGGTTGTTTTTGGATTCCAATAATTGAAATGGAATTGGTTGTTTTTTTGAATTTCTGAATTCCAGTAAATTGTTCCTCGAATTCCAAGTAGAGAGATTTGTGGTTCAATCATTTGAATTTTGGCATAGATATGTGAATTTCCATGGTATAGATTTTGGTTCAATCAATTTGTTTTGGATCTGGGCTTGTATTTTTCCATTTTCTTCCATCTGAGAGATGATGAAATCTGCTTTCTTCCATTTCCTTTTTCTTTTTCTTTTTTCTTTTTTTGTGTTTTTTAATTTCTTAATTAGTGAAAAAATAAAATGTCTAAACTACCCTTAAGAAATCACTTGAAACACACGCTCTATGCCTTGGCCTGAGATTTTGGCCGGAATGTTGACCTAGGTACTAAAATTAAACAAATTGCAAAAGTTGGGTACTGATTCATTAAAAATCAAAGGTTGGGTACCAAAATGCATCGCACCCCAAAAGTTGGGGTGCAAAGAAAAATTAACCCTTAATTAAATAACATTAAATATCTCCTTGATTATGACGTGAATACGTGCATTATTAAATCAAACTTTCTTATCCATTCACATTAAAATTCCCATTAATATTTAGTTTTAACTGTATTAGGTTTATTTTCATATTTCTTTTATTATGTTGGATGCGTGATTTATATTTTTATTAGTAATAGTCATTAATTTAAATTTTCTTCCCTAAAATATTTTGGCAGGGTACTAGCTATTTATTTTATTTAATATAGATTTGTAAACATTCAAAATAATTAGGGAGACTCATTCGTTAATTATTCAATCAATGATATCGTTACTAAAAATATGTATAATTTAAAATAAATTTACATATGGAAAGTATATTATAAATCTTAATTACCAAAGATAATTATTTTTTAATTACTACTTATTTTCATATTTGAATAATATACAAAATAAAGATTAATCAATCATAACCAATCATATTTTTTCTATTTAATTAAATATTTAAAAAAAATCACAAAATTTCATTCAGTTATAATAGTTTAAAGGGCAATTTACATCTGGGTCCCCTGAGGTTTGACATAATTATAAATTAATCCCTGCACTTCCAGAAATTACATACAACTACCCTACTGTTTCCTTCCGTTAGAGGTCCCTGGACGCCGTTATAGTTCTGTCCAAATCTGGGTATTCTTGAGGGCTCGTTTTGTAACATTTTGTAAAATACAGGGACTTTTTTGTAATATTCAGGATAATTTTTTGGACGGAACTATAGCGGCGTCCAGGGACCTCTAACGGAAGGAAACACTAGGGTAGTTGTATGTAATTTCTGGAAGTGCAGGGATTAATTTGTAATTACGCCAAACCTCAGGGGACCCAGATGTAAATTTCCCTAGTTTAAATTTGGGTTCGAGTACACGATTTACTCAAGGCATTTTTTTCTTTATAACCACTTCGATTTTTCTAATATTTTAAGTTTTTAACCGATCAAATTATTCAAGATAGAGCTCAATCTGAACTCCCAACTTTCTGAAATGCAAATATCTCATTCCAAGTCTAAATATTTGCTAGGTGGAGTCAATCCCTTCAAAAATACAACTTCCGAATTAAAGCCCAACAAATACAGTTCCCTCAAAGTTCAAACCCTCAACCTCCAAACCTGAGCATTGCATTTCCTAACCTTCAAACGATAGCCAACAATGGCGAACCTCCCCGACCATATGCTTCCTGAGATTCTCTCAAAACTGCCCACAAAATCTCTGCTGCGATTCAGGTGCCTATCAAAACAATGGCACGACCTCATCGACAGTCCTTCATAGCTTTGCATCTCGCCGCCAACACCAACTCCGTCCACATTATGCGGAGAAGAAGATTCGGAGAAAACAACTTTCATTCCTTAACTTTCGATCTTCCAAACAACATTACAACAGTCAGATCGAAACTTGAGTGCCCAATCAACATGATCTACTCGTCTTTCATGGCCACCTGCAACGGCGTAATCTGTCTCGCGGTATCGCTCCCAACTCCATCCATCGTCTTCTGGAGCCCCATAACCGATGAGTGTAAACAAGGGCCGTCGCTCAAGAACATCCATTCCTACAGAATCGGTTTCGGGTATGACGCCAAATCAAACGAGTACAAGCTGGTGGCCGTGAGTGCTTTCGGCAGGTCCATGAGACGGGCCGTCACTATTTACAGCCTGAAATCAGATTCTTGGTCTTATGGGCAGACATGTTATGGATTACTAGTAAGCGGGAAATCCATTTTCGTCGATGGCGCCTTATATTGGCTCGCACGGCACGTGGAGAGCAGCGTGATGACCACAGCCGGCATCGATGTTTCGACAGGGAAGTGGCGTTGGTCTGCTCCCCTCCCGGAGTCCATTCGTTTTCCGCTGGATTTCAATCCGCTGACAGCGTTGGGAGGCGCCCTTTGCATGGTGAGCACTTCCCGTGGTGCCGATGTTGATGTTTATGCGATGAAGGGTAAATCGTGGAATAAGGTGTTTTCGATTGGTACGTTTGGGTTTGGAATGCCGTGGCCGCTGGGGTATGGAGCAAATGGGAAGCAGGTGCAGAGGTGCTGGTGGTGGATGAAGAAGGGTTTAAGTGGTATGATATTGAGAGGAATACGGTTTTGGATACTGATGTTTGGGGTGGGTTGGAGGAGTTCGAGATGTTTGTTTGCGGCGATAGTTGTGCGGTTTTTTGACAAATCAATTTTGGTCACATAAACTATTCTCTTTCCCATTTTGGTTTCAATCACTATGATTTCTCAATTTCATTATCTTTTCAAGGTATGCATGAATAGGACTACATTCTAAAAATCTAGAAAATACGAGGAACTAAAACTGTGAAATCAATACGATTGAGCTGAGAGCTGAGGGGTCTCGACAGGTCCAGAACGATGGTGTTTCATAGAGGGTGCCGACGAGCCGAGTGGTGAAACTCAATTTCCATATATAAAAGTTGTGTTTAGGGACAGCATTGAGACAGGAGTTGGGGTTTGTCCAGAAATTCAGAGGAGTTGGGTGAGAGGACCTTCAGATTCGGAGTTGGTAAAGATCATCGGGGCTTTGGTCTATTGATGGTGATCATGTGCTTTAGGCACACTGCTCTCAGACCTTAGGGTTATTGATGCATCACGTTAAGTCTTTTTCTTTTTGTTTTGTTCTATACCAGATCTAGGTTTGTGTAGGTTTGGCTTGCTTAGGTTCTATGACAATATTCTTTTGTACATTGGGATCTTGTTGATTAATAGATCCTCCTCCTATGTTAAAACTTTTTGAAAAATACTGAAATTAAGAAACTAAATCAGACGAACTCACATAATATAAACTGAAATTGAGAAAATAATATTTGCTCCGGTTTTGATCGGAGTTGAAGGTTTTCTTTCTTTTTCTTATATTCTAGATGGAATCTTTAATGAATCTACTCGAGTTATTGAAAGTTTGACTTGGTAAGGTTTCATGAAAACCATGTCGTTTTATTATCATGAAAACCAAGTCAGTCTTTTTATTATCATGAAAACCGAGTCATTTTATTATTAACTTTTGGTTACTATGGTCCGAATGAAACTAAAGTCGATGAGTGAGATTGGATTTTAGTTCGTATGAATGGATAAATTTTTTTATTTTTATTTTAATGTAGTTATTCATTTGTGACATGTTTGGGATGCTCCGCAGATGGCGGTGATGGTTAGCTAGGTTTTAGCGAAAAAAAAAAGGAAATGATAAATAAATTAAAATGAGAAGGTTAAAAAGAATTATGAGGTAGAAGGAAGAGAGAATTGCTTTTGTATCGCGTTTTCGGTGGATGCTAGACTGCATTGAACTGTCAAAGTGAACCAAAAAAAAAAAAAGAAGAAGGAAGAGAGAATTTGGGTGCAGATGGATCATGGAAGGATTTTGAATTATTATTAAATTTAAAAATTATGATTTACCAGACATGAGGAACGCTAATATTTTTCTTTTTAAGGCTAAGCTAAAACTTGACGATATTTTTTTTCTTCGATCATAATTTTTCTGGTGGTAAATTAGAAATTATGATCCATGCATGCAAGCATGATTCTTTTTTAATTTTTCAAACAAAAAATGTTGGACACAGTAACAACACAAATACAATACTTGCGGCACAAATATAATAAAATAATATTTAGAATAAATATTTTTTATCATGCGAATTATGTCGGTTTTTATACTTTCCCATTAGAAATTATTTTCGTTGCAACTCGTCAACTAACCCATCTATTTTTACCAAACCATCATCTTAATCATCACCTCATCTATACGACTTTTACAAACCGCTACCTCATCTATATGTTTTTTACAAAATCACTAGTCGTGTTAAAAGTTGGTCGAGCTAAGTGGCTCCTTTAGTTCGATCTGTCAAGAACTTGTTTACGTGGATCCTGTTCGACCTGCAAAACTTTAACACCTACGGGGTGAAATAGTCGGGGTTGGGAAAAGTGCCAAAAAATGAAACATTCACTAGTATTTTTGGGACACGTTTTTTTTTGTTTTTCCGGGCAACAAAAAAAAAATACATTCCCTCCAAAAATATGTCAATTTAATGACAAATTACACCGAAAATTGCCCACTCATCACCGGAAACTGCTTATGTCAATGCCTTGACCTTAACTCCCTGACATGTATCAATTAAAAAGAAAAAAGAAATATATATATATATACATGGCAAAAAAAATTTTAAAAATTGCAAAATATTACATTTTATATTTTCAAATAAAAGGTATATATTTTAGCAAAGAAAAAACAAAAACAAAAACAAAATTAATACTTTTAAATCAAACCCGCTAAGCATCCCACTGCCCAAAGTCCCAAACTCCAAAATCTAAGACCAGCATCTTCCACCCCAACCTTTGCCCTCTTCTTCGAGCAACGCTCTGGCTCCGCCTTCCTGCCGTCTTCGCCGCCTTTTTCCTCAAAAAATATATACTACACCACTCACCACTACACAAAATTGTCGCTGATAACTCAGAACGACTCCACCTAAGCTCTATTTAAATTATTGGAGGATATATGTAGCGCCCGAGCGCTTGACGTCACATCCTCCGCACTAAGACCCGGCCCGTATATGAAATGGGTAATCCATACACGTACCAGATCAGAGCGAACGGGGACTCCCTCACTCATTATGCTAGGCGGGAGCTAACAGTCGAATTTAAACCAAATAAGCAATTACAAAAATAAATGACAAGTGAGGAAGCATTAATGTTTATCGTAATCAATGAGCTCGCAAGCTCGAATTCAACAACATACATGGCGTTCGAAAGCTTTCAGAATCATAAATGACAACTATAAGACATGAGTGTATAAGTGGAAGAAACTACACACAACTCCGAAACGCTACGGATTCAAAACCCCGTCTAGCTCTCCAAAACCTGCAACTAAACTGAAAACAAAGCCGGGTTCAGTTTTTAAGAGACTGGTGGGTGTAAAACAAGGCTTATACAATAATAATACGGAATTTAAACACACACACACATGCAAGCTATAATCCCATGCGAGGTTTGAAACATTTCCCAAGTGGGTGAAAACAAAGAAAACAACACGCGAGATTACAACCATCAATTCCTTTATTCATTACATTCATGAGGTCATTACGTGAGGCCGGCGAGAGGCGAATTCTCCAACCTTCTCCTCGTGTGTGCATCATTCATTCATTCATTAGTGGTCATGCAACATTCATTCATTCGTTCATAATCTTTATCATTCATGATCATTTATTCATACATAATCATATACCCCTTTTTCCTCCGATTAGTGGACGGGTTTGCAAGACCCGGCCACCCAGACATAACGGCCAGTGGGGGTACATGAATCCCCCAAAGGCCTCAGCTCCCATTCCATGCTAATCTCCTAGCGAGGGCCGGTATCACCGTAGATCATAGTGGAACTAATGCACGGGATCATCATCAGCCTATGCTTCCCCGAATAGCCACGTGCATAAAGTCCTGGGCCCGTGCTTGCATTCATGTCCTCGCTAAAATCATTAGGTAGGGATTCATAAAAGAAAGGCTTTACGTCAAAATCATTGACTCTTTTGAAAATACTCGATATATATATAAATAATACTTTGGCTTAAAGCTTTCACGTTGGATATATCGGGTCAATTATAACTAATAGAAGAGAAACCCACCTGGCTACACCTTACCGAACTAAAACCAAGAGAAAAGAAGACTGGAAGAGCCTAAGAACCTGGCACACCTCCGCCCAGGAGAAAACTGTACAAAAAAAGACAACACGGTGCAAACGTGAGACTCAAGACTCTATATGAACCATATATGACGCACGACAATGCATTAACGTGACATGACATATACAAGATATAACAATGTGCTATGAAAATGTTCATGTGTACAATTGATGTCGTTTAAACATGTAAACCATTCAATCATTCATTACATGAATAGATCGTGTTCTTTCATTACTCTTCTTTCATTCAAATACCAATCGTTTATACAATACATGTTATAAGGCATGTTTGAAAAATATATGAGTCATTTAGAAGTGAAAAGAATCCATTAAACACATAGAGAAGGCAAGAGGAATCACTTAGAACAACAAACGATGCAAGGAGAGTACATAGCACTTCATAAGGTATCACTGAAGCTATGCACATTTGTAGCTCGATTAAATCTTAATGAATCACCCTGTAGATTGAATCCAACATTCAAAACACATTAGTAATTCATGGAACATATCAAAATCAAGTAATTACAACTCATAACATCGTAATTCATACATGTAAACAAGCACATAACACATTAGGATCAAGATCGGGGAAGAAAACGAGTAAATGGGAAAACAAGCGAACAAAACACAAAACCAAAGATCCTGGGGGACTAAAAGCCATTAGCCCCCTCCCTTTGAAAAGCCACTAATGGCCGTTAGTGGGGACAGAAGCTCCAAGGAGCAGAGAACGACCGTTGCACCCAAAAACCACAAAATGCCCTAACGGGTGGTAGGCGATCCGGGGGCTGAAAGGTTCGAATTTCAACCCCTGTTTCACCCCAAAAACACATGCAAACCAAACCAACATCCAAAAACACTAAGGAAGGTTCAAGCATTAAAATTTCATGCAATTCATGCCAAGAACTAGTTAAAATCGAGCCACAACAAGAAGCAAGAGCAAGAGGCATGGTCAAGTTCAAGTTCTTCAATTTTCATTCAAATTCATCAATGGCAACTCAATTAATCCTCAACCCCCAAGAAATATAAGTTCATGTAAGTATAAAGACATGTCTTAGGATTAAATATCACTCAAGAAACTCCAAGAAATTGCAAGGAAACAAGATCAGATCTCCACATGTTCATAAACCCTTACTATTCACTATATATATCAAACCATGCTCAATACTTGATGAAATCATGCATATCCTAACTTAAAATGACTACAAGGATATATATATAACAAATATGAACTTAACTTCAAGAAATGGTAGAAGATGGTGGTGAGATGAGCTCAAATCTCACAAGAAATAAATAGTTCTTCTTCTTCCTTCTCTTTTCTTCTTCTCTCTCTCATTGTGGCTGAAATTCTCTTGGGGGGGGGGGGGGGGGGTTGAGTAGTTCGAATCTTAGGGGTAAGGGAGGAGAGAGGAGCATCTCAAGTGGGTATAGGTGAAGGTTAGGGTGTAGGGGTGTTAGTATAGGTCCGCAAGCTCAAGAATAGTCAACGGTTGTAATTTTAGGTATGAAAGTGCTCGTTTCGGTTGAAATTCGAGAATTCAAATGGCCATAGAAAAATATAAGGCTCATCCCATTGAGTCAAAATCATTGATATGAAGTCAATGGAGGTGACGAAACTCAAATCCGAGTTCCCGAGCTCAAGTTGCGCCGCCCGGAACTCAAGGCTCGTAAAATACTATTTAGCCCATTTTTGGTTCCGATCACACAAACGAAACCAAAACCCAAACAAACGAGAATAAAATCATGCAACGAGCATATAAACACGATCATGAAACACATAATTCACTCATACTAAGTTTTCACAAAAATCGAAAATCAAATCGGATGCAAACAAGGCATATGTCCCTCACATATAAATAACGTTCAAGAGTTCAAATAGCATAAGAATATTAAAATTATCAAGTAATTACACAATTAAATAATTAAAAGGTGCACGCAACACCCTCGTGACGTCATACCTGAACGGCCGAAAAGTCGGGGCGTTACAACCTCTCCCCCTTAAAAGAATCCGTCCTCAGATTCACTTCCTCGAGTACTGGACTCTAAGTAAAACTTTCCCGTGTTCATCCCTCGCTGGGTCAGCAACTCCCCAACAGGAATTAGTTCGGGCTTGGTCTTCAAGCAACAGAGGGGATCTTCAAAGCACCATGGTCACAATTTGATGTTGAAGCACTCGGGCTAAACTCAGGCGGCATCAAGAATCTCCAAAGGCGTTCCCTGAAACACGTTGTTACCACGACCCTCGTTTTACCGAAAACCTAAACACCCGAGAATCTAAGCTGCCACCAGAGGCAAGCTAAACAGTACAAGCAACAACGAAAGAACCCCATCTTTCAAGAAATAAAGAGAGAACCACATCTCTCAAATAACAAGGAGAGAACCCCATCTCTCACAAACAGCAAGGAGAGAACCCCGTCCCATCTCTCACAAACAACAAGGTAAGGGAGTCTCCAATACTCTGGAGCAATACAACACAAAACAATTACAACACGAAACAGACACAAATGAAAAGTACTAGACATAAAAAATAGCAACTACAAAACCACATAGGAAACAGGTAATACAATCAAACACATCATTCATCAATTACGTAAAAGTGGTTAACACAATCGGTGTTCAAAGCACCTAGCACCGAAATTTATTTGAGTTAGAATTTCATATATGCATATTCCATGAATGTTTGATGTACCGTTCACCGTAGTAAGAAAACTCGAAGTTGGTGACTTCATTGTCCCGTGCATGATCCGATCTAAAAGTTGGCGTGGTTCTTGACTTGTCTTCAATATCTTAGTGTGTGTCCAATTGAGAAGAAAACAGACCCTCGGTTGATTTTATTCCTAATTCTATTCTGACTCTTACTCCCGGTTACCTTCTTAATTCTCGATTATGCGTTTGGCCTTAACCCAATCAACTCGCCTTTCCAAATTGAGTCTTATCCTACATCTCCGAATTTAAAATCGTTCTTCTTTATGATTCATGTCTCCTTGATAATTCTTGAGGTTCGATCCAAGTCCTTCAATAATCACTCCTTTCGATTCCTTTCTTCTCAAATTTCTTTCAAGTCATCATGGAAAAACGACTGACGACATAGTAAGGTTTTATTTCGTTGGGTATCGTCCGAACTCCTCCAATACTTAGTTGAATTAACCTCTACAAATGCCATCACGATATGTAATACTCCGATTTAGTTCCTTTTCCCCGAGTTGACATAACGGTCCCGCAGAAGCTCCTCCATAATTCCATCATCTTCAAAATCTGAATTTCATACGTATAAATGCTCAACGAACCATCTCCTCAATACCCCGTGGTAATCTTCAACCCGAACCTAGTGACTTAACTCTCACTTTGACGATTTAACCGTTAAGGCCGTCTTATTCATTTTCGATCACCACCATTACGGCTTTCATGTCTTCCATGGTTTGCACTTCCGTTGTTCCTACTAAAATATTTCTTTGAGCACAACCTCAAGTTTTAAGTTTATCTCTTGGTCATGCTCTCCCCCTTAAAAATTTCTGCCTTTACATGTTGAACTCTATCTATTCTTCCTTAATTGGAATTCTTGATGAGCAATTTTCATTAGGGAGGGTTTTAATCAAATAACAACCCCAATCCTTTGCCCTTCAACTTCTCTTCTAATTCTCTTGATGTCCAGAACGCCATTCTCTAATCTTGTTCGATCCGAACACCCCGAAGTCAGCTCCAAACCCCCCTTACCTTCTGAAATTCTATTTCCATCTCTATCTCAACCTTATCATCAAAAGGTTCTTCTTCACTTCGGTTTAGTTGAGCTCCGACTGAGATATTAGTTGGAGCATTAAACGGAGAAAGCAACCTACCAAGTAAACACTAAAACGCTGCATATTGGGTTAAGATGTTAAATGCATGTAACACATATTCTCAGCAAGGGATATGCAACACCAAATAATTAATTATATCATAAAAGTACATTTATCAACAAGAATTATGCCACAAAAATTTAACAATTACAATATTAAAGTGTATAGGATAAGAATTCAAATAATTCAAATCGATGTATGATGTATGTGTTATGAATGCAATGAACCTGTCACCATAGCAGTGGTTTTAGCACGACATCCTTTCATTTAATCCCGATGTTGAGAGCATGAGTTGTAAAGTTGAACATTATTCGGTAGTTGATGATGCTTTTTAATCCTTACTTGTTTTCTTCCTTGTATCACCTCGTCCCCGAAGTCCCCAGAGGATAACACAACCTGAGTTCTTCAATGCTCGTTGATGTATTTGCTTTACATCCATTCATTGATCTACACTTGTAGTCGTATCAATTAAGCTTCCTTACTTGACCCCATTGTGAGCCACATGATTGATGGCTCTCCATTCCTTACATCTTAATTGGGAAAATCCTTTTAACATACCCTGGATTTGGCCCCGAACCTGATATTATCCTTGAAACTTCTCGATTTGGCCTTCTATTTTGATCAACTATCCCAACCTTGAAGGCCTTGGTGATGAACTTGAGTGGTTCGATCTTGTATTAAGTGTCCTCATAGTTTTATGATTAGGATTTCCACGCCTATCCCATTGTCTCACGTATCCTTTAAGTTAGTGGTTTGGGTCCCCACAATGCACCTATGTTAATAATCTTCAAGATTTATTGAGAGGATAATATTGATGACTTCTCTCTGGTCAGAGCCTTTCCACCGCGATGTTGAGCAACGAGATGTGGTTCCAATTTATAAGCTGCTAAGATTCAACCCCCAGCTTTTAATTCCCGAGGCCACCCTAATCCCATCATTGGTTTGATATGAGGAACTTATGGTTGAGGTTTGTAGTAGCTTTGATAGCGTGACAAAAATCTACAATCAAAACTCAACTCAAGTATAGATGCATGTGGTTTAGTATATGCTTATGGCACATATTTGGATCAATAAACACATATTAAATGCAAAATGCAACAAATAAAGTAACGAAATTAAAAAGTAATCACGTATAACAAGTAATTTCAACAATAAGTAATAATTAGCAATGAAAATCAATGCAATGCACACGTTGACAAGTTATTCCTATGCCGTACGACCTAAACTGACTCAATCACGACACGCGAACTCCGGTTTTGCAACCGGGCTCTGATACCACTTAAGGATGTAGTTCCCGAGCGCGTGACGCCACATCCCCCGCACTAAGTGCTGGGTGGTGGGCCCAAAACAGTAGCGGTACGGGACCACATTTTAAAAATTTTCTTATAATATAAGTATTAAAATATTTCTAAAACATTTTAATACAATAGTGGAAGACTAGCCGGATCTACTCAAGTATATACATGCAATTGATAATAAATTTTAAATCACTAAGCAGATAAATATTTAACATGCAATTACAATTAATAGCACACAATTTATCATGCTCAAAATAATATAACTATAAAATATTACCGTACTCCAAGTATGGCTATCTAACGGCATTTTTCTAGCTCCTTTCCCTGTCGTGAGACAGGCAGAGCTTCCCCACAATATCCCCGGAGAATCCCTCGGAGTGTGGGCTCCAAAAGTATTTCTCTAAATACTAGAGAAAATAAAACTTTAAACTAGAAAACCCTTTTCAGGGTTTAATCTCCCGAAATTAAGTGTTTTATATATTAAATATATAAACACCTAATTAAAATTAATTCTAAAATAATAAGGAATTAATTAGGAGAAAAGGGATATGGTTTCAAAGCCAAGAACTCAGCCAAAACCTCTCCCAAAGTTGTGAGGAAAAATGAAGAGCCAAGACCCCTATTTATAGGGAAAAACCAAGGGTAAAATAGTAATTTTACATCCCACTTGCGTGTGCAACTTGGACACAAATTTTGAAGTGACTACGTTACATGTGAGTATGTTATAGTAGATGTCGGCGAGTTGGTAGAAGAAGAACTAGGAGCCTTCCAAACAATGGATACAACCCCAGACCAGTTGATTTCAGTTTCCTCTTCTCTTTCCCTACCAGTCAAATAGAAAATCTTGTAGAATATTCCACTATCCTAGAAAATGCCATTATAGAACAGATTGTTCCACCTCTGGTCAGTCTGTACAACATTTACAGAAAAAGAGGTTCTCTGAAAGGAATCAAATCTTTCATCTCCTCAAACAGACCTTCACAAACAAAAGAGTTTGTTCAGTCTTCCAGACTGGATAAGTGTGATTTACCATACTCTAAAAGAGAGCAGTATGTTACTCTCTCCATCCCTTCAGAGTTTATATCTTCCTTGAAACGGGAAGGATATACACACCTCCACTTCGGAGCCATCCATCTTGTTCTCTCTTACCAAGGGAGAAAAGGTCTTTCAGTAATAGCCAAACTTGCCTTACTCGATATCGGATATCTGAAGTATGAAGACGCAGTCATCGGAACAGTGGTAACTATAGTGAAAGTGCAGTCTTGACTTACTTCCCCAACTTTGCCATGTCATTGGGAGATTCCAATCTTCCCAACGCCTTGAAAGTTCAGATTCAAATCACTGGAGCAGAGCAAGTAGCTACAGCAGTCACAACTACTCTCCATCATCAGCTTGTCTACAGGTTGCAGAATCATGGTCTAGATCTACACTGATCTGGATCCCCAGACGCTTTAATGATTCTAGCAGACTCTGGATCTGATATTCCAACCATCGTCCAGGTTCCAAGACAGATTCCCAAAAAGGAATTGGAAAGGTTGATGCTAACAGAGTGGATCACTAACTATGAGACTCTCCAACAATCCCATGAGCCCATCAGATCTACATCCTATGAGTTTTAGAAGATGTCAGATGGTAGAACCAAAACCGTCTTCAAGCAACCTCAAGAAGAGACTCCATCATCTTCGAACTCCATCTTCAAGCAACTGATGATTCAACCAGTAGTCCCAAGAAGCAGAGAAACATACCCTATCCTTGGGTATCTGCTTGTAAACTCCTTCTTCCCTGATGGGAAGGAGGTTTACACTGATAAAATCGATGCCCACTTCGTATGGGATGCTGATCCATCCATGTGTGACCCTGGATGTTCTTACGGAGAAGAATTAGACTCCGACGACGATGATAAAAGTGAAGCCAATCGGAGAAGAAGACGAAGGAAAGCAAGAAAGAAAGGTCTTCCTTGTAAGACCTTCAAAACTGAAGATCCAGAACCGGATCCACCATCTGTCACACGACCCTTGTCTTGTTATGATGAGGCTTTAGCCATCTTGAAGGCAGAGCAGCAGGAACAGAAAAGCTGTAGGCAAGAAGTGCCTCCATGCCTTCCACCACCGGTGCTACCTTGCCAACCTTGTATGATGATCAGAAGGTATGATACAGACTTTCCATCCTTGGAAAGAAAAACATAGAACAAGGTTGCAATTCATCCGTATGTCCAGACTACGACAGTCAACCCTGATGGAGGAACAACTTCCTCTCTATCTCAAGGAGAAGAAGTTTTGCACTGGCAAACCACAAATGCCAGAGCTCAGAATAAAGCTTGATTCAACTTGATTCTAAGGTTGATAAGGTTTTATCTCATGTTCAAGATAACAACCAAAAGGTTGATACTCTCTCTCGAGAGTTGGATCAAATGTACAGGAGAGTAGTTGCCAGAATTGAGCTTCTTGATAAAGAACTCAGGCAACTCATCAATCTTGGAAGGACAGGTTGGGAATTTGATCAAAAGGAGAGAGAAATTAGATAGCTCAAAAGGATCTTGAATACATGGAACAAGATAGGAGAAGGAATTCAACTCCTACATATTCAACTCCTTCACCTCCTTTCTTACCTCCAGCTGCCTCTCCTCCCTTCGTACCTTCTTTATCCTCCTCTTTTTATGATCCTCCTCCAGTACCTGATTACAACAAACAATTTTTCATGGTTTCTGATATTCCTCTTGAACCACCTCCTCCAAGGCTAAGACCACGAAAAGCCACTGCTTACTCTTCCAAAGAAAGACAAACTACTCCTTCCTTTTCACAAGAGAAAAACAAAGAAAAGGTTGAAGAGCACCCCTCTTCCACACTAATGATTGGAAATCTTTCTAATCGTAGTATTCTCGAAAAAGCCTCTTCAGAAGATCCAAAACAAATGAAGAAACCTCATCAGAAGAATCTTCCTCTCTACATACTGAATCCGATGTTTCTTCAGAAGAAGCTTTGTCCCAACATGCTGAAAGTGATGATGAAGTTAAAGACATTTCTCAAATCCTTATGGCAGATGATCTGAACTTTGGATCTCATCAAAGGCAACATCATCAAGAGCAACCACCAACTGAATAAGATGAACCAATGATGGAAGAACCCCTCCAGAATATCATGCTACAGATTCTGGACCATCCAAACCGACCAATGGTCCTTGGTTCACTTTTGATGACCATCTAAAATCCTTTGCAGTATGGATCGATCTCCAAAGAACCAGAGAATCACATGTCCCTATAATCTTAAAAGAATTCACATCCAGATTCACAGGGATACTGAGAGAATGGTTCCAATCATTGGGAGAATACAGGCAGATTCAATTCGTAAAGGCATCAGCCCCGCAGGCTTTATGGGCACTTCACCAAGAATTCATTGGAGACAACACTCTCTTCAACAAGATGATCCAGCAAAGCTATTTTGCAATGAAGTGTTGTTCCTTGAAGAAACCAGATTTGGATTTCCACTTCAAAAGAATGTCAGAACTTTATTATACCCTTAATGGGTATAATGATCCAAATCTCAAGCATGTCTATATTGCATCTCTTCCTCAAGAAATCTAGCCTGAACTCCAAGGAGCCATAACAACTTCAAAAAGAGAAGTTAATCAACTTACTCTTGGAGAGATCCACCAGATAGCCATTGCCACAATCGACAAGCTTTGTGAACAACAAACCATGTTCAAATCCTTAATGGAGAACACATAAATTCTGAAACAAGCTTGTAAGAAATCTCATCTAGAGATAAAATGCAAGGCTAAAGAAGAATGCAAGTGTTCGCGCCCAAAGCCAAAATAAAAAGAGCTTGGTGACAGAAAGGTGAAAAGAAAAAGAAATCTTAGATATTTCAGACGGAAACCTTTCAGAAACAGGCGCACAGACAGATGCTTTGTTTGCAACAAGAAATGATATTTTGCAAAAAATTATCCTCAGAATCGGGGAAAATCGGCCAGGATGATTTCCCATGTCCAACAAAGCACAGACGCTAATCTCAACGATGCAGAGGTAGAATCCTTGTTATCAGAACAGGATAAACAAACAGGAGAAACCATCTTTGCCATCCAAGATGAAGTTACAGATGATGGTCCTTATACCTTTGATTTTGATTCTGATGATCATGTCCTACCAATACTTCAATCAGAATGCATCAGTCAAGAGATCATTCCTTCTCCTCATATCCAGATCCATATACTTCCTTCGAAGTATGACAGACCAATCAAAGCAATTGGATTTATAGATACAGGAGCCATGAAGTCCATGATGAATCCAGACATCCTACCAAAAGAAGTATGGATAACCCACTATGAATACTTCCAGGCAGCAGATGGTCAGCAATTCAAAACGTCGCTGATAACGAAGCATCCTATTGGGATACAATTCTATCCAGATTGTACCATATGGATGAAAGTCATTGGAAGCAAGCTACACGGGAAAGATCTTCTCATTGAGTTTGACCTTTATCACAAAGCGCAAAGGCTAACCATACTCCCCAATGGAATCAAGTATAAGAGGAGTTTCCAACCTTATACTACACTCCAGAAGATCTATGCACTATCAGAAGCATCCAGGGAATTCTATGATCTTGCCTCAAAACTCAAAGGATGCTGTGCTGAATCCCACTCGGATTTCTCTCATCCACATCCCTTGTGGAAAAATTCAGATTTCTTCATTCAACTCCCATTCAAAAAGAATGAAGACATAAATCCGACGAAAGCTACACATCCAGGAATAACTCCTGATGATGAAAAGCTTACAACATTTGAATGTGCTCAACTGCAGAAACTTGGGTTGATTGAACCCACAACATCCAATTGGGCTTGCCAGGCATTCTATGTCAACAAAGGGCTAAACAAGTAAAAGGTAAAAAGAGGCTTGTAATTGATTATAAGCGACTCAACCATTTCCTTTCAAATGATAAATTCGCTTTACCTCGAACCCAAATGCTTTTCTCTCATTTGGCCAAAGCCCAAATCTTTTCAAAGTTCGATCTCAAAGCAGGTTTTTGGCAACTAGGTATTAATCCAAAAGACAGATACAAAACAACTTTCTGTATACCTAAAGCCCAATACCAATGGACTGTTATGCCATTTGGTCTTAAATTTGCTCCATCACTATTCCAAAAGGCCATGACCCGAATCTTTCAGCCCATTCTCCATAGTGCTTTAAACTACATTGACGATATTCTCCTTTTCTCAGAAAATGAGAATTCTCACAAAACACTCCTCACACAGTTCTATGAAATTGTCCAAGAATATGGAATCATGCTTTCAGAGAAGAAAAGTCTCATTGGACAATCTTCTATTGAGTTTCTTGGAATGAAATTCACAGAAGGAAAATTCAAGCCAGGTCCCCACATTGTGCAGGAGCTTCTCAAATTTCTGGATGAAAATCTGACTACCAAAGAAATTCCACAGTTTCTTGGAATAGTAAATTACATCAAGGATTTCCTTCCACAATGCTCTAGATACACGAGTCAGCTATCCAAGATGCTCAGAAAAACAGCCCCCACTTAGGGTAAGGAACAGACGGCAGCTGTCAAGAATTTAAAGCAAATTTTCCAGACCCTTCCACCTTTAAAGATTCCTGATAAAGGTGATAGGATCCTTCAGACAGACGCTAGCGATGAATACTGGGGAGCAATTCTGATTGAAAAAGCAGATGGAAAAGAATATTACTGCGGACATGCAAATGGACAATTCAGCGAGGCAGAAAAACATTATCACACAGTGTACAAAGAAATCTTGGCCATAAAATATGGAATCAAGAAATTTGAGTTCCATCTCATTGGTCATCATTTCACAGTTGTTATGGACAACTCATCTTTTCCGAAGATACTGGAATTCAAAAACAAAGCCCTTCCACAGTCACAACTCTTAAGACTCAAAGACTGGTTTGCCAAATACCAGTTCCTCGTGAAGCATATAAAAGGAGATTACAATCTCATCCCAGATCTCTTATCCAGCCCAAAGAAGATCCATCTCATCTCATATGCCAAACCAATCCCCCTGATATACATGATAATCCTTTCCTTCCAGTCTTCACTTTAATCGATAGAGTTACTCTTCCTGCAGAAGGTATTTCTGGTGTTTGGGTATTTCCAATTGGTTTGCCTTAGAAGTTGATCCAAAGATACTGCTCAATTCTATCAGAATCAATGCTTATAATTCCAATCTTACCAAGTTTGTTTTTAGTTATTGGACCAGAAAAGAATGGATCAAACATTTGATAAACATTGAGAAAAAGAATGAGCATATGGAGAAACCTCTAACTGTCATTATCATGCATAGGCCTTATTTCTTTTCACAAGAAAAACTGCTTCCTCTTGCCTATTGTTATGATTTTACCACTACTGATGGTGGTATTGGCAAACATCCTGATAGCCACCTGAAGGTGGCGCGTGTATTACGCACGCAGCCTAGGGTTTCTAGACTTGAACCAGTCCGACCGAACCCGGTTTGATCCGGTTCGACACGTGGCCAATCCTGGTTCTATCACGTGTCCTGTTTGATCCGACCCTTGTTGGAAAACACGAAAGAATTGAGCAGCGGAAGTGTAAATTTTTTCCAAAAGTTTAATCATTGTCTTGCAATTTTCGTACTGTAACATTGGGTGTTTAGAAACTTACTAAGTTAGAAGCTTTCTAGCGATGTCGTTACCACCTAACGAACACCCTTCAAGCGGAATCCCTCGAACGGTCTTCGAATTAGACTCCAAAGTAGAAGCCCTCCAAAGCGTATCCACACCAGACCTAGAACACGATCAAGCGAGTGACAATGTTAGTTCTATAGCTTGTGTTAAGGCTAGGATAATTTATGCTTTGCAAACTTTTCTTTTGGTTTTTCTAAAAAACTTAACACTTCGTGAGTGTTGGTCTAAAGAATAAGAGAAACACCCTCCCTTGTATAAATACTAGGGGTTCGAAATTCCCTAGGGTTCTCCTAACCCTAGTGGGCTTCTTTTCTTGCTCACTAATTAACTAATTTAATTATTTAATTTAATTGGAATAATAAGTTCCTAACTTATTCTCCAAGTCTTGCAAGAATAATCTTCTCTCTCCTACAATAGGAAGTTTGACTTTTCAACTTTCCCAAAGTTAAAAGTCAAGAACCAACAAATAATTTAATTCCCAATTAATTATTTATTGGGTTAAGTTTATTTGAGAATAGTCATAACAATGAATTCAAAATTAATTAAAAGACCAAATTAATTAATTACAAATTAATTAATTAATTCTAGAAAAGAATTCACGTATCATATAATTACACGCTTGGACACACGTACGTGCCACGTGGCAGCCACGTAGGCTACGCGTGACACGTGGCAATGCCCACGTGTTACTCTCTCCATTTCGGTCAACAATTTGATCCTTCGTTAATCATATTAACATCCTACCATAACCCTCGTGTTCTGGTATTTGTGTGTGACCCTTTAGGTTCATTATTCGATTAGTAGTGACAGTAATTAATTAATTCCCTAATTAATTAATTACTTCACAGATCACACTATCGTAATCTAGCAATGGGTGTGTGACCTATAGCCGAAAAACGAAATAAATCGAAGAACCTTTCAGTCAATGACAATCAATGAAATACGATCCTCCCACAACTCCATCTCTCAATCAAGAACTAAGGTATGAGAATATACTTAGAGCCCAAATATTCTTGATCTTTAAAGTTAAGTTCATTTCATATCCATTTTGATCTCAATCCAAGAAAACCCCATTTTCTAGATGCCTTGATCTTTTATCCGCCTTGGCCAAGGGTTTAATGATTAATAGACTACGAATAACTCAATCAGTAAGAGATCATTCTTGTTCTTAACAAGTGTAGGTCATTTATCGATTCTACTAATTCTACATATGCCACTTGTGTAATCCCAACAAAGGTCGTGGTTCAGGTGTCTATATGGCGACACCCTTTTGAGCCTATATCAAAGATTACAAAGTTAGCTCATATGCGACATTACAAAATCTCAAGTCTAAGGATTAATGAATCACGTCATTGACCTGTGAGATATTTCCTAATCTGGAAGTTTCAGGAAACTTCCTTTCTCATTTAGGAATGTTCTCACGCGGGACATCTCAGTGATGAAGTTCTTGTAACAATCACCCTTATGTATTATGAACGCATCAACGTATGCACTTATCACTTCATGAAACTGAGTGATCCTTCAAAAGGACATAATCACACAAGCAAGTCTCAGCAGAGTCAAGGTCGACACTCCCACTGTCTGTTATACTCATCGACTTGGAGAAGTTTCTAATCCTCGCCTATGGAGTTAAGAACATGTTTCATGCGTCGTTCCTATAACGACAAAGTTCTTAATAGCCTTATCGGATTAGGGGAGTTCAATACATGCAAAACACAATCAACCCAAACAGACATAAATAAGCACATAAATAAGTGATTGCCTATGAACAAAATCATCTCGTTTATTATTCAAAGACTGTTTGTGATTTCTCAAGGAAATACTAAAGCAAACATATGCTTTAAGGGCACTATTCCTAACAATCTCCCACTTGCCCGTCAAAGCCACTCAGGTGCTAATCTAAGACCCATCTTCTGAAGATGTCCTTCGAAAGCCTGTTGGCTAAGGGCTTTAGTAAGTGGATCTGCCATGTTCTCTGCTGATGTGACCCTTTCAATTTGCATATCTTCTCTCTTGATGATATCACGGATTAAGTGATACTTCCTCAAAATGTGTTTGGTCCTTTGGTAAGATCTTGGTTCTTTGGCTTGAGCAACCGCCTCGGTGTTGTCACAAAATACTGTAACGGGGTCTCTAATGCTAAGAACTACACCCAACTCGTGGATGAAGTTTCTTACCCAAACACCTTCCTTAGCTACATCATTTGCAGCTAAGTATTTGGAATAACCGGAATCACCATTCCTTATGACGAAAGACTAATCATCTTATATAACCACGTTATAGTCTTTATAAGAACATATTCTTATCTTACCGACTAGAACTTTAATGTCACGTGATTTCGGTATTCAAAGTCTTTTCCTATAAAACACATTTCATATAAGAATACCACCACACGCTGTTAATTATCAATATGTAAAATACTCACAACTCGCTGTAAATTTAGTTTAATTAATTCAACAAATTGAATTTTCAGGGCACTATTCCCAACAATCCGTAAATTCAATTTGGCCACACATCTAAGTCTTATTCCTTTCACATGAGTGTCAAAATTAGTTTTGCACTTTTTTGCGCCAATACTTTAGTGAAGGAATCTATTAAATGTTTCTCTGAGCCAACAACTAGGAAATCATGAATCCAATACATCTAACTGGCTGCTTCTAAAGCTACCATATATTTAACTTCTATGGTGGTGTAAGCAATACAAGTCTGCTTAACATTCCCCAATTAATGGTTGCTCTTTCTAGAGTAAACACGTATTCTGATGTCAAACATCTAGAATACAGACCAGATTGTAAATCCGAATCTGTGTACTCTATTAAAATGAGCTCATCACTATGGTAGACTAGCATATAATCTTGAGTTCTTCTTAAGTACTCCAATATACGCTTTTACTACTACCCAGTGTTAGATTCTAGGGTTTGACTAATATTTACTGACTTAAACCTAATTCATAATAGACATCTGGCCTTGTACATAATATGACATACATAAAGCTTCCGCTGCGGAACTCTAATCATGTCTTCTATCTCTTCAGTTGTCTTAGGACACTAATCCCGAGATAGATAAACTCCATATCTAAAAGGTAATGAACCTTTCTTGGAATTTGTCATATTATACCTTACCAGCATCTTATCTGTATATGCTTCTTGTAATAAACCAATCTTTTTATTCTCATGATCACCACAAAAGTCTGATCCTTGGAATATTATTGGTCTCACTATGATCTTTACTTGTCAAATGGATTTGACATCCGAATCTTGACCACTGACAAAATTCTTGCATTATTCCCCATGAGAAGAATATTGTTTACGTACAAAATAAAAATGTTACAACATTATCATGATGTTAACATGATATTTTGTACACTCATGATTCATCGGGCAATTGCACAAATCAAAAGAATTTAAATTGGCTCTTTAATTCTGATGTTTCATGATTCAGACGCTTGCTTAAGATCACAAAATGATCTATTAAATTTGTATACTATGTGCACCTGATTTCTATCTGTGAAGCCTTCAGGTTATGCCATGTTTTTCTTCTTGAAGGTGCCCCGTTCAAGAACATAGTCTTTACATCCATTTGTCAAATCTCATAATCAAAATGAGAAACAATGGAGAGAAGAGTTCTTATGGACTTAAGCCCTGCTATAGGCGAGAAGATCTCATAAATGATTTCTTCTTTCTGGGTAAAACCCTTTGCCATAAGCTTTGCTCTAGAGTCTCTACTTTTTCGTCCATTTCTCCTTTTAATTTCTTGTAGAACCCAATTGTATCTAATGGGTTTAATGCCTTCAGACACCTCCACAAGTTCAAGAATTTGTTAGAATACTAAGATTCTAACTATGATTCAATGGCTTTTGACCAAACGGGCAGCATCTATATCATCTACAGCTTCATTACACGTGACAGGATCAGGTACGTTAGATTCAACCACTTGGGTTAATCTTAGGTATCTTGTCAGGTGTCCTGACAATCCTCCCACTACAATAATGCTCTCGTGTACACGTTTCTACATCACATGTTGTATTTGGTACATCACTTGTATCTAATACATTTTCAGTTATTACTAGTTTATGGAAATTAGTATCAAATACTGTTATTTTCTTTTAACACTATTTTGTTTCCACCCTTTGTGGTTATTTATGTAATCATCTTTGAAATATTCACAAACATATTTTGTGATTTGTCAAATAACAAAATATACCTCCTCTTGTTCTTCTGGGATAACCCTAGAACAAGTAAACCTTTGTTCTTTATTCTAACTCGTCAAGATCCATCCTTTACACGTGGACTAGGCTACCTCAAATCCGAAGATAAGAGACACAGGGTTTTCATCCTAGCTATAGATCCATCAGTGTTTTAGGAACTGACTTAGATAGAACTAGGTTTAATGTGTATTGTCGTTTTGAGCGCAAGACCCCAAAACAAACTTCGTAGGGTAGCATGACTCTTCATGAATCTTATCATCATTATCAGAGTTCTATTTCTCCTTTCTGCAATACATCTTTGCTAAGACGTATCTCATACAGATAGTTGAAATCTAATCTCATTTGAGAAATTCTATTTAACTCTGAACATAGATACCACTTCGATCTAATTGAAGGGCCTTGATATGTTTTCTAATTTGACTCTTTGACTTCAGTTTTATATTCTTTGAACTCTTCAAAATACAGACTTAAGTCTCATCAAATAAATGTATTTGTATCTAAAGTACACATCCGAGAAATTGATGAAACTCTCAAAACTTCCTCTTGCTTGAGTATTCATAGGATCACATATCCGAATGAACTGACACAAGCAAATTTATGGCTTAAATACCTTTTATCTTAAAAGGACTTTCTTGGTCATTTTACTTTTCTAAACAAGATTCGTAGACTGACAACTGTCAAACTCAACAATTAGTCTTTGGATCCTATTTGAATTAAATTGACCAATATGTAGGTGCCACTGCTTGCCTCGCTCGGTGTGGAAGTTTTTCCCTTTAGATGGTAAGTCAAACATATTAGTGTTAATCTCGAAATTAGGGTTTCATCAAGATATAAAAGACTATCTTTTATTGTGCCAGAGCAAATAAACCTTTTATTTTGCTTAGCGGTAAACTTTTGTTCAAAACAAATAGTTGAACCATTAGTTATCAAATAACTTACAAAAATCAAATTTCTGTATATGTGGCACATATAATATTAAAACCCTATTGCCAAAATATGACTTTATAGTCCTTAATGCTAATACAATTACACTTGTATTATCCCGAGCAGTAGTTGTGTGTTAGCCGTTTTTCAAACTTCCTGGTTGGTTTGAATCTTCACAACAAGTTGCAAATATGACTAGTTGAGCTCGAATCCACACACTAGGAGTCTGGTGAATTTCTAACTAAACATACTTTCAACGAGTAAGATATCTTCATATCTTATCTAAACGACGTAGCAAACAGAAAGATTAAGTATTTTGGACAATTTCTTTTTCAATACTTGTTACCACCAAAATAAAACATTTTTCATTATCAGATCTAGTTTTCTTCCTTTGAACCTTAAGATTGAGAACCATTCCTTTTCCTTTTCTTCCACTCACTGCCTTTCTAGGCCGTGGATATTGATGTCTGATTTAAGAGAACTTTTCCCTTAGTCTATTTATATCACCCTTTCTACCATATTGAGGTCGTTCATTGGTTCAGGTTGGGTTAAAAATATTATTTAAAAGCAATCTTGAACGTTCAAACGACTTAGGCAGAGAGTATAGGATCGTATCCTATCTGTTAAGATTGTCTCTTTAAGCACAAAGGCTTTCAATCTCGTTCAGATTAGTTATCATATTCATAATATGATTTTGAACCAGTGATCCTTCACACATCTTTAACTAACAACCTTTTTCATTAACTCGTACATTCGTACAATCATGTTTTCAAATTATTTTCATATCATAGGCATCTCATGTATCTGATGCTCAGGAACATCGAAAACAGATGTCAGGATATAAGACTAGCCAGATCATTACACTTGATCTATTAAGCATAAGTATCTTTCTTATCCTGATTTTTCGGATAAGGTTCAGTCAGTACGTAAACTTTCGTGTCTCAACACGATGTCAAGATTCATTTTCTAGTCAGCATAGTTGAACCTTTACTAACCTATTTCCTTATAGACATATAGTTTGGAGTGGGCTAAGAGAGATCATTATTATAAAACTGAAATAAATAAATAAAAGCAAGTTATGATTATGCATTTCACTTTCTTTTGCGTCTAACCAATAAATGAAATCCACTTAAACATTTTGATTTACGCAATGGTGACTTAACTAGCCACGGTTGACTCCCCATAGGCGAGGTCGAAAACCGATTAGATAAGTAGGAACTATTCTTAATTAACATGTCATCAAGGTAACTCTTACCAAACAATGTTAATCCACCACGTCAACCCTTGGCCTCTAAGTAAATGTAACAGAGCTCCGAAGGAAGGTTAATACATTACTTAGTCAAGTATGCACCATTACCTAGAAGTTCGTGCATGTAGGTCAAGACACTCCACAGAGGCGTGGTCGAGCTGACTTTCCCGTATTTCATTCTATCCGAAGAAGTCTAGTCTTGTATACTGCGAATACATACCCGCCGAAGGGAGTAGTATATATACACTATACTATAGACTGGTAATGGGGGCCATGAGAATCCAACTCTTTTCATCTCACTCCCACTTGAATTTTTAGAAAGTGTGGATTATTTTATTGATTATCATATAATCACTTTTGGCGTCTTATTATCTGAAGTGATTAATCTAATTAATATGCTCCCACTAGGATTACTAAATCAAATTTAGAAACCCAATAATATTTTAAGGCAATTTAATAACTACTTATTAATTTGGCCAAAAAATAATAGTCCAATTATGCATCGCGTCTAATCTCTATTAAACAATATCATTTAATCACATTAAATAAAATATGCATAATTGAAAATAGCATAATATCTCATATTATCATGATCATGCCATACAATAAAACAATTAAGCACGTTTTCATATAATTATCACATAATTATCATGCTTAAAATAAATGGCATAAAGTAAACATGTTATAAATAAATTATCTCATAATTTAAATCATGTTTACTGATTCGGTAATTTTTCAGGAAAAGCAATTAAATTGTTTCCCAAAGAAATACCATTCCACGTAAATTCCCAGGAAACACTAGAGGGGTCACAACGATCCCACTTAAAAACCAGTCTCCTTTGATAGAATATACGTGTACAGTAGCAAATTTAAAATTATGCATCGCATGCATCATATAAATGTATGTATATATCAAGAGCACGGCTCTGATACCAGTTGCTAGGTGGTGGGCCCAAAACAGTAGCATTTTAATACAAGTATTAAAATATTTCTAAAACATTTTAATACAATAGCGGAAGACTAGCCGGATCTACTCAAGTATATACAGGCAATAGATAATAAATTTTAAATCACTAAGCAGATAAATATTTAACATGTAATTAACAATTAATGGCACACAATTTATCATGCTCAAAATAATATAACTGTAAAATATTACCGTACTCCAAATATGGCTATCTAACGACATTTTTCTAGCTCCTTTCCCTTTCGTGAGACCGGCAGAGCTTACCCGCAATATCCCCAGAGAATCCCTCGGAGTGTGGGCTCCGAAACAATTTCTCTAAATACTAGAGAAAATAAAACTTTAAACTAGAAAACCCTTTTCAGGGTTTAATCTCCCGAAATTAAGTGTTTTATATATTAAATATACAAACACCTAATTAAAATTAATTCCAAAATAATAAGGAATTAATTAGGAGAAAAGGGATATGGTTTCAAAGCCAAGAACTCAGCCAAAACCTCTCCCAAAGTTATGAGGAAAAATGAAGAGCCAAGCCCCTTATTTATAGGGGAAAAACCGAGGGTAAAATAGTAATTTCATATCCCACTTGTGTGTGCAACTTGGATATAAATTCTGAAGTGACTACGTTGTAGATCTCATCACCACGAGTCCAACGCCGCCGAGAACGGGCCGATCCGCCGCCAGACGCGCCCTCAAGCGCCAACTGAAGGTGGCGCGTGTGTTACACACGTGGCCTAGGGTTTCTGGACTTGAACCGGTCCGACCGAACCCGATTCGACACATGGCCAATCCTGGTTCTGCCATGTGTCCGATTTGATCCAACCCTATCTATTGACCCGATCCGTTGAACCGTTGACCGACCCGATCCAGATCTAATCTGGAGCGTCCGCATGCGCTGACGCGGCGCAACCTCCGTCGCCCAGTCAGCGCCACCTCACGCCTGTCCGCTGACATGGCATGCCATATCAACTGTCACGTCATCATTTTTATTTTTATTTTTTTATGAATATTTTTATTTTCTCCAAAATAAAATTTCGGGCATTTCCAACTCTTTGGAACTTTGATTTATTTCTTAAAATAAATCCTTTGGCTATTTTCAAACACTTTGAAAATTCATCTCTCTTTCTCTCTTTAATATTTTCTCTTTGGGTTTTCAATTGGGCCTTGCAGGAAGACCTGCAGGACTAATTAATTTTAGCTCCAAACGGGTTAATATATTATCATCTCATGATAATAATTAATTACCGTTTAAGAATATTTAATTCCACTAAATAAATATTGTTGCACTCTAAAATTAATTAAATTATTCACGAATTTCTCGATCTAGAATAATTTTTCATTTTACTCCTCCGTGTAGATATCCATGAAAAATAAATTAATACTACCATCATTTATTTTTCACTTCTAATCTGAAATTTCTTGATTCACCTTAAATTCAAATTCTTTGTATGTGAAACACATTCAACATACAACTTCGGTGACGTATCACGCGAAGTGCTTTGGCCAATGTCTTAATTCGAACTTTTGCAACTCTATTTCAGGGATATCTTTTACCTTCCAGCAAGGCCACAGATTCCTCGATCAATAGAACTCTTTAGCACATTTCATGCAGTCACCGAACGTACAAAGTATTTTAGCCACCCGTTACCAAGGCCTCACTTCGAGTATATTACAGTGACTAACATTACATGCCTAAAGCCGAAATATTATTAGGATTAAGAGTATAATGCTTCCTGAGATTTTATTCATTTTAGATAGCAGTATAAAATGAATAATCTCAATGGTCCAGTTCAATGTTTCCAATCCTATTGAAAATCATCAACGTGTTATAACCGGAATCACCATTCCTTATGACGAAAGACTAATCATCTTATATAACCACGTTATAGTCTTGATAAGAATATATTCTTATCTTACCGACTATAACTTTAATGACACGTGATTTCGGTATTCAAAGTCTTTTTCTATGAAACACATTTCATATAAGAATACCACCACACGCCATTAATAATCAATATGTGAAATACTCACAACTCGCTGTAAATTCAGTTTAATTAATTTAACAAATTGAATTTTTAGGGCACTATTCCCAACACTAAAACCCGACCCGTATATGAAATGGGTAATCCATACACGTACCAGATCAGAGCGGACAGGGACTCGCTCACTCGCTATGCTAGGCGGGAGCTAACAATCGAAATCAAATAAGCAATTACAAAAGAAAATGACAAGTACGGAAGCATTAATGTTTTTTAGCATAATCAATGAGCTCACAGGCTCGAATTCAACAGCATACAGGGTGCTCAAAAGCATTCAAAATCATAAATGACAATTATAAGACATGAGTGTGTAGGTGGAAGAAACTACACACGACTCCGAAACTCTACGTACTCAAAACCCCGCCTAGTTATCCAAAACCTGCAAGTAAACTGAAAACAAAGCCGGGTTCAGTCTTTAAGAGACTGGTGGGTATAAAACAAGGCTTATATAATAATAATACGGAATTTAAACACACACACATGCAAGCTATAATCCCATGCGAGGTTTGAAACATTTCCCAAGTAGGAGAAAACAAAGAAAACAACACGCGGGATTATAACCATCAATTCCTTTATCCATTACATTCGTGAGGTCATTACGTGAGCCCGACGAGAGGGCGAATTCTCCAACCTTCTCCTCGTGTGTGCATTATTCATTCATTCATTCATTAGTGGTCACACAACATTCATTCATTCGTTCATAATCTTTCATTCATGATCATTCATTCATACATAATCATATACCCCTTTTCCTCTGTTTAGTGGACGGGTTTGCAAGACCCGACCACCCATACATAATGGCCAGTGGGGGTAAATGAATCCCCTAAAGGCCTCAGCTCCCATTCCCCGCTAATCTCCTAGCGAGGGCTGGTATCACCCTAGATCATAGTGGAACTAATGCACGGGATCACCGTCAGCCCATGCTTCCCTGGATAGCCACGTGCATCAAGTTCCTGGGCCCATGCTTGCATTCATGTTCTCGCCAAAATCATTAGGTAGAGATTCATAAAAGAAAGGCTTTAGGTCAAAATCAGTTACTCTTTTGAAAAGACTCGATATATATAAATAATACTTTGGCTTAAAGCTTTCACGTTGGATATATAGGGTCAATTATAACTAATAGAAGAGAAACCTACCGGGCTACACCTTGCAGAACCAAAACCAAGAGAAAAGAAGACTGGAAGAGCCTAAGAACCCAGCACATCTCCGTCCTAGAGAAAACTGTACAAAAAAAGACAACACGGTGCAAATGTGAGACTCAAGACTCTATATGAACCATATATGACGTACGACAATGTATTAACATGACATGACATGTACAAGATATAACAATGTACTATGAAAAGGTTCATGTATACAATTGATGTCATTTAGACATGTAAACCATTCAATCATTCATTACACGAATAGATCATGTTGTTTCATTACTCTTCTTTCATTCAAATACCAATCGTTTATACAATATATGCTATAAGGCATGTTAGAAAAGTATATGAGTCATTTAGAAGTGAAAAGAATCCATTAAACACATAGAGAAGGCAAGAGGAATCACTTAGAACAACAAACGATGCAAGAAAAGTACATATGACTTCATAAGGTATCACTTAAGGTATACACATTCGTAGCTCGATTAAATCTTAATGAATCACCCCGTAAATTGAATCCAACACTCAAAGCACATTATTCATTCTTGGAACATATCAAAATCAAGTAATTACAACTCATAACATGGTCATTCATACATGTAAACAAGCACATAACATATTAGGATCAAGATCGGGGAGGGAAACGAGTAAAACGAGAAAACAAGCGAACAAAACACAAAACCAAAGATCCTGGGGGACTAATGACCTTTTGAAAATCCACAAATGGCTGTTAGTGTGGACAGAAGCTCCAAGGAGCAGATAACGACCGTTACACCCAAAAACCACAAAATGCCCTAACGGGCGTTAGGCGATCCGGGGGCTGAAAGGATCGAATTTCAGCCCCTGTTTCACCCCAAAAACACATGCAAACCAAATCAACATCCAAAGAACACACTAAGGAAGGTTCAAACATTAAAATTTCATGCAATTCATACCAAGAACTAGTTAAAATCGAGCCACAACAAGAAGCAAGAGCAAAAGGTGTGGTCAAGTTCAAGTTCTTCCATTTTCATTTGAATTCATCAATGGCAACTCAATTAATCCTCAACCCCCAAGCAATATAAGTTCATGTAAGTATGAAGGCATGTCTTGGGATCAAATATCAGTCAAGAAACTCTAAGAAATTGCAAGAAAACAAGATCAAATCTCCACATGTTCATAAACCCTTACTATTTACTATATATATCAAACCATGCTCAATACTTGGTGAAATCATGCATATCCTAACTTAAAATGACCACAAGGAGATATACATAACAAATATGGACTTACCTTCAAGAAATGGTGGAAGATGGTGGTGAGATGTGCTCAAATCTCACAGGAAATGAATAGTTCTTCTTCTTCCTACTCTTTCCTTCTTCTCTCTCTCTTTGTGGCTGAAATTCTCTTGGGGGGAGGGGAGGGAGTAGTTTGAATCTCAGGGGTAAAGGAGGAGAGAGGAGTGGCTCAAGTGGGTACAGGTCAAGGTTAGGGTGTAGGGGTGTTAGTATAGGTCCGCAAGCTCAAGAATAGTCAATGATCGATTGTAATTTTAGATACAAAGTGCTCGTTTCGGTTGAAATTCGGGGATTCAAATGCCCATAGAAAGATATGAGGATCATCCCATTAACTCCGAATCATCAATATGAAGTCAACGGAGGTAACGAAACTCGAATCCAAGTTCCTGAGCTCAAGTTACGCTGCCCAGAACCCAAGGAGCGCTAAATACTATTTAGCCCCTTTTTGGTTCTGATCACACAAACGAAACCAAAACCCAAACAAACGAGAATAAAATCATGTAACGAGCATATAAACATGATCATGAAATACATAATTCACTCATACCAAGTTTTCACAAAAATCAAAAATCAAATCAGATGCAAATAAGGCATATATCCCTCACGTATAAATAACGTTCAATAGTTCAAATAGCATAAGAATATTAAAATTATCAAGGAATTACATAATTAAATAATTAAAAGGCGCACGCAACACCCTCATCACGTTATACTTGTACGACCAAAAAGTCGGGCCGTTACAGTATATGAAGAGAATATAGAAGCTGATTCTTTTCTTTACTTCTGTATCAATCTGAGTTATTGTCTCAAAGCAAATCAACAACTCCTTTATATAGATACTAGACATGACTCTTCTAAAGAAACCAAAAAGATAATGAAAAATATAAAGACTAACCTTTGGCCTTTCATCTACAAAGACTCTTGACCTTTCATTTTCTACAAATAACCACTGAACTTAAAACTTACTAAAGATGGTATTTAATGTTTATTCAAGAAAACTCCCCCACAAACATAAATACATCTCCCATCAGTCATGCCAATCATCTTCTTGCATTTATCGAGAAGTACTTTCGGTAGCAGTTTTGTAAAGATACCCACAACTTGATCCTGACTTGTCACATGCACCAATTTCACACTTTCTTCCTTCACACGATCTCGGATAAAGTGAAAACGAACGCCGATGTGTTTGATTCTTTCATGGTTCACTTGATTCTTTGCCAACTCAATTGCTGATTTGTTATCAACTTGAATCACGGTTGGACCTAGTTGCGTTAACTCTATCTTTCTCAACAAATTTCTAAGCCATATTGCATGACATACACACTGAGATGCTGCCACATATTCAGCTTCACATGTCGAGAGCGTTACGATCGGTTGCTTCTTTGAAAGCCAAGTGAACGCAGTATCTCCCGTAAAGAACCCATATACCAAGGTGCTTTTTCGAGATCATCTATATCTCCACATCAATTGCTATCAGAGTAGCCAACCAACTTATAAACTTCTGCTTTTGAATAGAACAACCCGAGTGACGACGTTCCTTGGATGTACCGTAGGATTCGCTTTAATGCCTTACATTGGGAATAAACCGGCTCCTCCATGAACCAACTTAAGATTTCGACGCTAGATGCAAGATCCGGTCTTGTGCATGTGAGATAGCAAAGGCTTCCTATCAAGCTCCGGTATTTACTCGCATCGACACGTTCTCTTCCATTGAATTTTGAAAGTTCTACAACTGGTTCTATTGGTGTTGATATCATATTGCAATCTGTCATTTTCTATTTCTTCAAAATCTCTTTTGCATATGTCTCTTGTGATATAAAAATTCAAGTCTCTAATTGTCTAACCTCCAATCCCAGGAAAATTTTCATCAAGCCCAAATCCGTCATCCCAAATTCCCGTGTCATTGTTGTAACGCCCCAGTTTTTCAGTTTAAAATAATGTGGCGTAATTGTTTATAAATTGCGCAATTTAATTATTTAATTATATGATTAATTGTTTATAAATGATTATATTTGATTTAAACTATAAACTATTGTTACTTTAATTTAATTCATTTTATTTTACTTTGATACTTAGTGTTAATTTCTTAATTAAGGTTTCATATTACCCTAACTATTTCGGTAATGTTGTTAATTAATTTCAACATGTTATTAGTTGGCTTTAATTTAATTAAAATGGAAATTAAGTTTTAATAATTAATTTATAACGTTATGAATTCATTCATGCGCATGAGTGTTCTATTTGTACTTCGTTCTTATGTGTAAGGATATCGGATTGGTATGAAAATTTAGTATGTCGTAAATATGTGTGTTATGAATATGCCTTTATGCTCGTTTTGTGTTTTCGGATTCATTTGACGTGTTAACAAATTTAATTTGATTTGTGGAACCAAGTCGGGGGCTAACGAGCAATTGGCGCACCCTTGGTTCCGTACGTGATATCTTGAGCTCGGGAATTCAGATTCGAATTCCGTCACCTCCGTTGCCTTCGTATCAACGATTCGGAGACAATGGAACAAGCCTCATACCTTTTTGAAATCATTAAGACCTTCGAAATCCAACCGTAACGGACAACTCGTGCAAGAAGAGCTCCTTTTGTTGACTAGTCTTCATGGTGGGACCCTTAACACTCCTCTAACCTAACCATACCTTAACCATGACTTATGTACCTTGAGTTAAGCTCTTTCTTCCCCCTTTACCTCTGAAAACCGAGCCAAAATATCTCCCCTCATTGCTGGAACTGATCGAGAGAGAAAGAGAGAAGAAAGGAGAGAAAACCCTTGGCCATCCTTGTGATTTTGGAGCTCAAATCACCTCCCTTCTTCTTCTAATCTTCAAGGTATGAATGTTTATGTCTCCTCTACTCTATTATGCTTGATTTCATCTACTTACATCATGATTTGGATCAGATTTGATTAGGGTTTGGGTGATGAGTTTGGTATGAACTTTTAGGGATTTTTGCTCTTGTGACCTATTTGCTTGTGTAGCTGATTTTCTTACTTATACATGATAATATGAACTTTTTTCTTGACCTATTTCTTTCCTAGCTGATAGTATATGATATTAGGAGGATTTTATCTCTTGACCCTTTGATGAAATTATGAGATATGGAGCTCCAAACTTGATGATCAAACTGCTTCCCCTGTTTTTCGAACTGCTGCTGTTCATTTTGCTTTGTTGCTTGATCAAATGATCTTCTTTTCATGTGAAATTGCATGGATCTTATGTAAACTCATTGCTCTATATGTTAACATTCATGCTTTAAGTATTTGGATCCATTTTAAGCCTCAAAACCGAAAGACATGGCCTGTTCTTATGCATGATCTATGACAGACTTGTTGCTGTTGCAATTGTGTGGTTGTTGGTCACCCTAATGTGCTTTAAATTGTGCCATTTTGCATATATATGAAGTATATTAGTTGTTTAGTATGTTAGCATGCATTCCCCAAACTTTCAGATCCAAATTCAACCCCTAAGTACTTGATCATGGCATGATTAAACAATAGGGTTCTTATGTGCGATTTTGGCGATCCAATTTTGCTGCATGATTTAGATGCTCATAATGTGTGATTTAGCCTTTTCACTCTAAATGAAATATGTTCCTTACATGCCAAATATGTTTTATATTAAGTTTCATAGCATTTGGAGTTGATTTGGTATGCTTTTGGATTGATTTTGTATGGGATCAGTTTTGCCGGTAAAACTTTGTGAACGGTTAAGTTCTGTACCGTGACACCCCCGTGTCTCATTTACGCTTAAGTGTGAGACACGGGCATGTCACACCTTCTGGGCAGGTCTGTACTGAGCCACGGTCTTGGCTCAGTTTAGCTAAGGAAGGTGACACCCCCGTGTCCCTTCCCCTGCGCAGTCCTGGTTGCTTCCTTTTTGGTTTTTGATTTGTTTCACCTCTTGAATGACTTTATCTCCTTTTGTGTTGAACTATGAACTTGTTTTGCTATATGTTGGGAGCATTATGGTGTAATTTCATGGCATTTAGATGAGTTGTAGGCATGCTTTCGCTTAATGCCGTTTATGTGTGTTTATATGTCGTTTATGAATCGCGTAACTCATTTTCTATATCATATGATTCCTTCTTGTTGTGAAACCTTGGAAATATGCTATCTTATGTAATATGAAGTATGTGGTAGCATTATGGGAGAGCTTGAATATGTTCTATGCTCCTATTTGAATTCTTGAATTAATTTGATTGGAGATATGAATTGATGAATTTGAATGAAAATGAATGAATGAGTGAATGACTTGGTTATACGATTTAAATGCCTTAATAGTGCACATGAACACTTTCATGACTTAATATCATCTTTGTGCATTCATATCATGCTTGAGCATTGACGTGCGTCATATGTGGTTCATTTAGAGTCTTGAGTCTCACGATCACGTCATGTTGTCTTTTTTACAGTTTATCTCCAGGGTGGAGAGATCTTGATCCTTCGGGCACTTGGTAACTCGTTCCTTGTATCGTCACGGTTCAGGTGAGGGTGGTTTTGTTTTAGCTATGTAACAAACCCTACAACCCTTATGTGAAAAGCTTTGGCCAAAACCTTATGATTATATATATATGGCTTTCAAATGAAGTTATCGAGTAAATTCTTCTGAATTATACGTATGAGCGTATATATAAGCTTATAAATGGTTTTGTAATGAGGCTATGCTCCAAACCGTGTGTCTTCATGCTAGATACAGATTAGGATGACACGGAGAGGTACGTATATAGCATATGTCGAGTTACACGGTAAAGTATGATTTCTTATAGTATGTATCCTATGTATGTATTGATATTTTTTGGCGAGATCATGTTATGTATGTTATGATTGCACGGGCCCCGAGACTTAGTATATGTGGCTAACCAAGGAAGCAAGGGCTGACAGGGATCCCATATACTAGTTCCAATTTACGGCGAAACGGACTTCGTCAAGGGAGGTTCTTGACGGGGAAACGCTAACCGGGCTTTGAGGCCTCAAGAACCTCATTGCCACATTGATATGTTAGGTGGCCGGGTCTTGCAAGCCCGTCCACCACCCGGAGGAAGAAGGTTGGTTATGATTTATGATTATACTTATGAATATGTTTATGATATGATTATGCACCGTGCGGGAAAGCGGGGACACGGATTGCCTAAACGAATATGTTTATGATATGATTTATGATCTGCGTGTATTATGAGATATTGCATGATCACGTAATCAACTTATTAATGATAATGGTCGTACACGGTCGGAGTTTGGTTGGAGATTGTGCACGCTCGCTCGCCGAGCCTTATGTATATGTATGATTTATGAATGTAATGAATTAATATGGTTAGTCATAAAATCCGAGCATTGATTAGTCATTCTCTTGCCCTTTTTGGGAACTAATTTCAAATAAAACCTTGTTCGGAATTTATGACTTGTATGTGCATGTTTTTATATATGTATATCGCTCCTGCTCACTCAGTCTTCTAGAGACTGACCCCTTTCCCTCCCCAATCTTTTAGTGTGCAGGTTTGACTTTGGAGTTTCGAGCTAGGCGGAGGTGTTTGGAGTCTTTAAGTGGGTCGAGTTAGGTTAGGAGAGTCTCTGCACTCACTCATATATTGGAATTATGTATGATTCGATTCTATAGTATCCTGAACATGAATATTTATGAACTTATTACTGAATTGACTTTACTGGGATTTGCTATGATGTAAAAGAGGCCTGAAGAGCCCAAATTCTGCTTATGGTTGATATGTTTGAACTTTAGCTTTGCTATGCATTATACTTTGTGGATTGGTTATCATTGCAGGGTCTAGTTCCGCCTGGCTTAGGAAGGTTTTTATGTTTGTCTCCCGTTCGCTATGTTTGATTCGGGTGCGGATTTACTGTTTCGTTACTCGTGTTGAACCATAGTGCGGGGGATGTGGTGCCTCACGTGCGGGGTGCTACATCCTTAAGTGGTATCAGAGCCCGGTTGCAAAACCGGTGTTCTTGAGTCGTGTTTGAGTCAGTTAGGTCGCACGGCATAGGAACAACTTGTTATTGTGTACATTGCATCGATTTGGCATGAGTATATGATACTAATTGTTGGAAATTGCTTAATACAAGTATACAATCTACTCTCTCATTTAGTTGTTTTAAATGTTGCAATTTGCATTCTATGTGCATTGATTCATTTAACTACGTGCCATAAGCATATACTAATCTCCATGCATCCATATTTGAGTTGATCTATCTTATATAGGCTACTAACATGCAAACAAAGCTACAATTCACACCAACTACAAGTGACAAAGTAACTTGAAGGCCGAGTGTTCAAATTCCACGGCTTGCACAATGGAACTACCTATCATGGCTCGTATCATGGGAGGAAGCTTGGATCACGGGAACGTTCATCAAACATGCCCTACCTACAAACCTTGAAGGTTCTCAACATACAAGAATTGCAAGGACTCAAGTTCTAACTTGAGGGATGCGTGAGACAACGAGAGGAGTGTGGAACTCTTCACCACCCCAATTTTGAAGACATTTAATACAAGATTAAATGCTCTAAGGTTCACCGTTGAAGCTTCGAGTTTGAAATGGTTGGGTGATTGGAAGACCAAATTGGGAAGCTTCAAGGGATCGGATGCAAGATGTGTTAAAAAGGGATTCGACTCAACTCAGATGCAAGGATTGGGAGCCATTAATCATAAAGCTCACTATGAGGTCAAATATGGAAGCTCACTTGACACGAATATAAGCGTGAGACCACCAATGGACGCAATGCAAAGAGACTTATGAGCATCGAGGAATACAAATCGCATCGTCTTCTTGGAACCTTGGAACATGAAGACATCAAGAAGCAAGCAAGAATGGAAAGCGTTATCATGGGTGAATTATGCACGTAGATCGGAAACAAAGGATAAGCTAAAGGAACTTTAACCGGAGAGGACATCAAGATGAAGATTCGGATGACCTTTGGAGGTCGATGCTTGGAAGTACGTTGAGGTGTAAACTCCATTGACAAAAAAGACCTTGGGTTCAAGAATAGCACGTTCGGGCCATGGGATATACAAATGGATGAAGAAGATTAGGGAGATTCGAAAACCATGGAAAGCTAAGGAGTTATCAATGTCTCCAAAGAAAGTTACAATTATGGGAATGAGGAACACGTCATCAAGCTAAAAGCTTACCACCTCGGTGACAGGTTCTGCATATTCATGGCATGAGCATCATGCATCGATTTAAATTAATTGCTTTCTTTATCTATATGTACGTTATGTTAATTAATGTAATTGCTCCAACGTGTTGCATCGTTGCATCTTTAATTGTTTACTATGTGCATTGGCATGTTAATCCAACATGCATGGCTTAGTGTTTAATTGATAGGGAATGGCTACACCTTGTCCATCAAGCGATTCTTTGATCAAGGCTTACTCGAATCAAGATGAGAAGAATAGTTGGGTTATATTTTGGGAGTTCCGGGCATATAGCTTAGCTAGCACAATCTACACCGAAGAAACTAAGTTGAAGAGTTTTGGAGAAACCTTAATCTCAGAGGCGAAGTAACGAATTCAACTAAAATTTCCAAATAAGGGGGCATTGATTAGGAAATAATGTAAGTCCTTTTTGATCCTTGAAAGGATTACCTTTAGTTGAAGAATGGAAATACAAGAGGGGATTAAATTGGTCTAGATTTCAAGAAGAGTAAGAAAGAGAAAAGTTGGTGATTGGAAGGAAGTAATTATTAAAGGGTTTGAATTGAACCTTAGGAGTGAATTAAAGAAACGGAAGTAGCTCAAAAAAAAAAAAAAAAAAAAAAAAAAAATTCAATGAATGAAGGATTCATGGAGTTAGACATGTAAGAGCAAAATTTGTTAAGTGGGAGAGCACGACCGAGAGGCGAATTGGAGGATGGGAGTGGTGCTCGAATGAATATGTTAGGAGTAATGACAGGGATGCAAATTAAGGAGAATCTGGAAGTCCTAAGGGTGGTGATTAGGAATGAATAAGAAGGCGGTTATAGTTAAACTGTTAAGAGAGAAGTTACGTATGGAATTTCGATATGGAGGCGATGGAATCATAAGAGAATTTCTATGAACTTCTAAGTTAGAATTAACAAGGGAAAACCGAATCAAGCTATCATACAAGGGGATGGTGTCGATCAAGACTTAGTCAATGAAGTATGAAGGGGGTCCGAGATAATATTATTAAGTTATCGATTATATCAAAGGGAATCCAGAAGGACACTTAAGAAGGGACCAAATAGAAAAGGATGACAATTGGAAGGTTACTTCAAGCTTCATGAATCATCAAGAACCTTCTGTCTTCGGTTAAGGAAAGATGGGACCAGTTATCGAATATAACATTGAGGGGATCAAAGGGAATGAACGGAAGGTGGGAAAAGATTTGTGTTGAGAGAGACCATAAGAATAAACATCGTAAGGTCGGGATCGAATCATCAAGTTTGCCCGGAGTGGTTATACTCGGGATATGTTGAGCACCTATTTGGATAAGGATTGAAGAAGTTAGGTAACAGTACAAGTGAGAAAGGATCTAAGAATATACTCCTTAAAGAATTCATCAATCGCTTCACCAGGGAACCCTGAAGAGGTCCAAGACAAGCTGGGCACTGAGTTACATTCAGGACAGATCATACCTTGGACAACGACAATTTACAACTTTGAATTTTTGCAACTACGGTGAACGGTGCCCATAGCATTCATGACACATGCATCCATGCAAATTTAACCTACGTTTATTACTTGCTTTGGGTGCCTTTCGTGATTTTAAATTTGGTTTTGCGTGAGTTGCTTGGGAGTATTGGAGACTTCCTTGCTTTATTTTCGGTTGAGAGACGGGGTGCTCTCTTTGTTTGTAAGAGACGGGGATTCTCTTATTTTTGTTTGAGAGACGGGGTTCTCTCATTATTGTTCGAGAGACGAGGCTCTCTCCTTGTTGCTTGCGAGAGACGGGGTTCTCTCATTGCTGTTCGAGAGACGGGGCTCTCTCCTTGTTGCTTATGAGATATGGGGAATCTCTCATTGTTTGTTTTCAGGCGTGTTGTGAATCCGAGGACGGATTCTTTTTAAGGGGGGAGAGATTGTAACGGCCCAGTTTTTCAGTTTAAAATAATGTGGCGTAATTGTTTATAAATTGCGCAATTTAATTATTTAAGTATATGATTAATTGTTTATAAATGATTATATTTGATTTAAACTATAAACTATTGTTACTTTAATTTAATTCATTTTATTTTACTTTGATACTTAGTGTTAATTTCTTAATTAAGGTTTCATATTACCCAAACTATTTCGGTAATGCTGTTAATTAATTTCAACATGTTATTAGTTGGCTTTAATTTAATTAAAATGGAAATTAAGTTTTAGTAATTAATTTATAACGTTATGAATTCATTCATGCGCATGAGTGTTCGATTTGTACTTCGTTCTTATGTGTAAGGATATCGGATTGGTATGAAAATTTAGTATGTCGTAAATATGTGTGTTATGAACATGCCTTTATGTTCGGTTTATGTTTTCGGATTCATTTGACGTGTTAACGAATTTAATTTGATTTGTGGAACCAAGTCGGCGGCTAACGAGCAATTAGCGCACCCTTGGTTCCGTACGTGATATCTTGAGCTCGGGAATTCGGATTCAAATTTCGTCACCTCCGTTGCCTTCGTATCGACGATTCGGAGACAATGGAGCAAGTCTCATACCTTTTTGAAATCATTAAGACCTTCGAAATCCAACCGTAACGGACAACTCGTGCAAGAAGAGCTCCTTTTGTTGACTAGTCTTCATGGTGGGACCCTTAACACTCCTCTAACCTAACCATACCTTAACCATGACTTATGTACCTTGAGTTAAGCTCTTTCTTCCCCCTTTACCTCTGAAAACCGAGCCAAAATATCTCCCCTCATTGCTGGAACTGATCGAGAGAGAAAGAGAGAAGAAAGGAGAGAAAACCCTTGGCCATCCTTGTGATTTTGGAGCTCAAATCACCTCCCTTCTTCTTCTAATCTTCAAGGTATGAATATTTATGTCTCCTATACTCTATTATTCTTGATTTCATCTACTTACATCATGATTTGGATCAGATTTGATTAGGGTTTGGGTGATGAGTTTGGTATGAACTTTTAGGGATTTTTGCTCTTGTGACCTATTTGCTTGTGTAGCAGATTTTCTTGCTTATACATGATCATATGAACTTGTTTCTTGACCTATTTCTTTCCTAACTGATAGTATATGATATTAGGAGGATTTTATCTCTTGACCCTTTGATGAAATTATGAGATATGGAGCTCCAAACTTGATCATCAAACTGCTTCCCCTGTTTTTCGAACTGCTGCTGTTCATTTTGCTTTGTTGCTTGACCAAATGATCTTCTTTTCATGTGAAATTGCATGAATCTTATGTACACTCATTTCTCTATATGTTAACATTCATGTTTTAAGTATTTGGATCCATTTTAAGCCTCAAAACCGAAAGACATGGCCTGTTCTTATGCATGATCTATGACAGACTTGTTGCTGTTGCAATTTTGTGGTTGTTGGTCACCCTAATGTGCTTTAAATTGTGCCATTTTGCATATATATGAATTATATTCGTTTTTTAGTATGTTAGCATGCATTCCCCAAAGTTTCAGATCCAAATTCAACCCCTAAGTACTTGATCATGGCATGATTAAACAAAAGGGTTCTTATGTGCGATTTTGGCGATCCAATTTTGCTGCATGATTTAGATGCTCATAATGTGTGATTTAGCCTTTGAACTCTAAATGAAATATGTTCCTTACATGCCAAATATGTTGTATATTAAGTTTCATAGCATTTGGAGTTGATTTGGTATGCTTTTGGATTGATTTGGTATGGGATCAGTTTTGCCGGTAAAACTTTGTGAACGGTTAAGTTCTGTACCGTGACACCCCCGTGTCTCATTTACACTTAAGTGTGAGACACGGGCGTGTCACACCTTCTAGGCAGGTCTGTACTGATCCACGGTCGTGGCTCAGTTTAGCTAAGGAAGGTGACACCCCCGTGTCCCTTCCCCTGCGCAGTCCTGGTTGCTTCCTTTTTGGTTTTTGATTTGTTTCACCTCTTGAATGACTTTATCTCCTTTTGTGTTGAACTATGAACTTGTTTTGCTATATGTTGGGAGCATTATGGTGTAATTTCATGGCATTTGGATGAGTTGTAGGCATGCTTTTGCTTAATGCCGTTTATGTGTGTTTATATGTCGTTTATGAATCGCGTAACTCATTTTCTATATCATATGATTCCTTCTCGTTGTCAAACCTTGGAAATATGCTATCTTATGTAATATGAAGTATGTGGTAGCATTATGGGAGAGCTTGAATATGTTATATGCTCCTATTTGAATTCTTGAATTAATTTGATTGGAGATATGAATTGATGAATTTGAAAGAAAATGAATGAATGAGTGAATGACTTGGTTATACGATTTAAATGCCTTAATAGTGCACATGAACACTTTCATGACTTAATATCATCTTTGTGCATTCATATCATGCTTGAGCATTGTCGTGCGTCATATGTGGTTCATTTAGAGTCTTCAGTCTCACGATCACGTCATGTTGTCTTTTGTACAGTTTATCTCCAGGGTGGAGAGATCTTAATCCTTCGGGCACTTGGTAACTCGTTCCTTGTATCGTCACGGTTCAGGTGAGGGTGGTTTTGTTTTAGCTATGTAACAAACCCTACAACCCTTATGTGAAAAGCTTTGGCCAAAACCTTATGATTATATATATATGGTTTTCAAATGAAGTTATCGAGTAAATTCTTCTGAATTATACGTATGAGTGTATATATAAGCTTATAAATGGTTTTGTAATGAGGCTATGCTCCAAACTGTGTGTCTTCATGCTAGCTACGGATTAGGATGACACGGAGAGGTACGTATATAGCATATGTCGAGTTACACGGTAAAGTATGATTTCTTATAGTATGTATCCTATGTATGTATTGATATATTTTTGCCAAGATCATGTTATGTATGTTATGATTGCACGGGCCCCGGGACTTAGTATGTGGCTAACCGAGGAAGCAAGGGCTGACGGGGATCCCATATACTAGTTCCAACTTACGGCGAAACGGACTTCGTCAAGGGAGGTTCTTGACGGGGAAACGCTAACCGGGCTTTGAGGCCTCATGAACCTCATTGCCACATTGATATGTTAGGTGGCCGGGTCTTGCAAGCCTGTCCACCACCCGGAGGAAGAAGGTTGGTTATGATTTATGATTATGCTTATGAATATGTTTATGATATGATTATGCACCGTGCGGGAAAGCCGGGACACGGATTGCCCAAACGAATATGTTTATGATATGATTTATGATCTGCGTGTAATATGAGATATTGCATGATCACCTAATCAACTTTTTAATGATAATGGTCGTACACGGTCGGAGTTTGGTTGGAGATTGTGCACGCTCACTCGCCGAGCCTTATGTATATGTATGATTTATGAATGTAATGAATTAATATGGTTAGTCATAAAATCCGAGCATTGATTAGTGATTCTCTTGCCCTTTTTGGGAACTAATTTCAAATAAAACCTTGTTCGGAATTTATGACTTGTATGTGTATGTTTTTATATATGTATATCGCTCCTGCTCACTCAGTCTTCTAGAGACTGACCCCTTTCCCTCCCCAATCTTTTAGTGTGCAGGTTTGACTTTGGAGTTTCGAGCTAGGCGGAGGTGTTTGGAGTCTTTAAGTGGGTCGAGTTAGGTTAGGAGAGTCTCTGCACTCACTCATGTATTGGAATTATGTATGATTCGATTCTATAGTATCCTGAACATGAATATTTATGAACTTATTATTGAATTGACTTTACTGGGATTTGCTATGATGTAAAAGAGGCCTGAAGAGCCCAAATTCTTCTTATGGTTGATATGTTTGAACTTTAGCTTTGCTATGCATTATACTTTGTGGATTGGTTATCATTGCAGGGTCTAGTTCCGCCTGGCTTAGGAAGGTTTTTATGTTGTCTCCCGTTCGCTATGGTTTGATTCGGGTGCGAATTTACTGTTTAGTTACTCGTGTTGAACCATAGTGCGGGGGATGTGGTGCCTCACGTGCGGGGTGCTACAATTGTCCCCTTAAATTCTTCTATCATCTCATCATTATTACCCGCAAAAATGATATCATCGACATTACCTTCATTCTTCTTTATGTAAAGGGCATGCTTGTAAGGACATTGCTTGAACCCGTTCTCCTTAAAATATGAATAGATACATGTATTCCATGCCCGCGGTGCTTGCTTCAACCTGTAAAGCGCCCTCTTCAATTTTAACACCTTATTCTCTTCTCCGATTTTTATGTACCCGGGTGGTTGTTCGATGTAGACATCTTCTTCGAGTACACCATTCAAGAATGTCGACTTAATGTCCATTTGAAATATCTGCCATTTGAATTAGGTAGCTTTTGAAATGAGTAATAGGATTGTCTCCATTCTAGCAACAGGAGCAAATACCTCGTCATAATCAATTCTGACCTTTTGCTTGTATCCTTTCGCAACAAGTCGCGCCTTGTACCATTCTATCTCACCTTGATCATTCATCTTTTTCTTGAACACCCTCTTCATGCCAATAGGTTAAACCCCTTTCGGTAATTCTGTTAGCTCCCATGTATGGTTGCGATCAATCGCCCTAATCTCCTCATTCATAGAACCTTACACTTCTTGTCTCGCACGCATCTTCAAAGCTAATATTTTCTACATCAGCTAAAAGACATACACAGTGTATTGTTGGAAAACTAGAAAAGTAAGCACAACGAAAATTTAAAATTTTTCCAAAAGATTGATCATGGACTTGCAATTCTCGTATCGTATCACAGGGTGTTTAGAAACTTACGTAGATTGAAGCTTTCTAGTGATGTCAGTACCGCGTACTGAACACCCTTCAAGCTTAATGCCCCTCGAACGGTTCTCGATAGATCCCAAAGCAGCTATCCTCCAAAGCGTATCCACACCAGTCCTAGAACACGATCAAGCAAGTGAGAATGCTAATTCTATAACTTGTGTTAATGGCTAGGCTTTTGCTTTGAAAACTTTTCTTTTATTTTTCTAAAAAATTTAACACTTCGTGAGTGTTGGTCTAAAGAATGAGAGAGCACCAACCCCTTTATTTATACTACATGGTTCGATCCCCCCTAGGGTTTCCAAGAACCAATGGGATTAGTTTTCTTACTCACTAATTAACTAGTTTAATTAATTATTTAATTGGAGAAAATAAGTTCCCAACTTATTCTCCAAGTATTGTAAGAATAACTTTCTCTCTCCTATAATAGGAAGTTAGACTTTTCAACTTTCCTAAAGCTAAAAGTCAAGTTTCAATAAAGAATTAATTCCCAATTAATTATTTATTAGGTTAAGCTAGAGAAATAAAATCTTAATAATTAATTCAAAATTAATTAAAAGACTTAAATTAATTAATTACAACTTAATTAATTAATTCTAGAAAAGAATTCACGTGTAATTAAATCACACGTTAGGAGACACGTACGTGCCACGTGTGCGTGACACGTGGCAGGCATGCAGTGGCTACTCGTGACACGGGGCAGTTACGTGCTTTTGACACGTGGCAATGCCCACGTATTACTCACTCCATTTCGATCAACAATTTGATCCTTCGTTAATCATATTAACATCCTACCATAACCCTCGTGTCCTGGCATTTGTGTGCGACCCTTTAAGTTCATTATTCAATTGGTAGTGATAGTAATTAATTAATCCCCTTAATTAACTAATCACTTCACAGATCACACTATCGTAATCTAGCAATGGATGTGTGACCCCTAGCCGAATAACGAAATGAATCGAAGAACCTTTCAGCCAATAACATACAGTGAAATACGATCCTCCTACAACTCCATCTCTCAATCAAGAACTAAGGCATGGGAATATTCTCAGAGCCCAAATATTCTTGATCTTTAAAGTTAAGTTCGTTTCATATCCATTTAGACCTCAATACAAGAAAACCCCATTTTCTTGATGTCTTGATCTTTCATCCACCTTGGCCAAGGGTTTAAGTTTAATGGACTACGAACAACCCAATCAGTAAGAGATCATTTTGTTCTTGCAACTTTTGAGCCTATATCAAAGATTACAGAGTTAGCTCATATGAGACATTACAAGATCTCAAGTCTAAGGATTAATGAATCACATTATTGACCTGTGAGATATTTCCTAATCTGGAAGTTTTTGGAAACTTCCTTTCCCATTTAGGAATTGTCTCACGCGGGACATCTCAGTGATGAGGTTCTGGTAACAATCACCCTCATGTATTATGAACGCATCATCGTCTGCACTTATCACTCCATGAAACTGAGTGATCCTTCAAAAGGACATAATCACATAAGCTAGTCTCAACAGAATCAAGGTCGACACTCCCACTGTCTGTCGGACTCTCGACTTGGAGAAGTTTCTAATCCTTGTCTATAGAGTTAAGAACTTGTTTCATGTATCGTTCCCACAATGACAAAGTTCTTAACGTCCTTATCGGATTAGGGGAGTTCAGTACATGCAACATACAGTTAAACGCAAACAGCAAAACTAAGCACATAAAGAAGTGATTGCCTATGAACAAAATCATTTCGTTTATTATTCAAAGACTGTTTGTGATATTACAAGGAAATAGTAAAGCCAAAGCTACTTTAAGGGCACTATTCCGAACAATCTCCCACTTGCCCGTCAAAGCCATTCAGAAATCTAAGAGCCATCTTCTGAAGATGTCCTTCGAAAGCCTGTTGACTAAGGGCCTTAGTAAGTGGATCTGCCATGTTCTCTGTCGATGTGACCCTTTCAATTTGCACATCTCCTCTCTTGATGATATCATGGATTAAGTGATACTTTCTCAAAATGTGTTTGGTCCTTTGGTGAGATCTTGGTTCTCTTGCTTGAGCAACCACCTCGGTGTTATCACAAAGCACTGTAACGGGGTCTTTAATGCTAGGAACTACACCCAGCTCGTGGATGAAGTTTCTTACCCAAACACCTTCCTTAGCTGCGTCGTTTGCAGCTAAGTATTCAGCCTCAGTGGTCAAATCTGCAGTGGTCGCTTGCTTGGAACTTTTCCAACTCACTGCTCCACCGTTCAGGCAGAATATGTATCCTGACATGGATTTAAAGTCATCCATATCTGATGCAAAGCTTACATCACAGTATCCTCTAATGACAAGATCTTGTTGGCCTCCGTAAACTAGAAATAAATCCTTAGTTCTTCGTAAGTACTTAAGGATGTTCTTTACAGCAATCCAGTGACCCTCACCAGGGTCAGATTGGAATCGGCTAGTCACACTAAGTGCATAAGCCACATCCGGTCGAGTACATAGCATCACATACATTATGCTTCCTATAGCTGATGCATAAGGAATTTTGGACATCCTGGACGTTTCAAGTTCAGTCTTGGGACACAGCTTCTTCGAAAGAACTATTCCCGGGCCCATTGGAAGTTTTCCATGTTTGGATTCTTCCATACTAAATCTCTTTAGTACTTTGTCTATGTAAATCGACTGTGATAATCCTAAAAATCTCTTAGATCTATCTCGATAGATCTTTATACCGAGAACGTAGGATGCATCACCAAGATCCTTCATCTCAAATTGGTTCGATTACCAAGACTTTGTTACTTTCATGCCATCCTTCGCATTCACAATGAGGAGGATGTCATCTACATAAAGTATCAGAAATTGAACCGAGGTTTCTAATTCTTTCTTGTACACGCAGGACTCATTCAGATTTTGAATAAAGCCAAATGATTTGACTGCTTCATCAAATCGAATGTTCCAATTCCTAGAAGCTTGTTTCAATCCGTAGATTGAACGTTGAAGCTTGTAAACCTTTTGCTCGCTCCCACTGAATGTGAAACCCATGGGTTGCTTGATGGGTGCCGAATCCACCAAATAATATTCCTAAACTACGAAACACAATAAATTGTGTATAGTGGTAAATTGGATGGTTCTATAATTCTCCGATAGCCAAGCAAACGAACAACAAAAATAAAGGGAGGGGGGAGATTAACGTAATTAACTAAAGTGCAAGAAATTAAATAACAAGCTGAAATTAAACACTAACTAAGGAACATAAAATCAAAGTGATTAGGAAAATAGAACTCTAGTCAAGTTATTCTTTCAATTCATGTTTGTAATCTGATCATCGATGCACAAATAAGCTTAAAATCCATTGATAGACCGGCTATAGCGTCAACAAGCTCTGACAACCTCGTCCTTTCTAACTTATTCGGTGATTAAGATACGATCTTTAACCAACTCCCTAACCAATAAACAACCCCATAGATACGATCTCAAGATTTAATTTAATGGCAGCTTTAAAGCACGAAAAGGACACCGACCCTAGCCAACAAACTCAAGAAGCTTGGAATGTTTAAACTATTGTGCATGCACCCTATCATACGCAAGCAAACATGGAGGTAAGCCCCGATGATATTTAACCCTTAGCATACTTAAATTGATAATTACAGATCAATTCAGTTTATACGGTTTGCAAGGCAAGTTTCAAGACAATAAATTGGCCAAATCAATCATCTATCAACATACCTATATCAATAAAATCAGATGCATACAACATACCAAGGATCAAAAGCATGGAAAACAATTAGATCTCACAAATAACCGCATGAATCTTGGAAATAACTCGACTAGAACAAGATACTTAGTTGATGTTCATATTTTACAGAATATACAACTATCAAAGTGATTAGAAACCGAAATAAAATCAACTAAGTTTATTTACAAAAGATGGGTTAATCTTCTTCACAAAATATTCATAAACTTCAACTAAAAAGAGAGAAAGAGATGGGGATTATTGCTATTTTCACAACAGGGGATTCGATCCCCTATTTTTGGCTCTGCCCCCAGCCGCTGCTGCTGGTTCCTTCCTCTCCTTTCTACCCCGTAAAAGTCTGCCTCTCTTTCTCTTCTAATTTAGCTTATAAAACCCATCTTTACAAGTTGGGCACGTATCCCAAGGAAAAGAAGAATTTTGCAAGTCCCCAAACTATCATCTTCAGTCTTGAGAAGCACAAAACCAAAATAGAGCAGCTGCAAGTGGGTTTAATTGCAAAAAGGAAAAGTCAGCCGCAAATGTTGACCGAGGTGAGCTATCTGCTACGTCTCCCATAAGCTTAAGGATGATCATGGCTTTAAGGTCAGAGCTCAGGCCATTTTCTGCACTTGATTTCTTTTAGTCTACATTTTGCATCAATTCTCCATTTTAGCTCTAGTAGACTTATAAAGCAATATTTAAGCGTAATTAAGCATATTTTCAGTTAATCACAAGGGGAAAATTTAAGATAATTAAGGAACAAATTACACACGAACATTGCTCCATGTAAATGTCTTTGTCAATGTCTCCATTGAGAAAGGCAGTTTTCACATCCATTTGCCATATCTCATAGTCATAATATGCAGCAATGGCAAGCAAGATCCTAATGGATTTTTGCATTGTAACTAGGGAGAAGGTTTCATCAAAGTCTACACCTGGTCTTTGAGTAAAACCCTTAGCAACTAATCTTGCTTTAAAGGTTGCCACGCTTCCATCTACTCCAAGCTTGCGCTTATATATCCATTGACACCCTATGGGCCTGATCCCATCAGGTGGATCAACCAAGGTCCAAACTTGGTTAGAGTACATGGAATCCATTTCGGATTTCATTGCTTCTTTCCACTGTTTAGAGTCCGAATCTAACAGTGCCTCCTCATAAGTTAATGGATCATTATCCATTTGAGATGTTTGGTGGAGAAAACCATACCATCTCTCTGGTTGTTTAGGAATGCGTTCAGAACGTCTTATTTGAAGAGGATTTTCACGTGTATCACTCTCTTGGGTAGGGATAGGGACGTTATTCTCCAAGCTAGGCATGGGACTTTGGTCTCGAACCTCTTCGAGTTCTGCGATCTTGCCTTTCTTTTCTTTAAGGAAAGAGTTCTCAAGAAAAGTGGTGTTTCTTGACACAAAAACCTTTTGTTCAAGAGGATCGTAGAAATAATATCCTATTGACTCTCTAGGATATCCTACGAAGTTACATAAGCTTGATCTAGTTTCAAGCTGATCTCCCACTGTCCTCTTCACATAAGCAGGACAACCCCAAATTCTTAAGTAAGAATAGTTAGGGATTTTGCCAAATCACATCTCATATGGGGTTTTGGGTACAGATTTGGAGGGATAAAAGTGGTGTTTCTTGACACAAAAACCTTTTGTTCAAGAGGATCGTCGAAATAATATCCTATTGACTCTCTAGGATATCCTACGAAGTTATATAAGCTTGATCTAACTTCAAGCTGATCTCCCACTGTCCTCTTCACATAAGCAGGACAACCCCAAATTCTTAAGTAAGAATAGTTAGGGATTTTGCCAAACCACATCTCATATGGGGTTTTGGGTACATATTTAGAGGGAACAAGGTTCAGAATCTTAACTACTGATTGTAAGGCATAGCCCCAGAATGAAGGTGGCAATTCAGTGAAACTCATCACGGAATAAACCATATCAAGTAGGGTTCTGTTCCTTCTTTCCGAAACTCCATTTAATTGAGGAGTTCCTGGAGGAGTCCACTGAGAGATAATTCCATTATCTCTGAGATGACTAAGGAATTCGTCACTTAGATACTTGCCACCTCGATCAGATTGAAGTGTCTTAATCTTGCGACCAGTTTGGTTCTCAACCTCCTTCTGAAATTCCAAGAATTTCTCAAAGGCTTCGGATTTATACTTCATTAACTACACATAACCAAAACGACTAAAGTCGTTTACGAAGGTTATGAAATACTGATGATTGTTTCTAGTACTTACACTAACTAGTCCACAAACATCAGTATGGATTAAATCCAATACTTTAGTGGCACGTTCAACTTTACCATTAAAGGGAGATTTAGCCATCTTTCCTTTAAGATATGATTCACAATGAGTTAACTCTTTAAGTTCATTATCATAGAATGATCCTAAATTGGTTAACTTAGTAATCATATCTTTAGAAACGTGGCCTAAACGTGCGTGCCATAAAGAAGCCGAGATCTTGTCATCTCTTTTGCGTTTGTTTAATTGTTGTATATTCAAAATATTGGTGTCTTTGGTTGTATAAAGTTCATTAGATAATGTACCAAGTAAAACGGAAGTTTTATTCTTCTTAAGATAAAATTTTCCATTTTTGGAGAAAGTCTCATATCCTTCACAATCTAATATTGGAATGAAAATAATATTACAAATAATAGAAGGTACATAAAGGACTTTATTTAAAACTAAAGTAAAGACACCTAAATCTAATCTACACGTCCCAATGGCGTGGGCTTGAACGCTTGATCCATTCCTAACTTTCAAGACGCATTCTCTTTCTTCGAGCTGCGAAACCTCATTTAGCATTTGTACATTATTACAGATATGAGCTCCACAGCCGGTATCAATTACCCAAGAATTAGAATTAATAGATAGATTTACTTCAACAATAAACACACCTTTCTTTAGAGTATCCTTGTACTCTTGGCACTTCCTCTTCTAATGCCCTTTCTTGCCACAGTGGTGGCAAACGTCCTCTCTCTGATCCCTTCGCTTCTTGACCTTTCTCTTTTTAACCCCTCCATCGGGTTTAAGAGATCCCTTCTTCTTGGGAACTTTCTTCCCTTTGCCTTTAGAAGGCCTAGAAGAGGAAGTGACCATCATTACTTTGTTATCCTTCTTTATCGTGACTTCAGCAATCACAAGTTGACTAATCAGCTCACCGAAAGTAGCATGAGCATGATTCATGTTGAAGTTCAGCACGAAAGGATTGAATGATGGTGGAAGCGATGCAAGCAACAAATCCATGGCGAGGTCCTCGCTTAGAGGCATCTCCATGGAAGTAAGCTTCTCGTTCAAAGCGAGGAACTTAAGTCCATGTTCGTGGACACTTGTACCTTCTTTCATTCTAAGATGAAAGAACTCCTTAGAGGTGTTGTACCTTAGAACACGCTCTTCGGGGCGGTACAATTGCTCGAGATGGTCATAAATCTCCCAATCGTATTCCCTAGACTCATGTTGCCTTTGCATGTCCGGAGACATGTTAACCAACATGAGGCAACGGACTTGAAGATTGTGTTCAGACCATTTCGCAATTGCGTCTCTTTCGGCCCGAGTCGGAGCCTCACCCTCAGGGGTAGGCTCTCCCTCGAAGAGAACATATCTTCTCTTCTCAAAATCTAAAACTATCTTTAGATTCCCAAGCCAATAAGAGTAATTGTGCCCCGTCATCTTGTTTGATTCGAGGATGGATACCAAAGGGTTTTTGGTTGCCATTTCAGTTTGTAGAGAATCACAGAACTACAACCTAAATGGAAAAACAGAGAAATCATGAGCATGCTGAATAATAACGATTATACATATTATCAAGGTCCTTAGAAATATGTTCTCCCACTGTTTTTAGAAAGTCTAGAAATCCCAACGACTTTAGAAGAAACTTATTTTCTCAGTTGGTACTAGGATCCCAAGTATTCTTAGTTTTGGACCCACGACTCGTGAGACATCCAAAGGTCTAAGAATCTTAGGTAGGTACTATTTACCAATTCGATCTCTCATTGAATTCCTAGTAATGTTTTTGCATCACTGATCTTTCGACTATGGACCCACGACTCGTGAGACATCCATATCTACTTCAGTGTTGAGCTAGACCCATCAATCATAAGATCTCAACCAAACTTAGTCTGGAATGACCCACGACTCGTAAGACATCGCCCATTCTAAGGAAGCACTCGACGATTCCCGCAAGCGTGCGCGTAAAACTGTGTAGGCGAGCACGCCTCACGGTCAGGCTGCGTGCCGCGAGCAAGCATCGCGGGCCGGGAGATGGGGAACGGCGTGCAGTCACGCCTAGGCACGCGACGGGGTTGGCATGGTGGTGCGAGGCTGCGCGATGCAGCCCCATGCACGTACGGTTGCGCGCGATCCCGCACGTAATCCGTTCCAATTCTCGTTTCGCAATTTCAATAAATTTAATCAATCCAATTTCGAATTAAAATAGTTCAAACGAATCTGAATATAACCAACTTAAAACCAGATTTAAATAGAAAACGATTTTCATGAATTTTTCAAGGAACAGTTTTGATCCTGTAATTTCATATTTCAAACTAAAATCATGAATACATAACATACACTCAAATTCAAGAATTTTTATCAAAATTCATAAAGCTGTAACGATACAATACGAGCATTGCAAGGTGGCTCTGATACCACTTGTTGGAAAACTAGAAGAGCAAGCATAGCGGAAATTTAAAATTTTTCCAAAAGATTGATCATGGACTTGCAATTCTCGTATCGTATCACAGGGTGTTTAGAAACTTACGTAGATTGAAGCTTTCTAGTGATGTCAGTACCGCCTACTGAACACCCTTCAAGCGGAATCTCCCTCGAACGGTTCTCGATAGATCCCAAAGCAGCGATCCTCCAAAGCGTATCCACACCAGTCCTAGAACACGATCAAGTAAGTGAGAATGCTAGTTCTATAACTTGTGCTAATGGCTAGAGTTTTGCTTTGAAAACTTTTCTTTTATTTTTCTCAAAAACTTAACACTTAGTGAGTGTTGGTTTAAAGAATGAGAAAGCACCAACCCCTTTATTTATACTACATGGTTCGAACCCCCCTAGGGTTTCCAAGAACCAATGGGATTAGTTTTCTTACCCACTAATTAACTAGTTTAATTAATTATTTAATTGGAGAAAATAAGTTCTCAACTTGTTCTCCAAGTCTTGCAAGAATAACTTTCTCTCTCATATAATAGGAAGTTAGACTTTTCAACTTTGCTAAAGTTAAAAGTCAAGTTTCAATAAATAATTTAATTCCCAATTAATTATTTATTGGGTTAAGCTTGAGTAGGGATGGCAAATGGGTGGGTTGGGCTGGGTTTGGGTTGGGTTCATATGGGTTGGGTCTAAATGGATTGGGTCAAAAATTGGTTCTATACTAATGGGTTCTTAATGGGTTGGATTTTTAATGGGTTGTGGTGGGTTTTAATGGTTTGCTAATGGGTTCAATAATGGATTCCAACTCAATTCAAGTACTTAAATGTCCAATATACCCTTCACTCATATATTTAACTTATTTTGGATTTATTTGACCCAATTAATATATTTTCAACCCAATTGGTCTATTTTGAGTCCGTTTTTCCGTCTTTCGACATGTTCGTTCTATTTTAGACTCGTTTAACCCATTTTTGGTCCGTTTCACCCGTTTTTCGACATGTTCGACCTATTTTCGACTCGTTTGACCCGTTTTGGACCCATTTCACCCAATTTTCAACCTATTCGGCCTATTTTTTACTCGTTCCACTTGTTTTGGGCCTCTTACACCCTTTTATCGACCTATTCAACCTATTTTGAAATCGTTTGACCCATTTTGGGCCCGTTTCACTCGTTTTTCGACTTGTTCGTCTTATTTAAGATTCGTTTGACCCATTTTTGGCCATTTCAACCCGTATTTCGACCTATTTGACCTATTTTGGACTAATTTGACCCGGTTTTAACCCATTTCACCCGTTTTTCGACATGTTCTTTCTATTTTGGACTCATTTAACCCATTTTAAGCTATTTTAACCCCTTTTTGGACCTGTTAGACCTACTTAGGACTCGTTTTGAACCGTTTGAAGCCCATCTCACCCGTTTTTCAACCTGTTCGACCTATTTTTGACTCTTTCGACTCGTTTTGGGTCTCTTTCACCCATTTTTCGACCTATTCAACCTATTTTTTAATCGTTTGACATTCACTCGTTTTTCGACTTGTTCGTCTTATTTAAGACTCGTTTGACCCATTTTTGGCCATTTTAACCCGTATTTCGACCTATTTGACCTGTTTTGGACTCGTTTGACCCATTTTGGGCTACTTTAACCCCCTTTTTGGACATGTTAGACCTATTTAGGGCTCGTTTTGAACCGTTTGAAGCCCATCTCACCCGTTTTTCAACCTCTTCAACCTATTTTGGACTCGTTCTATTTATTTTAGGCCCTTTTTTACCTATTCGACCCATTTTGGACTCTTGTAACCCAATTCGAAACATTTTACCCATTTGGATCAATTTTACCCATATTTTACCCATTTTGGATCCATTTTACCCACTTTGATCCAATTTACTCATTTTGGATCCATTTCACACATTTTGATCGATTTTACCCATTTGGATCCATTTTACCCACTTGGATTTATTTTACTCATTTTAGATCCATTTTATCCATTTAGATCAATTTTAGCCACTTGTATCCAGATTGATCCGAACCCTATTCCAAGGTCTGAAGTGTCTCGACTCATCCCGAACTTGATTCCTAAAATTCTTACTTCAACCTGAATCGCTTGAGTTACTTTCTTCTCACACCTTGATTTAGTTCCAACGAGTTGAAGATACTCAATTTGTTTACGAATCCAAACCTCGAGTCGTTATTACCCTTAAAGCTTCCTCACCTTGTCCTTGAGTTGAATAAGTTTCCTGAACCCAGTTGATCCATTGCTTTCATAAGGTAAGCTCACGCGTGTATCTTGTAAGTTATAAGCATCACTTCCTACCCCTATCTCACCAAGTATCCACTAACTTCCAAAAACATGTAAGTTGCTCCTATAATTAATTCTTCTACCCGAACCTTACACTCGATCCATAGCCCAATTAGCGGAGGAGATCCTGGCTCTTAAATGTTTTAGGCATCCTCGATTCATTCCTGACAACTTTCAAACTACATAAAAGAACTTGTGATAGATTGGCGTTGCCATAACAGTTGGCCACGGTTTGATATCATCTTCGTAACCTAGAAATCACAACTCATTCCAAAATAGATGCATGGGATTAGTGTATGCTCATCCACATAATTACACCCAAAACATAGATTTGATGCAACAAGCAACATGAAAATCGATAAAGTTTTCAAAGAAACATATTTAAGAATATTTTCCATGTCAAGGAGCAATAACAATACTCATGTTCAATGCAGTGCGTACATTAACACATTATTCCTAAGCCGTTCGACCTATACTTGACACGACACGACACTAGAACTCCGGTTTTGCAACCTAGAGCTCTGATACCACTTAAGGATGTAGCACCCGCACGGTGGGTCACCACATCCCCCACATCAAAGTCCGATCCACATACGAAATAGAGAGTCCGTACATGAGCCAAATAGTGGCGAACGGGAGACTGAGAGACTCACACCTAAGCTAGGCGGAATATAGACCCTGACAACCAAAACAAGAACGGGGAAGCGAGATAGTATGTAATACCCAGAGCGGTGGGGCGCCACACCCCCGCACTATGACCCGACACGTGTACGAAATGGGAAATCCGCACACGCACCAAGTCACAGCGAACGGGTGACAAACCAAAATCCAACCTAAAGCTAGGCGGTCTAGACCCTGTACAGAGTACGCAAGAGAAAACAAAAGCAGAATGCAGAAGCATTTCAAAATAAGAACTTTCAAAAAAACTTCATGCAACGAACCGAATTCATACAATCCAGAAAATAAATAAACATCAACTAAACGGGTTCAACTAGTTCCACTCACCTGTCCTAACCTGTCCCGAATGCATACAATCAAAACGGGTTCAACTAATCCAAGCCCTGTCCTAACCTGTCCCGAAAATTCATATATTCAAAACTTAAACATAAATCTTTTCATAGTGGCATAACAAAGCGAATAAATTAAACTTATACATTAAACAAATTAAATCAAATTCAAACGAATGCAAAACCTATACAAATCCAAAGACCGACTTAACCCGAACAAAACGAAAGACTCGACTCAACCGCCTAGCACCAACGAGCTCCCAAAGCAAACCTGCAACTCAAACAAAAGAAGGGGGAAAAAGAACAACGAGGAGGGGTCAGTCCTAACGACTGGTGAGGGGGCTAACAGACGCACCCATACATATACATACGAGCAGAGCATATAACAAATTAAAAAGTTCATGAACCGGGGTACGGTTTTTGCAATCTAAAATATTTTCCCGTGATAGTAAATATATAAAAGAGTTTAAGGCCCAAAGGCCAAAATCAGCCAATTTTATTAATTATTAATCCATTCCCGTTTCACGAACCAAGTTCAGAATAGAAATCAAACTAACTCGGAGAGTTCACGCTTAACTCACACTTGCTCAAAGCATAAACAGAAGCAAATCCAATAAACAATCCCACCGCCATACCATTAGGGAAGAGAGGTGCCCCTCTCAACCCTCCACAGAACGAAACATGTGAACCGGAGGATCCCACCCGGTTCCTTCGACGGCCAGCCAAAATGCGCTCCGTCAGCCTAGGAGAACTAAGTCTCCCGTTGGTGGAGAAGTGCACAGGGGTCGTAACCGGCGACCCCAATGGTCGTCCCGGGTCTCCCTTACCCACAATCTCCGGGGCCCATCACACAGATACACACACACTTACACATATCACACTTACCATATGAAGCTTATCCGCAAATCATGCCCTGCTTAAACTCACACACACATTCACGCACACTCACGCTTGTCGAAGCTTTTCCAAATAAACATAAAATAGCTTATATACATATACAAAACATTTTCCAAGATCTTATAACAAACGGGACAAATCCCACAAATTACGTATCAAGCATATATTTAAATACATAATATATACATAGTCGCATGCAGGGTTCAAAACACAGAGAGGGTTGTAGGTCAATATAACTAAAACAAAGAAAACCTCACCAGAAAAAAAGAAGAATTTTTAGGCTGTACACCTAATTTTCCTGGGATTGTAGTTCAATCGGTCAGAGCACCGCCCTGTCAAGGCGGAAGCTGCGGGTTCGAGCCCCGTCAGTCCCGACGGATTCAATAAATACATCAATTCATCTCTCCATTTTCTGTGAAAAGGGGGACAGGGAGCATAATCTCATTCCCAACGGGGATCCTTTTTCGTTTCGCATTTCTGAAATAGGGGATCATTTTCATTACTTCAACTAGTACCGATTGATGGGAGAGAGACATATGTGGATTAGTACAATTATTGGCATATTCAGGATTCCAAGAGAGACTGGGTCTGGGTTTCGATCCATGTAATGGAATAGAGGTACACCGACGAGCACGGAAAACACTGGCCAAGAAGTCCCACTGAAACCCAGACAGCTGACAGACACTCGCTGAACAACCCCTGAACAACTGAACACACAACACAGACTCAGACCCCAAAACCAACCAAAAGATGCACGGCCAAGCTTACGAATACAAATGATGCAACATATAACCCACATTTATTCAATCAAGTCATTCAGAGCATATTATAATTCATATTCCATATCAAAAGATGCATAACTTATAAAATTCATAACATTAATTACATAAAATAAAGTAGGACATTAAGAATTCAAATCATATCATGCACCAAGTTTCACGAAATTAAACGTGAGTTACATAACAATTTATATACAAATTACACATTGGCATACTTGATCAATTTATTCAAATTAAATACAACGTATCTTTTCATAATTCATTTCTTATGTTTTATAAAATTTCATAATCAATTTAGTTTCCAAAATTACACCAACACCCCTTCAAACAATAATTATTCTCAAATAGATGGGTGTAAAACGAGACAAATAAATTCGATAAATCACGAATCAAATATTCATACATCATAGCATACTTCCACGTATCATACAACTCATAATTCCAATTTATAGCACATACGGGATCGAATTGCACAATTAAAATCAATTAACGAATAAAATACAATAGCTTCAAAAATTCATATAAAATCAACCGGACATCCGATTGACGAACGGAAAGTGGCGTTGGACTCACCACGACGAAAGGAACCTACTGTCCGAAAGTCGCCAGAATGCCGCCACCGCGGCCGGCCGACCAACCACCGGTCGCCACCGGAACACCGTATCCGGTGGTCGGAAAAATCCCCGGAAGGACAGAAACGAGCGCCTCGGCCTACTAGACAAAAGCCCTCAATCAATTCAAGAAAAAGCTAAACACTCCGGACTTCGTTGACGAAAAACCGAACCAAATCCTAATACGAAAACTGAAATTAAATGCAAACCGTAAAACGAAAATGAAATCCGAGCATACCGTTGGAAGCTTGTAACGAGCCCTACGAAAGCCCCTAGCTAAAACCTGGAAAAAGTCACCAGAAAACCGGACCGTCGGTTCACCACCGGTCCGCCGCCAACGGCCGGTTCCTGGAATGCCGCCGATGCCATCCGCTATGTTTCGTCATTCCAAGCAACTTTCGTGAAGCGACCACCACCAAAACCGGCCCGAAAAAGGGCCCAAATCGCCGCCGAAGTTTCTGCCGTTGCGTCACCGCCGGAACCACCACCTACGGTCACCGGTTGCTTGATTTGAGGTCAGAAATGGACTCAGGAGGTCGAAAGAGGTCGGATAGGGTCAAGCTCCGCCCGCGAAACTCGCCGGAACACCGCGGAGCCGCCGTGCTACAGTAACGGGCGTCCGCCACCGCCACTTCGGGCGGCACGTGCACCGCCGTCCGGCCACCGTTGGCCACGTCGCTTGAACTGGGGTTGCGTCGAGATGTCTCCTAACTGATGGGGTGACGCGTGTCGAAGAAAGGTTGCCGGAGACTGCCGCGAAGAGGCGGCGAAGTGGCTGGGGTTCCGCCTAGCCGCCGCTGTGTCTGAAATTCTCCGATTCCGTCGCCGTCGGTCGTCGATTAGCCGAGATTCTTGTACCATCGTGACGGGCTCGTCGAGCTGATAAATTTCCACTAATGGTTCGTCGAATTCCGTCGAGAAACGAGGGAGAACGAGCATGTGTGTGTAAACACACCTTGAGTGCATGTGAACAGTGACGGGAACGGGTTTGATCGCTGGAGGAAATCGCTGGAGCTGAGATCTGATCTCTTCACGGATTACGAGGATCCGGGGTATTATATCTCGGGTCCTCGTACGCAAAAACGGACGGAAGAAGGGGTTAACGAAGTCAGAATTGGGCAAACTTAGAGTCTACGGACTCGTCTCGATGCCCCGAACGCGAAGAAGGGGTCAAGGAGGCCGAACTCTCGACCGAACGAGAAATGACCGAATAACCCCTTAAAATAGAAAATTGCAAACAAGCCCCTAAACTCTAAAAGAGTTCAAAATAGGGCCACGAAAAATATAAAATCACACAATTAAACACATTAAAAGGTTGAAACGTAGCGTACCTTACAAATTGGACGAGCGGGATGTCACAAACTCCCCTCCTTCAAAAGGACCTGTCCTCAGGTCCTATTACTGAGTCGTAAAGCTTCAAACTGGAACATTTCAATCCTTCTCCTAAAATCATGTAGAGTCATAGCCCTGGCTGTGAAGTTTACTCTCACTGATTTCATCAACTCCCTGCAGAGTTCCGTAGTCACAGAGGTTTATTCAAACAGTTGACCGTTGGTCGCTTCAAACTTGTTCGATCCGCCCACTAGGCCACTGCACCCAAGGCTCGATTCCATGGCTTCCTCGTCGATTGCAAACCCACAACAGGCCACACGAAACTCAGCCGCGACAAACAAGAGAGAATCCCATCTCTCAGCACGCAAGAGAGAGAGAGCCCCGTCTCCCGGCACATCAAAAGAGAGAACCCCGTCCCTCAGGCACAGAATTGAGAGAACCCCATCTCTCAATCACGTAATCGAGAGAACCCCGTCTCTCATCCTAAGTCTGGCAGACTTCCACATATTCCAAACATCCTAGTTTGAGAAAATCCAGCATTTCTCAAACCCTAGATTCGAGAGAATCCAGCATCTCTCAAACATCTAACTCTAAGAGAATCCAACATCTCTTGCTCACATAATTTAGAAAGAATCCAACATCTTTCTATCACAGAAATAGGGAGAATCCCACATCTCCCTAACACGTAAATAGAGAGATCTCAACAACTCTCTAGCACACAAGTTCACTTACACAGCATTCATACATACACACATTAAAGTAGCACCGAATGCAAAACATGGGATGCATGTATAGTGTACCTTTACCCTACTGATATCGGTGTCCCTAGAGTATAGACTCATCATCCATGCTCAACTCAAGGGGGATATCGCGATGGGATCACTGTAAAATAAAATCACAATATGCTTGTAGGTGCATGAAGGGTTAGTGAGTAACCAAAGAAATTATAAGCACTGAAGCACGGATAGTTCACGCAAGTAGGTAATCCATTTAGTTTACAAGAATTCACAACAATAACAATTTTAAAGTTATGAAAATTGCAGCAGTTAGTCACGTTATTAAACTCGAGCAACATCACACATTACACATTGTCACATATGTCAAGCAAAAATAATTATAATTACTTATGAAATGCATGAGTGCAAATGCCATGGATGCTCAATGTACCGTTCACCGTAGTAGTGGAGTCGAGGTTGGCAATTTCTTTAACTTGAAAGGTTAATCAACTCCTTAACTGGCCATAGTTCAAACTTCCCATTTTGCATTCTTTGGTATTTACTCGCATCCTCTGGTTCAAAAGGGTCTAGAACCGTTTCAATTATTTTTCGGAGCCAAGTGATCCGTAGGGTTTCCCGAAGTCCCGATAAAATTCGCAAGAAATAGAATTTGCTGCCTCCATCAACGGGAAGGTTTCTTATAACGTGCGTGAGGAGATCAATGGAGAATTCTTAATCAATCCCACTTTGCTACTGTCATTTTAACTGATGCTCCCGTCCTCGTAATTTGGCGAGGTTGGCTTTCGAAAACATTGCCACGAAATTCCTTATTTTAAAGTTTTCCCCTTTTTCCTTAGTACAGTGTAACTACTCTTGTTGATGTCTTTAAAATAGTCTGACCCTCCCTTGAATGACTCTGAATGGTACAATTGCTTCAATTTATTCGTTGCTACCTCACGCCATCCAGAGTTAGAAATCCTAGTGTCCCTGTAAAACGTGTTACTCCCGAGCACCTCCAAGTAGTTAGGTACAAATCCCAAAGGCACCTTGATAATTAAAAGATGTAATATCTCTCTTGTAGACAAATATCTTCTTTCATCCTCCCTATACTCTGAGCTTGTTGGATCAAGCGTACACTTCTGATCAACCCCTGTTTGGATTCCAATGAGGCTTCAACTAAGACAGCACTTGGTGAACCAGGCAGATGACCACCTAAAATACAATCACGAATCTAATGCATGTGGTGTTAGGGATGTGAATGGCATATACTCATTAATCAGCAAGAAAACAATCGAGTACGTAGAACAAAAAGATCAGAATAATTACAATTTAATCCAATGCATGATGCACGTGCTACGAATGCATGATACCTGTTTCCATTATATTAGCATCGAGTCCTGACTGAATTCTTCTAGAGATTCATTTACTCTAAGTGGTCAGAAGATGGAAGTCTTAAATCCTCTTTCATCAATTGGAAGAAGTGGGAAGTGTTGTCACGATCAATTACAGTTTTGGTGCCAAGGAGTCACCCTACAATTCACAATTTGAATAAATATTTATGCATGAGGGTTAGTACGTGGGTATGTCAAGTAATGAAAGCAATTAAGAGCACCTAATTAATGCAGATGCAACAAGTAATTTACTAAAATTTAAAGCATAACAATGATAATTTTTGCAAAAATCGTAATCATAGTGTGCACACAATCACATAAGCTCAGACAAATTCATACAGAGAAGTCAAATTTTCACGTTAAACGATTGCAATGCACAAGTACTCCTATGCCGTACGACCTAAACTGACACGACACGACTCCAGAGCACTGGTTTTGAACCTGGTAGCTCTGATACCACTCAAGATGTAACACCCCGAGCGGTGGGGCGCCACACCCCCGCACTATGACCCGACACGTGTACGAAATGGGAAATCCGCGCACGCACCAAGTCACAGCGAACGGGTGACAAACCAAAATCAAACCTAAAGCTAGGCGGTCTAGACCCTGTACAGAGTACGCAAGAGAAAACAAAAGCAGAATGCAGAAGCATTTCAAAATAAGAACTTTCAAAAAAACTTCATGCAACGAACCGAATTCATACAATCCAGAAAATAAATAAACATCAACTAAACGGGTTCAACTAGTTCCACTCACCTGTCCTAACCTGTCCCGAATGCATACAATCAAAACGGGTTCAACTAATCCAAGCCCTGTCCTAACCTGTCCCGAAAATTCATATATTCAAAACTTAAACATAAATCTTTTCATAGTGGCATAACAAAGCGAATAAAGTAAACTTATACATTAAACAAATTAAATCAAATTCAAACGAATGCAAAACCTATATAAATCCAAAGACCGACTCAACCCGAACAAAATGAAAGACTCGACTCAACCGCCTAGCACCAATGAGCTCCCAAAGCAAACCTGCAACTCAAACAAAAGAAGGGGGAAAAAGAACAACGAGGAGGGGTCAGTCCTAACGACTGGTGAGGGGGCTAACACACGCACCCATACATATACATACGAGCAGAGCATATAACAAATTAAAAGTTCATGAACCGGGGCACGGTTTTTGCAATCTAAAACATTTTCCCGTGATAGTAAATATATAAAAGAGTTTAAGGCCCAAAGGCCAAAATCAGCCAATTTTATTAATTATTAATCCATTTTTCACGAACCAAGTTCAGAATCGAAATCAAACTAACTCGGAGAGTTCACGCTTAACTCACACTTGCTCAAAGCATAAACAGAAGCAAATCCAATAAACAATCCCACCGCCATACCATTGGGGAAGAGAGGTGCCCCTCTCAACCCTCCACAGAACGAAACATGTGAACCGGAGGATCCCGCCCGGTTCCTTCGACGGCCAGCCAAAATGCGCTCCGTCGGCATAGGAGAACTAAGTCTCCCGTTGGTGGAGAAGTGCACAGGGGTCGTAACCGGCGACCCCAATGGTCGTCCCGGGTCTCCCTTACCCACAATCTCCGGGGCCCATCACACAGATACACACACACTTACATATATCACACTTACCATATGAAGCTTATCCGCAAATCATGCCCTGCTTAAACTCACAAACACATTCACGCACACTCACACTTGTCGAAGCTTTTCCAAACAAACATAAAATAGCTTATATACATATACAAAACATTTTCCAAGATCTTATAACAAACGGGACAAATCCCATAAATTACGTATTAAGCATATATTTAAATACATAATATATACATAGTCGCATGCAGGGTTCAAAACACAGAGAGGGTTGTAGGTCGATATAACTAAAACAAAGAAAACCTCACCGTACACCGACGAGCACGGAAAACACTGGCCAAGAAGTCCCACTGAAACCCAGACAGCTGACAGACACTCGCTGAACAACCCCTGAACAACTGAACACACAACACAGACTCAGACCCCAAAACCAACCAAAAGACGCATGGCCAAGCTTACGAATACAAATGACGCAACATATAACCCACATTTATTCAATCAAGTCATTCAGAGCATATTATAATTCATATTCCATATCAAAAGATGCATAACTTATAAAATTCATAACATTAATTACATAAAATAAAGTAGGACATTAAGAATTCAAATCATATCATGCACCAAGTTTCACGAAATTAAACGTGAGTTACATAACAATTTATATACAAATTACACATTGGCATACTTGATCAATTTATTCAAATTAAATACAACGTATCTTTTCATAATTCATTTCTTATGTTTTATAAAATTTCATAATCAATTTAGTTTCCAAAATTACGCTAACACCCCTTCAAACACTAATTATTCTCAAATAGATGGGTGTAAAACGAGACAAATAAATTCGATAAATCACGAATCAAATATTCATACATCATAGCATACTTCCACGTATCATACAACTCATAATTCCAATTTATAGCACGTACGGGATCGAATTGCACAATTAAAATCAATTAACGAATAAAATACAATAGCTTCAAAAATTCATATAAAATCAACCGGACATCCGATTGACGAACGGAAAGTGGCGTTGGACTCACCACGACGAAAGGAACCTACTGTCCGAAAGTCGCCGGAATGCCTCCACCGCGGCCGGCCAAACAACCACCGGTCGCCACCGGAACACCGCATCCGGTGGTCGGAAAAATCCCCGGAAGGACAGAAACGAGCGCCTCGGCCTACTAGACAAAAGCGCTCAATCAATTCAAGAAAAAGCTAAACACTCCGGACTTCGTTGAGGAAAAACCGAACCAAATCCTAATACGAAAACTGAAATTAAATGCAAACCGTAAAACGAAAATGAAATCCGAGCACACCGTTGGAAAGCTTGTAACGAGCCCTACGAAAGCCCTGGAAAAAGTCACCGGAAAATCGGACCGCCGGTTCACCACCGGTCCGCCGCCAACGGCCGGTTCCTGGAATGCCGCCGATGCCATCCGCTATGTTTCGTCATTCCAAGCAACTTTCGTGAAGCGACCACCACCAAAACCGGCCCGGAAAAGGGCCCAAATCGCCGCCGAAGTTTCTGCCGCTGCGTCACCGCCGGAACCACCACCTACGGTCACCGGTTGCTTGATTTGAGGTCAGAAATGGACTCAGGAGGTCGAAAGAGGTCGGATAGGGTAAAGGTCCGCCCGCGAAACTCACCGGAACACCGCGGAGCCGCCGTGCTACAGTAACGGGCGTCCGCCACCGCCACTTCGGGCGGCGCGTGCACCGCCGTCCGGCCACCGTTCGCCACGCCGCTTGAACTAGGGTTGCGTCGAGATGTCTCCTAACTGATGGGGTGGCGCGTTTCGAAGAAAGGTCGCCGGAGACCGCCTCGAAGAGGCGGCGAAGTGGCGGGGGTTCCGCCTAGCCGCCCCTGTGTCTGAAATTCACCGATTCCATCGCCGTCGGTCGTCGGTTGGCCGAGATTCTGGTACCATCGTGACGGGCTCGTCGAGCTGATAAATTTCCACTAATGGTTCGTCGAATTCTGTCGAGAAACGAGGAAGAACGAGCATGTGTGTGTAAACACACCTCGAGTGCATGTGAACAGTGACGGGAACGGGTTTGATCGCAGGAGGAAATCGCTGGAGCTGAGATCTGATCTCTTCACGGATTACGAGGATCCGGGGTATTATATCTCGGGTCCTCGTACGCAAAAACGGACGGAAGAAGGGGTTAACGAAGTCAGAATTGGGCAAACTTAGAGTCTACGGACTCGTCTCGATGCCCCGAACGCGAAGAAGGGGTCAAGGAGGCCGAACTCTCGACCGAACGAGAAATGACCGAATAACCCCTTAAAATAGAAAATTGCAAACAAGCCCCTAAACTCTAAAAGAGTTCAAAATAGGGCCACGAAAAATATAAAATCACACAATTAAACACATTAAAAGGTTGAAACGTAGCGTACCTTACAAATTGGACGAGCGGGATGTCACAAACTCCCCTCCTTCAAAAGGACCTGTCCTCAGGTCCTATTACTGAGTCGTAAAGCTTCAAACTGGAACATTTCAATCCTTCTCCTAAAATCATGTAGAGTCATAGCCCTGGCTGTGAAGTTTACTCTCACTGATTTCATCAACTCCCTGCAGAGTTCCGTAGTCACAGAGGTTTATTCAAACAGTTGACCGTTGGTCGCTTCAAACTTGTTCGATCCGCCCACTAGGCCACTGCACCCAAGGCTCGATTCCATGGCTTCCTCGTCGATTGCAAACCCACAACAGGCCACACGAAACTCAGCCGCGACAAACAAGAGAGAATCCCATCTCTCAGCACGCAAGAGAGAGAGAGCCCCGTCTCCCGGCACATCAAAAGAGAGAACCCCGTCCCTCAGGCACAGAATTGAGAGAACCCCATCTCTCAATCACGTAATCGAGAGAACCCCGTCTCTCATCCTAAGTCTGGCAGACTTCCACATCTTCCAAACATCCTAGTTTGAGAAAATCCAGCATTTCTCAAACCCTAGATTCGAGAGAATCCAGCATCTCTCAAACATCTAACTCCAAGAGAATCCAACATCTCTTGCTCACATAATTTAGAAAGAATCCAACATCTTTCTATCACAGAAATAGGGAGAATCCCACATCTCCCTAACACGTAAATAGAGAGATCTCAACAACTCTCTAGCACACAAGTTCACTTACACAGCATTCATACATACACACATTAAAGTAGCACCGAAAGCAAAACATGGGATGCATGTATAGTGTACCTTTACCCGACTGATATCGGTGTCCCTAGAGTATAGACTCATCATCCATGCTCAACTCAAGGGGGATATCGCGATGGGATCACTGTAAAATAAAATCACAATATGCTTGTAGGTGCATGAAGGGTTAGTGAGTAACCAAAGAAATTATAAGCACTGAAGCACGGATAGTTCACGCAAGTAGGTAATCCATTTAGTTTACAAGAATTCACAACAATAACAATTTTAAAGTTATGAAAATTGCAGCAGTTAGTCACGTTACTAAACTCGAGCAACATCGCACATTACACATTGTCACATATGTCAAGCAAAAATAATTATAATTACTTATGAAATGCATGAGTGCAAATGCCATGGATGCTCAATGTACCGTTCACCGTAGTAGTGGAGTCGAGGTTGGCAATTTCTTTAACTTGAAAGGTTAATCAACTCCTTAACTAGCCATAGTTCAAACTTCCCATTTTGCATTCTTTGGTATTTCCTCGCATCCTCTGGTTCAAAAGGGTCTCGAACCGTTTCAATTATTTTTCGGAGCCAAGTGATCCGTAGGGTTTCCCGAAGTCCCGATAAAATTCGCGAGAAATAGAATTTGCTGCCTCCATCAACGGGAAGGTTTCTTATAACGTGCGTGAGGAGATCAATGGAGAATTCTTAATCAATCCCACTTTGCTACTGTCATTTTAACTGATGCTCCCGTCCTCGTAATTTGGCGAGGTTGGCTTTCGAAAACATTGCCACGAAATTCCTTATTTTAAAGTTTTCCCCTTTTTCCTTAGTACAGTGTAACTACTCTTGTTGATGTCTTTAAAATAGTCTGACCCTCCCTTGAATGACTCTGAATGGTACAATTGCTTCAATTTATTCGTTGCTACCTCACGCCATCCAGAGTTAGAAATCCTAGTGTCCCTGTAAAACGTGTTACTCCCGAGCACCTCCAAGTAGTTAGGTACAAATCCCAAAGGCACCTTGATAATTAAAAGATGTAATATCTATCTTGTAGACAAATATCTTCTTTCATCCTCCCTATACTCTGAGCTTGTTGGATCAAGCGTACACTTCTGATCAACCCCTGTTTGGATTCCAATGAGGCTTCAACTAAGACAGCACTTGGTGAACCAGGCAGATGACCACCTAAAATACAATCACGAATCTAATGCATGTGGTGTTAGGGATGTGAATGGCATATACTCATTAATCAGCAAGAAAACAATCGAGTACGTAGAACAAAAAGATCAGAATAATTACAATTTAATCCAATGCATGATGCACGTGCTATGAATGCATGATACCTGTTTCCATTATATTAGCATCGAGTCCTGACTGAATTCTTCTAGAGATTCATTTACTCCAAGTGGTCAGAAGATGGAAGTCTTAAATCCTCTTTCATCAATTGGAAGAAGTGGGAAGTGTTGTCACGATCAATTACAGTTTTGGTGCCAAGGAGTCACCCTACAATTCACAATTTGAATAAATATTTATGCATGAGGGTTAGTACGTGGGTATGTCAAGTAATGAAAGCAATTAAGAGCACCTAATTAATGCAGATGCAACAAGTAATTTACTAAAATTTAAAGCATAACAATGATAATTTTTGCAAAAATCGTAATCATAGTGTGCACACAATCACATAAGCTCAGACAAATTCATACAGAGAAGTCAAATTTTCACGTTAAACGATTGCAATGCACAAGTACTCCTATGCCGTACGACCTAAACTGACACGACACGACTCCAGAGCACCGGTTTCGAACCTGGTAGCTCTGATACCACTCAAGATGTAACACCCCGAGCGGTGGGCCGCCACACCCCCGCACTATGACCCGACACGTGTACGAAATGGGAAATCCGCTCACGCACCAAGTCACAGCGAACGGGTGACAAACCAAAATCAAACCTAAAGCTAGGCGGTCTAGACCCTGTACAGAGTACGCAAGAGAAAACAAAAGCAGAATGCAGAAGCATTTCAAAATAAGAACTTTCAAAAAAACTTCATGCAACGAACCGAATTCATACAATCCAGAAAATAAATAAACATCAACTAAACGGGTTCAACTAGTTCCACTCACCTGTCCTAACCTGTCCCGAATGCATACAATCAAAACGGGTTCAACTAATCCAAGCCCTGTCCTAACCTGTCCCGAAAATTCATATATTCAAAACTTAAACATAAATCTTTTCATAGTGGCATAACAAAGCGAATAAAGTAAACTTATACATTAAACAAATTAAATCAAATTCAAACGAATGCAAAACCTATATAAATCCAAAGACCGACTCAACCCGAACAAAATGAAAGACTCGACTCAACCGCCTAGCACCAACGAGCTCCCAAAGCAAACCTGCAACTCAAACAAAAGAAGGGGGAAAAAGAACAACGAGGAGGGGTCAGTCCTAACGACTGGTGAGGGGGCTAACACACGCACCCATACATATACATACAAGCAGAGCATATAACAAATTAAAAAGTTCATGAACCGGGGCACGGTTTTTGCAATCTAAAACATTTTCCCGTGATAGTAAATATATAAAAGAGTTTAAGGCCCAAAGGCCAAAATCAGCCAATTTTATTAATTATTAATCCATTCCCGTTTCACGAACCAAGTTCAGAATCGAAATCAAACTAACTCGGAGAGTTCACGCTTAACTCACACTTGCTCAAAGCATAAACAGAAGCAAATCCAATAAACAATCCCACCGCCATACCATTGGGGAAGAGAGGTGCCCCTCTCAACCCTCCACAGAACGAAACATGTGAACCGGAGGATCCCGCCCGGTTCCTTCGACGGCCAGCCAAAATGCGCTGCGTCGGCATAGGAGAACTAAGTCTCCCGTTGGTGGAGAAGTGCACAGGGGTCGTAACCGGCGACCCCAATGGTCTTCCCGGGTCTCCCTTACCCACAATCTCCGGGGCCCATCACACAGATACACACACACTTACACATATCACACTTACCAGATGAAGCTTATCCGCAAATCATGCCCTGCTTAAACTCACAAACACATTCACGCACACTCACACTTGTCGAAGCTTTTCCAAACAAACATAAAATAGCTTATATACATATACAAAACATTTTCCAAGATCTTATAACAAACGGGACAAATCCCATAAATTACGTATTAAGCATATATTTAAATACATAATATATACATAGTCGCATGCAGGGTTCAAAACACAGAGAGGGTTGTAGGTCGATATAACTAAAACAAAGAAAACCTCACCGTACACCGACGAGCACGGAAAACACTGGCCAAGAAGTCCCACTGAAACCCAGACAGCTGACAGACACTCGCTGAACAACCCCTGAACAACTGAACACACAACACAGACTCAGACCCCAAAACCAACCAAAAGACGCATGGCCAAGCTTACGAATACAAATGATGCAACATATAACCCACATTTATTCAATCAAGTCATTCAGAGCATATTATAATTCATATTCCATATCAAAAGATGCATAACTTATAAAATTCATAACATTAATTACATAAAATAAAGTAGGACATTAAGAATTCAAATCATATCATGCACCAAGTTTCACGAAATTAAACGTGAGTTACATAACAATTTATATACAAATTACACATTGGCATACTTGATCAATTTATTCAAATTAAATACAACGTATCTTTTCATAATTCATTTCTTATGTTTTATAAAATTTCATAATCAATTTAGTTTCCAAAATTACGCTAACACCCCTTCAAACAATAATTATTCTCAAATAGATGGGTGTAAAACGAGACAAATAAATTCGATAAATCACGAATCAAATATTCATACATCATAGCATACTTCCACGTATCATACAACTCATAATTCCAATTTATAGCACATACGGGATCGAATTGCACAATTAAAATCAATTAACGAATAAAATACAATAGCTTCAAAAATTCATATAAAATCAACCGGACATCCGATTGACGAACGGAAAGTGGCGTTGGACTCACCACGACGAAACCTACTGTCCGAAAGTCGCCGGAATGCCGCCACCGCGGCCGGCCGAACAACCACCGGTCGCCACCGGAACACCGCATCCGGTGGTCGGAAAAATCCTCGGAAGGACAGAAACGAGCGCCTCGGCCTACTAGACAAAAGCCCTCAATCAATTCAAGAAAAAGCTAAACACTTCGGACTTCGTTGACGAAAAACCGAACCAAATCCTAATACGAAAACTGAAATTAAATGCAAACCGTAAAACGAAAATGAAATCCGAGCACACCGTTGGAAAGCTTGTAACGAGCCCTACGAAAGCCCCTAGCCAAAACCTAGAAAAAGTCACCGGAAAATCGGACCGCCGGTTCACCACCGGTCCGCCGCCAATGGCCGGTTCCTGGAATGCCGCCGATGCCATCCGCTATGTTTCGTCATTCCAAGCAACTTTCGTGAGCGACCACCACCAAAACCGGCCCGGAAAAGGGCCCAAATCGCCGCCGAAGTTTCTGCCGCTGCGTCACCGCCGGAATCACCACCTATGGTCACCGGTTGCTTGATTTGAGGTCAGAAATGGACTCAGGAGGTCGAAAGAGGTCGGATAGGGTCAAGCTCCGCCCACGAAACTCACCGGAACACCGCGGTAGCCGCCGTGCTACAGTAACGGGCGTCCGCCACCGCCACTTTGGGCAGCGCGTGCACCGCCGTCCGGCCACCGTTCGCCACGCCGCTTGAACTGGGGTTGCGTCGAGATGTCTCCTAACTGATGGGGTGGCGCGTTTCGAAGAAAGGTCGCCGGAGACCGCCGCGAAGAGGCGGCGAAGTGGCGGGGGTTCCGCCTAGCCACCCCTGTGTCTGAAATTCACCGATTCCGTCACCGTCGGTCGTCGGTTGGCCAAGATTCTTGTACCATCGTGACGGGCTCGTCGAGCTGATAAATTTCCACTAATGGTTCGTCGAATTCCATCGAGAAACGAGGGAGAACGAGCATGTGTGTTTAAACACACCTCGAGTGCATGTGAACAGTGACGGGAACGGGTTTGATCGCTGGAGGAAATTGCTGGAGCTGAGATCTGATCTCTTCACGGATTACGAGGATCCGGGGTATTATATCTCGGGTCCTCGTACGCAAAAACGGACGGAAGAAGGGGTTAACGAAGTCAGAATTGGGCAAACTTAGAGTCTACGGACTCGTCTCGATGCCCCGATCGCGAAGAAGGGGTCAAGGAGGCCGAACTCTCTACCGAACGAGAAATGACCGAATAACCCCTTAAAATAGAAAATTACAAACAACCCCCTAAACTCTAAAAGAGTTCAAAATAGGGCCACGAAAAATATAAAATCACACAATTAAACACATTAAAAGGTTGAAACGTAGCGTACCTTACAAATTGGACGAGCGGGATGTCACAAACTCCCCTCCTTCAAAAGGACCTGTCCTCAGGTCCTATTACTGAGTCGTAAAGCTTCAAACTGGAACATTTCAATCCATCTCCTAAAATCATGTAGAGTCATAGCCCTGGCTGTGAAGTTTACTCTCACTGATTTCATCAACTCCCTGCAGAGTTCCGTAGTCACAGAGGTTTATTCAAACAGTTGACCGTTGGTCGCTTCAAACTTGTTCGATCCGCCCACTAGGCCACTGCACCCAAGGCTCGATTCCATGGCTTCCTCGTCGATTGCAAACCCACAACAGGCCACACGAAACTCAGCCGCGACAAACAAGAGAGAATCCCATCTCTCAGCACGCAAGAGAGAGAGAGCCCCGTCTCCCGGCACATCAAAAGAGAGAACCCCGTCCCTCAGGCACAGAATTGAGAGAACCCCATCTCTCAATCACGTAATCGAGAGAACCCCGTCTCTCATCCTAAGTCTGGCAGACTTCCACATCTTCCAAACATCCTAGTTTGAGAAAATCCAGCATTTCTCAAACCCTAGATTCGAGAGAATCCAGCATCTCTCAAACATCTAACTCCAAGAGAATCCAACATCTCTTGCTCACATAATTTAGAAAGAATCCAACATCTTTCTATCACAGAAATATGGAGAATCCCACATCTCCCTAACACGTAAATAGAGAGATCTCAACAACTCTCTAGCACACAAGTTCACTTACACAGCATTCATACATACACACATTAAAGTAGCACCGAATGCAAAACATGGGATGCATGTATAGTGTACCTTTACCCGACTGATATCGGTGTCCCTAGAGTATAGACTCATCATCCATGCTCAACTCAAGGGGGATATCGCGATGGGATCACTGTAAAATAAAATCACAATATGCTTGTAGGTGCATGAAGGGTTAGTGAGTAACCAAAGATCACACATTACACATTGTCACATGTGTCACGTTATTAAACTCGAGCAACATCACACATTACACATTGTCACATATGTCAAGCAAAAATAATTATAATTACTTATGAAATGCATGAGTGCAAATGCCATGGATGCTCAATGTACCGTTCACCGTAGTAGTGGAGTCGAGGTTGGCTATTTCTTTAACTTGAAAGGTTAATCAACTCCTTAACTGGCCATAGTTCAAACTTCCCATTTTGCATTCTTTGGTATTTCCTCGCATCCTCTGGTTCAAAAGGGTCTCAAACCGTTTCAATTATTTTTCGGAGCCAAGTGATCCGTAGGGTTTCCCGAAGTCCCGATAAAATTCGCAAGAAATAGAATTTGCTGCCTCCATCAACGGGAAGGTTTCTTATAACGTGCGTGAGGAGATCAATGGAGAATTCTTAATCAATCCCACTTTGCTACTGTCATTTTAACTGATGCTCCCGTCCTCGTAATTTGGCGAGGTTGGCTTTCGAAAACATTGCCACGAAATTCCTTGTTTTAAAGTTTTCCCCTTTTTCCTTAGTACAGTGTAACTACTCTTGTTGATGTCTTTAAAATAGTCTGACCCTCCCTTGAATGACTCTGAATGGTACAATTGCTTCAATTTATTCGTTGCTACCTCACGCCATCCAGATTTAGAAATCCTAGTGTCCTTGTAAAACGTGTTACTCCCGAGCACCTCCAAGTAGTTAGGTACAAATCCCAAAGGCACCTTGATAATTAAAAGATGTAATATCTCTCTTGTAGACAAATATCTTCTTTCATCCTCCCTATACTCTGAGCTTGTTGGATCAAGCGTACACTTCTGATCAACCCCTGTTTGGATTCCAATGAGGCTTCAACTAAGACAGCACTTGGTGAACCAGGCAGATGATCACCTAAAATACAATCACGAATCTAATGCATGTGGTGTTAGGGATGTGAATGGCATATACTCATTAATCAGCAAGAAAACAATCGAGTACGTAGAACAAAAAGATCAGAATAATTACAATTTAATCCAATGCATGATGCACGTGCTATGAATGCATGATACCTGTTTCCATTATATTAGCATCGAGTCCTGACTGAATTCTTCTAGAGATTCATTTACTCTAAGTGGTCAGAAGATGGAAGTCTTAAATCCTCTTTCATCAATTGGAAGAAGTGGGAAGTGTTGTCACGATCAATTACAGTTTTGGTGCCAAGGAGTCACCCTACAATTCACAATTTGAATAAATATTTATGCATGAGGGTTAGTACGTGGGTATGTCAAGTAATGAAAGCAATTAAGAGCACCTAATTAATGCAGATGCAACAAGTAATTTACTAAAATTTAAAGCATAACAATGATAATTTTTGCAAAAATCGTAATCATAGTGTGCACACAATCACATAAGCTCAGACAAATTCATACAGAGAAGTCAAATTTTCACGTTAAACGATTGCAATGCACAAGTACTCCTATGCCGTACGACCTAAACTGACACGACACGACTCCAGAGCACTGGTTTTGAACCTGGTAGCTCTGATACCACTCAAGATGTAACACCCCGAGCGGTGGGGCGCCACACCCCCGCACTATGACCCGACACGTGTACGAAATGGGAAATCCGCGCACGCACCAAGTCACAGCGAACGGGTGACAAACCAAAATCAAACCTAAAGCTAGGCGGTCTAGACCCTGTACAGAGTACGCAAGAGAAAACAAAAGCAGAATGCAGAAGCATTTCAAAATAAGAACTTTCAAAAAAACTTCATGCAACGAACCGAATTCATACAATCCAGAAAATAAATAAACATCAACTAAACGGGTTCAACTAGTTCCACTCACCTGTCCTAACCTGTCCCGAATGCATACAATCAAAACGGGTTCAACTAATCCAAGCCCTGTCCTAACCTGTCCTTAAAATTCATATATTCAAAACTTAAACATAAATCTTTTCATAGTGGCATAACAAAGCGAATAAAGTAAACTTATACATTAAACAAATTAAATCAAATTCAAACGAATGCAAAACCTATATAAATCCAAAGACCGACTCAACCCGAACAAAATGAAAGACTCGACTCAACCGCCTAGCACCAACGAGCTCCCAAAGCAAACCTGCAACTCAAACAAAAGAAGGGGGAAAAAGAACAACGAGGAGGGGTCAGTCCTAACGACTGGTGAGGGGGCTAACACACGCACCCATACATATACATACGAGCAGAGCATATAACAAATTAAAATGTTCATGAACCGGGGCACGGTTTTTGCAATCTAAAACATTTTCCCGTGATAGTAAATATATAAAAGAGTTTAAGGCCCAAAGGCCAAAATCAGCCAATTTTATTAATTATTAATCCATTCCCGTTTCACGAACCAAGTTCAGAATCGAAATCAAACTAACTCGGAGAGTTCACGCTTAACTCACACTTGCTCAAAGCATAAACAGAAGCAAATCCAATAAACAATCCCACCGCCATACCATTGGGGAAGAGAGGTGCCCCTCTCAACCCTCCACAGAACGAAACATGTGAACCGGAGGATCCCGCCCGGTTCCTTCGACGGCCAGCCAAAATGCGCTGCGTCGGCATAGGAGAACTAAGTCTCCCGTTGGTGGAGAAGTGCACAGGGGTCGTAACCGGCGACCCCAATGGTCGTCCCGGGTCTCCCTTACCCACAATCTCCGGGGCCCATCACACAGATACACACACACTTACACATATCACACTTACCATATGAAGCTTATCCGCAAATCATGCCCTGCTTAAACTCACACACACATTCACGCACACTCACACTTGTCGAAGCTTTTCCAAACAAACATAAAATAGCTTATATGCATATACAAAACATTTTCCAAGATCTTATAACAAACGGGATAAATCCCATAAATTACGTATTAAGCATATATTTAAATACATAATATATACATAGTCGCATGCAGGGTTCAAAACACAGAGAGGGTTGTAGGTCGATATAACTAAAACAAAGAAAACCTCACCGTACACCGACGAGCACGGAAAACACTGGCCAAGAAGTCCCACTGAAACCCAGACAGCTGACAGACACTCGCTGAACAACCCCTGAACAACTGAACACACAACACAGACTCAGACCCCAAAACCAACCAAAAGACGCATGGCCAAGCTTACGAATACAAATGATGCAACATATAACCCACATTTATTCAATCAAGTCATTCAGAGCATATTATAATTCATATTCCATATCAAAAGATGCATAACTTATAAAATTCATAACATTAATTACATAAAATAAAGTAGGACATTAAGAATTCAAATCATATCATGCACCAAGTTTCACGAAATTAAACGTGAGTTACATAACAATTTATATACAAATTACACATTGGCATACTTGATCAATTTATTCAAATTAAATACAACGTATCTTTTCATAATTCATTTCTTATGTTTTATAAAATTTCATAATCAATTTAGTTTCCAAAATTACACTAACACCCCTTCAAACAATAATTATTCTCAAATAGATGGGTGTAAAATGAGACAAATAAATTCGATAAATCACGAATCAAATATTCATACATCATAGCATACTTCCACGTATCATACAACTCATAATTCCAATTTATAGCACATACGGGATCGAATTGCACAATTAAAATCAATTAACGAATAAAATACAATAGCTTCAAAAATTCATATAAAATCAACCGGGCATCCGATTGACGAACGGAAAGTGGCGTTGGACTCACCACGACGAAAGGAACCTACTGTCCGAAAGTCGCCGGAATGCCGCCACCGCGGCCGGCCGAACAACCACCGGTCGCCACCGGAACACCGCATCCGGTGGTCGGAAAAATCCTCGGAAGGACAGAAACGAGCGCCTCGGCCTACTAGACAAAAGCCCTCAATCAATTCAAGAAAAAGCTAAACACTTCGGACTTCGTTGACGAAAAACCGAACCAAATCCTAATACGAAAACTGAAATTAAATGCAAACCGTAAAACGAAAATGAAATCCGAGCACACCGTTGGAAAGCTTGTAACGAGCCCTACGAAAGCCCCTAGCCAAAACCTAGAAAAAGTCACCGGAAAATCGGACCGCCGGTTCACCACCGGTCCGCCGCCAATGGCCGGTTCCTGGAATGCCGCCGATGCCATCCGCTATGTTTCGTCATTCCAAGCAACTTTCGTGAGCGACCACCACCAAAATCGGCCCGGAAAAGGGCCCAAATCGCCGCCGAAGTTTCTGCCGCTGCGTCACCGCCGGAATCACCACCTATGGTCACCGGTTGCTTGATTTGAGGTCAGAAATGGACTCAGGAGGTCGAAAGAGGTCGGATAGGGTCAAGCTCCGCCCACGAAACTCACCGGAACACCGCGGTAGCCGCCGTGCTACAGTAACGGGCGTCCGCCACCGCCACTTTGGGCAGCGCGTGCACCGCCATCCGGCCACCGTTCGCCACGCCGCTTGAACTGGGGTTGCGTCGAGATGTCTCCTAACTGATGGGGTGGCGCGTTTCGAAGAAAGGTCGCCGGAGACCGCCGCGAAGAGGCGGCGAAGTGGCGGGGGTTCCGCCTAGCCACCCCTGTGTCTGAAATTCACCGATTCCGTCGCCGTCGGTCGTCGGTTGGCCAAGATTCTTGTACCATCGTGACGGGCTCGTCGAGCTGATAAATTTCCACTAATGGTTCGTCGAATTCCATCGAGAAACGAGGGAGAACGAGCATGTGTGTTTAAACACACCTCGAGTGCATGTGAACAGTGACGGGAACGGGTTTGATCGCTGGAGGAAATTGCTGGAGCTGAGATCTGATCTCTTCACGGATTACGAGGATCCGGGGTATTATATCTCGGGTCCTCGTACACAAAAACGGACGGAAGAAGGGGTTAACGAAGTCAGAATTGGGCAAACTTAGAGTCTACAGACTCGTCTCGATGCCCCGATCGCGAAGAAGGGGTCAAGGAGGCCGAACTCTCGACCGAACGAGAAATGACCGAATAACCCCTTAAAATAGAAAATTGCAAACAACCCCCTAAACTCTAAAAGAGTTCAAAATAGGGCCACGAAAAATATAAAATCACACAATTAAACACATTAAAAGGTTGAAACGTAGCGTACCTTACAAATTGGACGAGCGGGATGTCACAAACTCCCCTCCTTCAAAAGGACCTGTCCTCAGGTCCTATTACTGAGTCGTAAAGCTTCAAACTGGAACATTTCAATCCATCTCCTAAAATCATGTAGAGTCATAGCCCTGGCTGTGAAGTTTACTCTCACTGATTTCATCAACTCCCTGCAGAGTTCCGTAGTCACAGAGGTTTATTCAAACAGTTGACCGTTGGTCGCTTCAAACTTGTTCGATCCGCCCACTAGGCCACTGCACCCAAGGCTCGATTCCATGGCTTCCTCGTCGATTGCAAACCCACAACAGGCCACACGAAACTCAGCCGCGACAAACAAGAGAGAATCCCATCTCTCAGCACGCAAGAGAGAGAGAGCCCCGTCTCCCGGCACATCAAAAGAGAGAACCCCGTCCCTCAGGCACAGAATTGAGAGAACCCCATCTCTCAATCACGTAATCGAGAGAACCCCGTCTCTCATCCTAAGTCTGGCAGACTTCCACATCTTCCAAACATCCTAGTTTGAGAAAATCCAGCATTTCTCAAACCCTAGATTCGAGAGAATCCAGCATCTCTCAAACATCTAACTCCAAGAGAATCCAACATCTCTTGCTCACATAATTTAGAAAGAATCCAACATCTTTCTATCACAGAAATAGGGAGAATCCCACATCTCCCTAACACGTAAATAGAGAGATCTCAACAACTCTCTAGCACACAAGTTCACTTACACAGCATTCATACATACACACATTAAAGTAGCACCGAATGCAAAACATGGGATGCATGTATAGTGTACCTTTACCCTACTGATATCGGTGTCCCTAGAGTATAGACTCATCATCCATGCTCAACTCAAGGGGGATATCGCGATGGGATCACTGTAAAATAAAATCACAATATGCTTGTAGGTGCATGAAGGGTTAGTGAGTAACCAAAGATCACACATTACACATTGTCACATATGTCACGTTATTAAACTCGAGCAACATCACACATTACACATTGTCACATATGTCAAGCAAAAATAATTATAATTACTTATGAAATGCATGAGTGCAAATGCCATGGATGCTCAATGTACCGTTCACCGTAGTAGTGGAGTCGAGGTTGGCTATTTCTTTAACTTGAAAGGTTAATCAACTCCTTAACTGGCCATAGTTCAAACTTCCCATTTTGCATTCTTTGGTATTTCCTCGCATCCTCTGGTTCAAAAGGGTCTCGAACCGTTTCAATTATTTTTCGGAGCCAAGTGATCCGTAGGGTTTCCCGAAGTCCCGATAAAATTCGCAAGAAATAGAATTTGCTGCCTCCATCAACGGGAAGGTTTCTTATAACGTGCGTGAGGAGATCAATGGATAATTCTTAATCAATCCCACTTTGCTACTGTCATTTTAACTGATGCTCCCGTCCTCGTAATTTGGCGAGGTTGGCTTTCGAAAACATTGCCACGAAATTCCTTATTTTAAAGTTTTCCCCTTTTTCCTTAGTACAGTGTAACTACTCTTGTTGATGTCTTTAAAATAGTCTGACCCTCCCTTGAATGACTCTGAATGGTACAATTGCTTCAATTTATTCGTTGCTACCTCACGCCATCCAGATTTAGAAATCCTAGTGTCCTTGTAAAACGTGTTACTCCCGAGCACCTCCAAGTAGTTAGGTACAAATCCCAAAGGCACCTTGATAATTAAAAGATGTAATATCTCTCTTGTAGACAAATATCTTCTTTCATCCTCCCTATACTCTGAGCTTGTTGGATCAAGCGTACACTTCTGATCAACCCCTGTTTGGATTCCAATGAGGCTTCAACTAAGACAGCACTTGGTGAACCAGGCAGATGACCACCTAAAATACAATCACGAATCTAATGCATGTGGTGTTAGGGATGTGAATGGCATATACTCATTAATCAGCAAGAAAACAATCGAGTACGTAGAACAAAAAGATCAGAATAATTACAATTTAATCCAATGCATGATGCACGTGCTACGAATGCATGATACCTGTTTCCATTATATTAGCATCGAGTCCTGACTGAATTCTTCTAGAGATTCATTTACTCTAAGTGGTCAGAAGATGGAAGTCTTAAATCCTCTTTCATCAATTGGAAGAAGTGGGAAGTGTTGTCACGATCAATTACAGTTTTGGTGCCAAGGAGTCACCCTACAATTCACAATTTGAATAAATATTTATGCATGAGGGTTAGTACGTGGGTATGTCAAGTAATGAAAGCAATTAAGAGCACCTAATTAATGCAGATGCAACAAGTAATTTACTAAAATTTAAAGCATAACAATGATAATTTTTGCAAAAATCGTAATCATAGTGTGCACACAATCACATAAGCTCAGACAAATTCATACAGAGAAGTCAAATTTTCACGTTAAACGATTGCAATGCACAAGTACTCCTATGCCGTACGACCTAAACTGACACGACACGACTCCAGAGCACTGGTTTTGAACCTGGTAGCTCTGATACCACTCAAGATGTAACACCCCGAGCGGTGGGGCGCCACACCCCCGCACTATGACCCGACACGTGTACGAAATGGGAAATCCGCGCACGCACCAAGTCACAGCGAACGGGTGACAAACCAAAATCAAACCTAAAGCTAGGCGGTCTAGACCCTGTACAGAGTACGCAAGAGAAAACAAAAGCAGAATGCAGAAGCATTTCAAAATAAGAACTTTCAAAAAAACTTCATGCAACGAACCGAATTCATACAATCCAGAAAATAAATAAACATCAACTAAACGGGTTCAACTAGTTCCACTCACCTGTCCTAACCTGTCCCGAATGCATACAATCAAAACGGGTTCAACTAATCCAAGCCCTGTCCTAACCTGTCCCGAAAATTCATATATTCAAAACTTAAACATAAATCTTTTCATAGTGGCATAACAAAGCGAATAAAGTAAACTTATACATTAAACAAATTAAATCAAATTCAAACGAATGCAAAACCTATATAAATCTAAAGACCGACTCAACCCGAACAAAATGAAAGACTCGACTCAACCGCCTAGCACCAACGAGCTCCCAAAGCAAACCTGCAACTCAAACAAAAGAAGGGGGAAAAAGAACAACGAGGAGGGGTCAGTCCTAACGACTGGTGAGGGGGCTAACACACGCACCCATACATATACATACGAGCAGAGCATATAACAAATTAAAATGTTCATGAACCGGGGCACGGTTTTTGCAATCTAAAACATTTTCCCGTGATAGTAAATATATAAAAGAGTTTAAGGCCCAAAGGCCAAAATCAGCCAATTTTATTAATTATTAATCCATTCCCGTTTCACGAACCAAGTTCAGAATCGAAATCAAACTAACTTGGAGAGTTCACGCTTAACTCACACTTGCTCAAAGCATAAACAGAAGCAAATCCAATAAACAATCCCACCGCCATACCATTGGGGAAGAGAGGTGCCCCTCTCAACCCTCCACAGAACGAAACATGTGAACCGGAGGATCCCGCCCGGTTCCTTCGACGGCCAGCCAAAATGCGCTCCGTCGGCATAGGAGAACTAAGTCTCCCGTTGGTGGAGAAGTGCACAAGGGTCGTAACCGGCGACCCCAATGGTCGTCCCGGGTCTCCCTTACCCACAATCTCCGGGGCCCATCACACAGATACACACACACTTACATATATCACACTTACCATATGAAGCTTATCCGCAAATCATGCCCTGCTTAAACTCACACACACATTCACGCACACTCACACTTGTCGAAGCTTTTCCAAACAAACATAAAATAGCTTATATACATATACAAAACATTTTCCAAGATCTTATAACAAACGGGACAAATCCCATAAATTACGTATTAAGCATATATTTAAATACATAATATATACATAGTCGCATGTAGGGTTCAAAACACAGAGAGGGTTGTAGGTCGATATAACTAAAACAAAGAAAACCTCACCGTACACCGACGAGCACGGAAAACACTGGCCAAGAAGTCCCACTGAAACCCAGACAGCTGACAGACACTCGCTGAACAACCCCTGAACAACTGAACACACAACACAGACTCAGACCCCAAAACCAACCAAAAGACGCACGGCCAAGCTTACGAATACAAATGATGCAACATATAACCCATATTTATTCAATCAAGTCATTCAGAGCATATTACAATTCATATTCCATATCAAAAGATGCATAACTTATAAAATTCATAACATTAATTACATAAAATAAAGTAGGACATTAAGAATTCAAATCATATCATGCACCAAGTTTCACGAAATTAAACGTGAGTTACATAACAATTTATATACAAATTACACATTGGCATACTTGATCAATTTATTCAAATTAAATACAACGTATCTTTTCATAATTCATTTCTTATGTTTTATAAAATTTCATAATCAATTTAGTTTCCAAAATTACGCTAACACCCCTTCAAACAATAATTATTCTCAAATAGATGGGTGTAAAACGAGACAAATAAATTCGATAAATCACGAATCAAATATTCATACATCATGGCATACTTCCACGTATCATACAACTCATAATTCCAATTTATAGCACATACGGGATCGAATTGCACAATTAAAATCAATTAATGAATAAATTACAATAGCTTCAAAAATTCATATAAAATCAACCGGACATCCGATTGACGAACGGAAAGTGGCGTTGGACTCACCACGACGAAAGGAACCTACTGTCCGAAAGTCGCCGGAATGCCGCCACCGCGGCCGGCCAAACAACCACCGGTCGCCACCGGAACACTGCATCCGGTGGTCGGAAAAATCCCCGGAAGGACAGAAACGAGCGCCTCGGCCTACTAGACAAAAGCCCTCAATCAATTCCGGAAAAAGCTAAACACTCCGGACTTTGTTGACGAAAAACCGAACCAAATCCTAATACGAAAACTGAAATTAAATGCAAACCGTAAAACGAAAATGAAATCCGAGCACACCGTTGGAAAGCTTGTAACGAGCCCTACGAAAGCCCCTAGCCAAAACCTGGAAAAAGTCACCGGAAAATCGAACCGCCGGTTCACCACCGGTCCGCCGCCAACGGCCGGTTCCTGGAATGCCGCCGATGCCATCCGCTATGTTTCGTCATTCCAAGCAACTTTCGTGAAGCGACCAACACCAAAACCGGCCCGGAAAAGGGCCCAAATCGTCGCCGAAGTTTCTGCCGCTGCGTCACCGCCGGAACCACCACCTACGGTCACCGGTTGCTTGATTTGAGGTCAGAAATGGACTCAGGAGGTCGAAAGAGGTCGGATAGGGTCAAGCTCCGCCCGCGAAACTCACCGGAACACCGCGGAGCTGCCGTGCTACAATAACGGGCGTCCGCCACCGCCACTTCGGGCGGCGCGTGCACCGCCGTCCGGCCACCGTTCGCCACGCCGCTTGAACTGGGGTTGCGTCGAGATGTCTCCTAACTGATGGGGTGGCGCGTTTCGAAGAAAGGTCGCCGGAGACCGCCGCGAAGAGGCGGCGAAGTGGCGGGGGTTCCGCCTAGCCGCCCCTGTGTCTGAAATTCACCGATTCCGTCGCCGTCGGTCGTCGGTTGGCCGAGATTCTTGTACCATCGTGACGGGCTCGTCGAGCTGATAAATTTCCACTAATGGTTCGTCGAATTCCGTCGAGAAACGAGGGAGAACGAGCATGTGTGTGTAAACACACCTCGAGTGCATGTGAACAGTGACGGGAACGGGTTTGATCGCTGGAGGAAATCGTTGGAGCTGAGATCTGATCTCTTCACGGATTACGAGGATCCGGGGTATTATATCTCGGGTCCTCGTACGCAAAAACGGACGGAAGAAGGGGTTAACGAAGTCAGAATTGGGCAAACTTAGAGTCTACGGACTCGTCTCGATGCCCCGAACGCGAAGAATGGGTCAAGGAGGCCGAACTCTCGACCGAACGAGAAATGACCGAATAACCCCTTAAAATAGAAAATTGCAAACAAGCCCCTAAACTCTAAAAGAGTTCAAAATAGGGCCACGAAAAATATAAAATCACATAATTAAACATATTAAGAGGTTGAAACGTAGCGTACCTTACAAATTGGACGAGCGGGATGTCACAAACTCCCCTCCTTCAAAAGGACCTGTCCTCAGGTCCTATTACTGAGTCGTAAAGCTTCAAACTGGAACATTTCAATCCATCTCCTAAAATCATGTAGAGTCATAGCCCTGGCTGTGAAGTTTACTCTCACTGATTTCATCAACTCCCTGCAGAGTTCCGTAGTCACAGAGGTTTATTCAAACAGTTGACCGTTGGTCGCTTCAAACTTGTTCGATCCGCCCACTAGGCCACTGCACCCAAGGCTCGATTCCATGGCTTCCTCGTCGATTGCAAACCCACAACAGGCCACACGAAACTCAGCCGCGACAAACAAGAGAGAATCCCATCTCTCAGCACGCAAGAGAGAGAGAGCCCCGTCTCCCGGCACATCAAAAGAGAGAACCCGTCCCTCGGGCACAGAATTGAGAGAACCCCATCTCTCAATCACGTAATCGAGAGAACCCCGTCTCTCATCCTAAGTCTGGCAGACTTCCACATCTTCCAAACATCCTAGTTTGAGAAAATCCAGCATTTCTCAAACCCTAGATTCGAGAGAATCCAGCATCTCTCAAACATCTAACTCCAAGAGAATCCAACATCTCTTGCTCACATAATTTAGAAAGAATCCAACATCTTTCTATCACAGAAATAGGGAGAATCCCACATCTCCCTAACACGTAAATAGAGAGATCTCAACAACTCTCTAGCACACAAGTTCACTTACACAGCATTCATACATACACACATTAAAGTAGCACCGAATGCAAAACATGGGATGCATGTATAGTGTACCTTTACCCGACTGATATCGGTGTCCCTAGAGTATAGACTCATCATCCATGCTCAACTCAAGGGGGATATCGCGATGGGATCACTGTAAAATAAAATCACAATATGCTTGTAGGTGCATGAAGGGTTAGTGAGTAACCAAAGAAATTATAAGCACTGAAGCACGGATAGTTCACGCAAGCAGGTAATCCATTTAGTTTACAAGAATTCACAACAATAACAATTTTAAAGTTATGAAAATTGCAGCAGTTAGTCACGTTATTAAACTCGAGCAACATCACACATTACACATTGTCACATATGTCAAGCAAAAATAATTATAATTACTTATGAAATGCATGAGTGCAAATGCCATGGATGCTCAATGTACCTTTCACCGTAGTAGTGGAGTCGAGGTTGGCAATTTCTTTAACTTGAAAGGTTAATCAACTCCTTAACTGGCCATAGTTCAAACTTCCCATTTTGCATTCTTTGGTATTTCCTCGCATCCTCTGGTTCAAAAGGGTCTCGAACCGTTTCAATTATTTTTCGGAGCCAAGTGATCCGTAGGGTTTCCCGAAGTCCCGATAAAATTCGCGAGAAATAGAATTTGCTGCCTCCATCAACGGGAAGGTTTCTTATAACGTGCGTGAGGAGATCAATGGAGAATTCTTAATCAATCCCACTTTGCTACTGTCATTTTAACTGATGCTCCCGTCCTCGTAATTTGGCGAGGTTGGCTTTCGAAAACATTGCCACGAAATTCCTTATTTTAAAGTTTTCCCCTTTTTCCTTAGTACAGTGTAACTACTCTTGTTGATGTCTTTAAAATAGTCTGACCCTCCCTTGAATGACTCTGAATGGTACAATTGCTTCAATTTATTCGTTGCTACCTCACGCCATCCAGAGTTAGAAATCCTAGTGTCCTTGTAAAACGTGTTACTCCCGAGCACCTCCAAGTAGTTAGGTACAAATCCCAAAGGCACCTTGATAATTAAAAGATGTAATATCTCTCTTGTAGACAAATATCTTCTTTCATCCTCCCTATACTCTGAGCTTGTTGGATCAAGCGTACACTTCTGATCAACCCCTGTTTGGATTCCAATGAGGCTTCAACTAAGACAGCACTTGGTGAACCAGGCAGATGACCACCTAAAATACAATCACGAATGTAATGCATGTGGTTTTAGGGATGTGAATGGCATATACTCATTAATCAGCAAGAAAACAATCGAGTACGTAGAACAAAAAGATCAGAATAATTACAATTTAATCCAATGCATGATGCACGTGCTATGAATGCATGATACCTGTTTCCATTATATTAGCATCGAGTCCTGACTGAATTCTTCTAGAGATTCATTTACTCCAAGTGGTCAGAAGATGGAAGTCTTAAATCCTCTTTCATCAATTGGAAGAAGTGGGAAGTGTTGTCACGATCAATTACAGTTTTGGTGCCAAGGAGTCACCCTACAATTCACAATTTGAATAAATATTTATGCATGAGGGTTAGTACGTGGGTATGTCAAGTAATGAAAGCAATTAAGAGCACCTAATTAATGCAGATGCAACAAGTAATTTACTAAAATTTAAAGCATAACAATGATAATTTTTGCAAAAATCGTAATCATAGTGTGCACACAATCACATAAGCTCAGACAAATTCATACAGAGAAGTCAAATTTTCACGTTAAACGATTGCAATGCACAAGTACTCCTATGCCGTACGACCTAAACTGACACGACACGACTCCAGAGCACTGGTTTTGAACCTGGTAGCTCTGATACCACTCAAGATGTAACACCCCGAGCGGTGGGGCGCCACACCCCCGCACTATGACCCGACACGTGTACGAAATAGGAAATCCGCGCACGCACCAAGTCACAGCGAACGGGTGACAAACCAAAATCAAACCTAAAGCTAGGCGGTCTAGACCCTGTACAGAGTACGCAAGAGAAAACAAAAGCAGAATGCAGAAGCATTTCAAAATAAGAACTTTCAAAAAAACTTCATGCAACGAACCGAATTCATACAATCCAGAAAATAAATAAACATCAACTAAACGGGTTCAACTAGTTCCACTCACCTGTCCTAACCTGTCCCGAATGCATACAATCAAAACGGGTTCAACTAATCCAAGCCCTGTCCTAACCTGTCCCGAAAATTCATATATTCAAAACTTAAACATAAATCTTTTCATAGTGGCATAACAAAGCGAATAAAGTAAACTTATACATTAAACAAATTAAATCAAATTCAAACGAATGCAAAACCTATATAAATCCAAAGACCGACTCAACCCGAACAAAATGAAAGACTCGACTCAACCGCCTAGCACCAACGAGCTCCCAAAGCAAACCTGCAACTCAAACAAAAGAAGGGGGAAAAAGAACAACGAGGAGGGGTCAGTCCTAACGACTGGTGAGGGGGCTAACACACGCACCCATACATATACATACGAGCAGAGCATATAACAAATTAAAAAGTTCATGAACCTGGGCACGGTTTTTGCAATCTAAAACATTTTCCCGTGATAGTAAATATATAAAAGAGTTTAAGGCCCAAAGGCCAAAATCAGCCAATTTTATTAATTATTAATCCATTCCCGTTTCACGAACCAAGTTCAGAATCGAAATCAAACTAACTCGGAGAGTTCACGCTTAACTCACACTTGCTCAAAGCATAAACAGAAGCAAATCCAATAAACAATCCCACCGCCATACCATTGGGGAAGAGAGGTGCCCCTCTCAACCCTCCACAGAACGAAACATGTGAACCGGAGGATCCCGCCCGGTTCCTTCGACGGCCAGCCAAAATGTGCTCCGTCGACATAGGAGAACTAAGTCTCCCGTTGGTGGAGAAGTGCACAGGGGTCGTAACCGGCGACCCCAATGGTCGTCCCGGGTCTCCCTTACCCACAATCTCCGGGGCCCATCACACAGATACACACACACTTACACATATCACACTTACCATATGAAGCTTATCCGCAAATCATGCCCTGCTTAAACTCACACACACATTCACGCACACTCACACTTGTCGAAGCTTTTCCAAACAAACATAAAATAGCTTATATACATATACAAAACATTTTCCAAGATCTTATAACAAACGGGACAAATCCCAAAAATTACGTATTAAGCATATATTTAAATACATAATATATACATAGTCGCATGCAGGGTTCAAAACACAGAGAGGGTTGTAGGTCGATATAACTAAAACAAAGAAAACCTCACCGTACACCGACGAGCACGGAAAACACTGGCCAAGAAGTCCCACTGAAACCCACACAGCTGACAGACACTCGTTGAACAACCCCTGAACAACTGAACACACAACACAGACTCAGACCCCAAAACCAACCAAAAGACGCACGGCCAAGCTTACGAATACAAATGATGCAACATATAACCCACATTTATTCAATCAAGTCATTCAGAGCATATTATAATTCATATTCCATATCAAAAGATGCATAACTTATAAAATTCATAACATTAATTACATAAAATAAAGTAGGACATTAAGAATTCAAATCATATCATGCACCAAGTTTCACGAAATTAAACGTGAGTTACATAACAATTTATATACAAATTACACATTGGCATACTTGATCAATTTATTCAAATTAAATGCAACGTATCTTTTCATAATTCATTTCTTATGTTTTATAAAATTTCATAATCAATTTAGTTTCCAAAATTACACTAACACCCCTTCAAACAATAATTATTCTCAAATAGATGGGTGTAAAACGAGACAAATAAATTCGATAAATCACGAATCAAATATTCATCCATCATAGCATACTTCCACGTATCATACAACTCATAATTCCAATTTATAGCACATACGGGATCGAATTGCACAATTAAAATCAATTAACGAATAAAATACAATAGCTTCAAAAATTCATATAAAATCAACCGGATATCCGATTGACGAACGGAAAGTGGCGTTGGACTCACCACGACGAAAGGAACCTACTGTCCGAAAGTCGCCGGTATGCCGCCACCGCGGCCGGCCGAACAACCACCGATCGCCACCGGAACACCGCATCCGGTGGTCGGAAAAATCCCCGGAAGGACAGAAACGAGCGCCTCGGCCTACTAGACAAAAGCCCTCAATCAATTCCAGAAAAAGCTAAACACTCCGGACTTCGTTGACGAAAAACCGAACCAAATCCTAATACGAAAACTGAAATTAAATGCAAACCGTAAAACGAAAATGAAATCCGAGCACACCGTTGGAAAGCTTGTAACGAGCCCTACGAAAGCCCCTAGCCAAAACCTGGAAAAAGTCACCGGAAAATCGGACCGCCGGTTCACCACCGGTCCGCCGCCAACGGCCGGTTCCTGGAATGCCGCCGATGCCATCCGCTATGTTTCGTCATTCCAAGCAACTTTCGTGAAGCGACCACCACCAAAACCGGCCCGGAAAAGGCCCCAAATCGCCGCCGAAGTTTCTGCCGCTGCGTCACCGCCGGAACCACCACCTACGGTCACCGGTTGCTTGATTTGAGGTTAGAAATGGACTCAGGAGGTCGAAAGAGGTCGGATAGGGTCAAGCTCCGCCCGCGAAACTCACCGGAACACCGCGGAGCCGCCGTGCTACAGTAACGGGCGTCCGCCACCGCCACTTCGGGCGGCGCGTGCACCGCCGTCCGGCCACCGTTCGCCACGCCGCTTGAACTGGGGTTGCGTCGAGATGTCTCCTAACTGATGGGGTGGCGCGTTTCGAAGAAAGGTCGCCGGAGACCGCCGCGAAGAGGCGGCGAAGTGGCGGGGGTTCCGCCTAGCCACCCCGGTGTCTGAAATTCACCGATTCCGTCGCCGTCGGTCGTCGGTTGGCCGAGATTCTTGTACCATCGTGACGGGCTCGTCGAGCTGATAAATTTCCACTAATGGTTCGTCGAATTCCGTCGAGAAATGAGGGAGAACGAGCATGTGTGTGTAAACACACCTCGAGTGCATGTGAACAGTGATGGGAACGGGTTTGATCGCTGGAGGAAATCGCTGGAGCTGAGATCTGATCTCTTCACGGATTACGAGGATCCGGGGTATTATATCTCGGGTCCTCGTACACAAAAACGGACGGAAGAAGGGGTTAACGAAGTCAGAATTGGGCAAACTTAGAGTCTACGGACTCGTCTCGATGCCCCGAACGCGAAGAAGGGGTCAAGGAGGCCGAACTCTCGACCGAACGAGAAATGACCGAATAACCCCTTAAAATAGAAAATTACAAACAAGCCCCTAAACTCTAAAAGAGTTCAAAATAGGGCCACGAAAAATATAAAATCACACAATTAAACACATTGAAAGGTTGAAACGTAGCGTACCTTACAAATTGGACGAGCTGGATGTCACATTGTAAGCCAAGCAAAGTTTCAAACATACAAACAGGTGACGGGTTCAACTAGCATAAATACCTAATCCCAAATCAAACAATAAACATAAATTCAACCGGTTCAATTATCCCTAAAAGCCTGTCCCGAAAGATATATCAATTCATATTACAATTCCAAACATAGCATTCATACATATCTTATACATAAGGTGAAATGTAGTAAATGTAAACGCAAAATAACCTACTAAATAAAAGACTCGAGAAACAAACTCCGAAGGACAAACACACTCCGCCTAGCGCGAACTCCAAGCTGGACCTGCAAACTAAAAACATAAAAAGGGGAGGGGTCAGTCTTAACTCGATTGAGTGAGGGGTTAACGTACTCATATTATATATATATAGGAGAGCAAAGTAGGTACAAAAGTCATATTGTTCATGAACTCAGGGATAGGTTTTTCACGCCAAAGCATTTTCCCGTGATACATACATATAGGGTACTTGAATAATTCTAAACAAAATAACTTAACTCATAAAACATTCAACTTTTACTTAATTTAGAATCTATCCCTATTTCACAAACGTTAACCGAACATATACTTAATACAGAACTCGGCGGGTACGAGCTCAGACACTCCTAAACTCCTCAAAACATATCATAACAGAAACAAAGCAGAAACTTACATACATATCATATCATATCATACCAACCTCAACTCCGGTGGTGGAAGGGTGTATACGCCCTAACCATCGAAGATAACAAACTCACGCGGGGTAGCTAACCCCGTGGTGCCCTCCCCGGCTTTTACACCGAAGGCATCGAAATATCATGCCTTCCTTAGCTCCCGAGGTCGCACGTGATACTCCGGATGGAGACTATACACAGGCTTTACCTCGATGGCCCAATGTCGTCCCGAGGGCTCCTTACCCATAGCTCCTTGGATCCACAAACACAAATACATATCTTTCACATAACCCGCTACAACAGAGACAGACGGACCAAACTTATGCGTATATACATACCACTTTCCGTGTCATTCATAAATACTCGATTCTTGCCAAACTTAGCTCATGAGAAGCACACGGTTAGAAGCATAGCTCCACGTGGCAAGACATAACAAATCGTTCCAAAATAAGCATGCATAGGCTTCTACATTGCTTAATATACTTGCAAACTTTTGACGTATCAAACAAATACATATTTCACACCTATTTACGTACATATAAGGCTTTATTAAACCACATGCATTAAAATCGAGCACATTTCATTAAGGTATAACTATATCCTAACCTCACCTTACACCGAAGAGGCCAAAGACAAGACGTTTGATCCATCCCGGAATCACACGGCCGACAAGACACCACCCCGGGTGTACCTAAACAAACTGAATATGAGAACAAGACTTAGACACGTGAATGACCCACATAGACGCACGACATAAGCGTATGATAAATGGCATAAAGTATATGAATGCTATACAAGATAATAAGCTAAGGCGTGATCATGTTCTTATGTGTAATTAAGAGCAATTAAGTCACGTAACACTTGCATTCAATAAACGAGTTAAATTGCATGCAATTATGCAAGTAAAATGATGTAAAAACACTTAGGCATGCAAAGAAAGTTGTAAAATAACCATAAACGAACAAAACACAAGAAAACACTGAAACAGGGCTGGGAACGGCCTCGCTAGTTCGGAACGTCCATGCTCAGCGGTCCCGCCCATGGGAACGGCCGTTCCGGATCCACGCTTGAGCTGGGAACGGCTGTTCCCAGCTCCCCGAACTTCTCCCCGCAGCTCTGTAAAGAATTGGCTGGTACGACTCCTGGGAATGGACGTTCCCAACTCCAACATAACATGGGAACGGCTGTTCCCGTCTGTTTCGCCCAAAAAGAAGCAAGAACAGCAGCAATGGCGCCTGGAGCACCATTCCAACACCAACACCCCTCCAAACCACTCCAAAAGCCACGAAATTCATACCACGGACCAAATAAAACACGTAGGTCACATATTTACACAATAGAACCCATAAAACAACCTAGATCACATAAAACTCACACCCTGGATACTATTAATTATCTTCCCAAATTGACACATAGACACAAATCCGAGGCACGAAAGGTATATCAAATTAAAGCATGTAACGAACAGAGCACGAATCTTACCTTAGGTCGTTGATCGGACGGTTGGATCTTGAAAACCCAAACTTGAGGTCTTGGAACCAAAATTGGGAATTTCCTTCTCTCTTCCTTCACGGCTGCTAATTGATCGATCAAAAAATGGGGAAAAGAGATAAGGCTGGCCCTTTTAGGGCTGGTCAATCGGGTCGGTGGAAACGGGTAGGGTCAAGCGTGATTCGGTCCAACTGGATTGGATTTAAAACGGTTGGGCAATCAAATAGATTTAAAAAAAGTAAAGGCGAAGTTATTGAATCCGAATCCTCAAAACGAATTCAATAAGGAGGTTGGAATTCGAATCCGAATTCCTGGGTTCAAAGTAGCCATGAATAGACCAAAACACCCTAATTAAAATTAGGTCCTTATCTCGCAATTATTGGACAATTGAGTCCAAGTACAATTTAAATAAATTCTAAAGCGCACATAAATAAATAATATTGCACGTTGACACTTGTAACAAGCGACGTCACATAATTACTAAATTAAACCCTCTCGTGACGTCGTACCTGACTTGCCGAAAGGTCGGGGCGTTACACGGATAGGTTCTTTCGATTTAATTCGTTATCGGGTAGGGGTCATACACCTGTTACTAGACTACGGTCATGTGATTTGTGAGATAATTAATTAATAAGTCTATTAATTAATTAAGCTCACTGTTAACTGAATAATGAACTAAGAGGGTCACATACAAATGTCAGCTTAAAAGGGTATTGTTGGAAAGATCAAATAATTGATCAAAACAAAACCACACGTGTAAAGTACACGTGTGGCACATGAGCATTGATTTGGGCGCGTGGTCCAATTGAGAAATTGGACCATGTGTTAATTAATTGGAGAATTAATTATAAAGTCCAAATGTAATTAATTCGAGAATTAATTATAAAGCCCGAATATAATTAATTGGAGAATTAATTATAAAACCTAAGTACAATTAATTGGAGAATTAATTACAAAACCCCAAATATAAATAATTGGAGTATTAATTATAAAGGGTCATTAGAATTAATTGGAGAATTAATTCTGAAGTTCAATCCAGAATAAAGAAGCCCAATAAATAATTAATTATTAATTAGAAATTAACATTATTTACTTATAAAATAAATATGACAATATCTAACTTTATTTATTTAAGAAATAAATAAAGGATATTATCATTCTTATTTGAGAAATAAAGCAAAATATATTATCTTATGTTATTCGAGAAATAAGTGACAAGATAATATGAAGACTTATTTATTTATGAAATAAATAAGTGAAGATAATATCAAGTTGTTATTATCATAAATATTTATTTATGAAATAAATATAAAGATAATATCACGTGGTTATTATCCTTGTTATTTATTTGTGAAATAAATAAAAGGATAATATCATAAAATATTTATTTATGAAATAAATAATAGATAAAGTCATAAGTTTTTTATTTATGAAATAAATAGTCTCATGATAATATCCTAAAGTAATTAGGATAATTATAATAATTAATAATATGATTATTAGTTAGTTATATCATATTATCTCATTACGTAATTTAAAAAGAGATAAGGCTCTTTTCTTATGAGAAGAAAAAAATCGTTATTTCTTCTTAGATTAAAGAGAAAAGTCTTCTCTCATTCTCTTAGACCGGGATTCGTAAATTAACATTCTTTATTCTCGAGAAAAGAAAAGAAACTCTCTCAACTCTAACCGGTAGAAAAGATGGAGCCTTTTTCTTTGGAGTTCAAACGTGAATTATTTCACACATCAATTGGATTTTGCCGGGAGAAATTTCTTGCTCTCTATTTCTCATTTCTTGTTTCTTTCAAAACATATATTATAGTACTAGCGTACTCAATAATCTGATTTGTGCCTAGGATTGGTGTGGATACATTCTAAAGAGCTTCTACTTTGAAGTCTCGAAGGAAAGAACAGATCGTGAAATGAGAAAATTCATTACTGCATGAAGAGTGTTTGAGGGCGGTTCAATACACTTCAAGAAACCTTCTAGTAAAGTAAGTTGCTGAGAAACTTTCTCTTGAGTTTCGAAATAAAAATTGCAAACCAATGATCCTTGTAGGAAATTTTTTTAATTTTCCGCTGCGTTTCGAACCCATTTTTCCAACACCATCACCCCCCGAATCTTTATGAAAAAGTACTTTATTTCCTTCATTAATGATTTCTCCCCAAAAACTTGAGTTTATTTTTTGAAAGAAAAATTCGAAACATTCGAGGTGATCAAAAAATTCAAAGTAATTGTAGAGAAGGCAACTGGAAAACACATCAAAGTTGTATGATCCGACAGAGATAGTGAATATACATCGACGACTTTCATGAAGTGTTGCAAGGAGCAACGCATAAGAATATTTCTAACTGCACTATACTCTCCTCAACAAAACAGTGTGGTTGAGAGGAAGAATCGAGCTATTCTTAACATGGTTCAATTTGTGCTGAAGAGTAAGAAGATTCCGAAGGAATTCTGGGTAGAAGCTGTGTAATGTGCCATCTATGTACAAAATCGATGTCCACATATGAAGTTAGATGATTTAACATCTTTATTGGGTATGATGAAAAAACAAAAGGGTACAAGCTACTCCACCCGATAAGCAAGAAGGTCATGGTGAGTCGTGATGTGAAAGTAAATGAAGCAAGCGAGTGGGATTGGAATAATTCAACGGAGGTTATCAATGATGTTGGAGAATCATCAGTTGTTGCACCAACAAGCACACCAACAAATTTTGAAACTACCGATTATGAGCATGAACCACGACAACCTAAAATGTGAAGTTTACGAGACTTGTATAACTCAACAAATGAGATACATGTTAGGAATAGTGCCCTTAAAGCAGCTTTTGACTTTACTATTTCCTTGTAATATCACAAACAGTCTTTAAATAATAAACGAAATGATTTTGTTCATAGGCACTCACTTCTTTATGTGCTTAGTTTGTCTGTTTGGGTTTGACTGTATATTGCATTACTGAACTCCCCTAATCCGATGGGGCCGTTAAGAACTTTGTCTTTATGGGAACGGCACATGAAACAAGTTCTTAACTCCATAGGCGAGGATTAGAAACTTCTCCAAGTCGAGAGTCCGACAGACAGGGGGAGTATCGATCTTGACTCTGTTGAGACTTGCTTATGTGATTACGTCCTTTTGAAGGATCACTCAGTTTCATGGAGTGATAAGTGCATACGATGATGCTTTCATAATACACGAGGGTGATTATTACTACAACTTCATCATTGAGATGTCCCGCGTGAGAACATTCCTAAATGGGAAAGGAAGTTTCCAGAAACTTCCAGAGTAGGAAATATCTCACAGGTCAATAACGTGATTCATTAATCCTTAGACTTGAGATTCCGTAATGTCTCATATGAGCTAACTCTGTAATCTTTGATATAGTCTCAAAAGGGTTTTGACATACTGAAACCTGAACCACAGCCTATGTTGGGATTACACAAGTGGCATATGTAGAATTAGTAGAATCGACAAAGGACCTACACTTGTTGCAAGAACAAAAATGATCTCTTACTGATTGGGTTGTTCGTAGTCCATTAAACTTAAACCCTTGGCCAAGGTGGATGAAAGATCAAGACATCAAGAAAATGGGGCTTTCTTGTATTGAGGTCTAAATGGATATGAAACGAACTTAACTTTAAAGATCAAGAATATTTGGGCTCTGAGAATATTCCCATACCTTAGTTCTTGATTGAGAGATGGAGTTGTAGGAGGATCGTATTTCACTGTATGTTATTGACTGAAAGGTTCTTCGATTCATTTCGTTATTCGGCTAGGGGTCACACATCCATTGCTAGATTACAATAGTGTGATTTGTGAAGTGATTAATTAATTAAGGGAATTATTTAATTACTGTCATTGTTAATCGAATAATGAACCTAAAGGGTCAAACACAAATGCCAGGACACGAGAGTTATGGTAGGATGTTAATATGATTAACGAAGGATCAAATTGTTGATCGAAATGGAGTGAGTAACACATGGGCATTGCCACGTGTCAAAAGCACGTGTCACGCACACGTGGCACGTTTGTGTCTCCTAACGTGTGATTTAATTACACGTGAATTCTTTTCTAGAATTAATTAATTAAGTTGTAATTAATTAATGTAAGTCTTTTAATTAATTTTGAATTAATTGTTAAGATTTTATTTCTCAAGCTTAGGGGTGACAAAATGGGTTGGACCCATTATGGGTGGGTTGGGTTGGGTTGGGTTGGGTTGAGTTTGGTAAAATTTAAATTGGGTTGGTTTGGGTTAGGTCAATAATGGGTTAGGAAAGTATTGGGTCCTTCATGGGTTAGGGTGGGTTGATATTGGGTTTGAGTTGGATCCTTTATGGTTTAAGATTAATTATCTAATTTTAATGTTTTATTACTATTTTACCCTCCTCATAAATTAAATAATATATTTCTATTCATAAACTTTTTAAAGATAATTACACATTTTTTACACACACTAACACAATTTTACATACATTTTCACACAATAACATATTTTGTACACGCTAACATAATTTTACACGTATTTTCACACACGGACACGATTTTTAACGCGTTTGACCCATTTTTCAACCTGTTCTATTTATTTTAGACCCGTTCGACCCATTTTGGATCAATTTCACCCATTTTTCAATCTATTCAATCTATTTTGGACTCGTTTGCCCCGTTTTAAGCCGGTTTCACCTGTTTTTCGACTTATTCAACTTATTTTGGATTCATTTAACCCGTTTTGGACCATTTTAACCATTTTTTCGATCTATTCGACCTATTTTGGACTCGTTTGATCAGTTTTGGACCCGTTTCATCCATTTGTCGACCTATTAGACCTGTTTTGGACTTATTTGGCCCATTTTGAGCCCTTTTCACCCATTTTTCGACTTGTTCAACCTGTTTTGGACTCGTTTGACTAGTTTTGGGCCCGTTTCATCCATTTGTCGACCTATTAGACCTGTTTTGGACTTATTTGGCCCATTTTGAGCCCGTTTCACCCGTTCTTCGACTTGTTCAACCTATTTTGGACTCGTTTAACCCGTTTCGGACCATTTTAACCCGTTTTTCGATCTATTCAAACTATTTTGGACTCTTTTGACCAGTTTTGGGCCCGTTTCATCCATTTGTCGACCTATTAGACCTGTTTTGGACTTATTTGGCCCATTTTGAGCCCGTTTCACCCATTTTTCGACTTGTTCAACCTATTCGACCCATTTTGGACTCTTTTGACCAGTGTTAGACCTGTTTCACTCGTTTTTCAATCGATTCGATCTATTTTGGACTTGTTTGGCCCATTTTAGACCTATTTCACCGAATTTTTTTTATGTTTAACTTATTTTAGACCCATTTGATCAGTTTTTTTACTTGTTCAACCCATTTTGGACTTGTTTCACCTATTTTTCATTATGTTTGATTTATTTTGGACCTTTTAGACCGATATTTGATATGTTTCACCTGTTTGGGTAAAATAGATCAAAATGGGTAAAATGGATCCAAAATGGGTAAGTTGGATCCAAAATGGATAAAATGGATTCAAGTGGATTAAATGGATCCAAATGGGTAAAATGGATCCAAGTGGGTAAAATCGATCCAAAATTGGTAATATGGGTAAAATGGATCCAAATGGGTAAAATGTGAGTAAAATGGATCTAAATGGATAAAATGAATCTAAAATGGGTAAAATGAATCCAAATGGGTAAAATGGATCCAAATGGGTAAAATGGATCCAAAATTAGTAAATTAGATCCAAGTGGGTAAAGTAGAACCAAAATGGGTAATATGGGTAAAATGGATCCAAGTGGGTAAAATGGATCCAAAATGGGTAATATGGATAAAATGAATGTAAAATGGGTAAAATGGATCCAAGTGGGTAAAATGAATCCAAAATGGGTAAAATGTGTGTAAAATGGATCTAGGGCTAATCATAGAAACCCCCCCATCCTTTGGGGGTTTTGGCACTTTCCCCCCTATACTTTCATTTTTGGCATTAAACCCCCTAACCTTTGAAAAATATTACACTTAACCCCTTGTAACAAACTTTAACAAAGCAAATCTATACAAAGTTGATATCAAATGTGTAGATATTATATATCAAATCGAAACTCTCGACGCAAGGAACACAACAATGGTCTCGAAATCAAAATTCGACAACCGATGAAGTAGAAATTATCGGTTAAAGATGACGCGCGACGATTGAAGCTTTTGGCGGCCAATAGGGTTGGCTGGGGTATGGGTTTTGTTCTCCTTGGAGAGACGAACACGATAGCGGTGGTCTTGAAGCTTGGGTCACTATGTCGAAGGAGAAATCGATGATCAAAATTTTTTGAAGGGGTTAAGTGTAATATTTTTCAAAGGTTAGGGGGTTTAATGCCAAAAATGAAAGTATAGGGGGGAAAGTGTCAAAACCCCCAAAGGATTGGGGGGGGAGGGGGTTCTGCGATTAGCCCATGGATCTAAATGGATAAAATGGATCCAAAATGAGTAAAATAAATCGAAATGGGTAAAATGGATCCAAATGGGTAAAATCGATCCAAAATGAGTAAATTGGATCCAAGTGGATAAAATAGATTCAAATGGATAAAATGAATCCAAATGAGTAAAATGGATCCAAGTCGGTAAAATACGGGTAAAATGGACCTAACTGGGTAGAATTGATCCAAAATGGGTAAAATAGATCTAAGTGGGTAAAATGAATCCAAATAGGTAAAATGGATCCCAAATGGGTAAAATGTGAGTAAAATGAATTCAAAATGGGTAAAATAAATCTAAATGGGTAAAATGGATGCAAATTGAGTAAATTGGATCCAAGTGGGTAAAATATGGGTAAAATGGATCCAAAATGGATAAAATGGATCCAAGTGGGTAAAATGAATTCAAATGGGTAAAATGGTTCCAAAATGGATAAAATTTGAGTAAAATGGATCGAAATGGATAAAATGTATTCAAAATGGGTAAAATAGATCCTAATGGGTAAAATTGATCCAAATGAGTAAATTGGATCCAAGTGGGTAAAATAGATCCAAATGGGTAAAATGAATCCAAATGAGTAAAATGGATCTAAGAGGGTAAAATATGGGTAAAATGGATCCAACTGGGTTAAATGGATTCAATTGGGTAAAATGGATCCAAATGACTAAAATGGATCCAAAATGGGTAAAATATGGGTAAAATGGATCCAAGCTGAATTGTCGTGTTGTGGGGTTAAATTGGAAGATATGAAGCAACGAATGAAAACGGTAAAGAAAGGTCAAGAACTTTTAGAGGAAATTAGGAGCTCAAGTGTGAGCAAGTGGAGGGTGAGTTCCTTCGACTACTGAAACTCATAACGAATAAACCGAGGAAGCCTTGATTAGAGTAACAACTTTGGTAAAGACTAAGATAATAACCAGAGCTTAATTCTCCGAGAGAAGTCAAAGTTTCAACTTCATGGGTGTAGGAGTATTTGAGTTCAAGAATCACAATTTTGGATTACAAAGTTATACGGATTGATACCCGAAAACTTTGATCAAGGAAGTATTTATGGTAAAGATTCGGGCAACACTTGGAGGTCGGTACTTGGAAAGGGATCAGGTGCAAGAAATCTCAATCTCGGGTGATGGAGATGTGTAAGTTGATGATAGAGAAATTTAAAGAAATGGAAGACCGTGGGTAACAAGAGATGGCCAATAAATTCAAGACAAGCTTGTACTTCAACAAACAAAGAACAAGTGCCAAGCTAAAGGATACAACTATGGTGACAGGTTCAACGCATTCATGGCACGTGCATCATACATTGTTTTAAATTACTTAAATTTCTCTATTAATATGCGCATCTTTAATTGATATAATTGCTCCAACATGTTGTATTTTAATTGTTTACAAGTGTGATATGTGCATCAGCATTTTAACCCAACATGCATTTTAAGTGTTTTCTTGATAGAAACTCTTCCTACCTCATCTATCAAACATTACTCTAACCGAGACACAACTAAATCATGATAAGGAAAAGAAAGTATTCGGGTTGCAAGGTGTGGACCAAAAAGGAAGGAGCAAATTAGAGGTCGGAGAAGTAACTGAGAGTTGGAGTGGTAGAAGTTGGTTGCTATTCCTATCAATCATATCAAAAGTAACGTGAGGAATTTCTGGACAAGTGACGTGATTGGAATCAATTATATCAAGGAAGCTAATTGGAAGGAATTGAGAATATTCAAATTTATGAATTGATGCCATGAACTCAACGGATAAGAATAGAAATTCGTAAGGGGGAGAGCCGACCAGAGGATGATTTGAAAGTTGGAATCGTGCTTAAGCAGGCTATTTTAATAAGGGTAACAAAATTTCAAGAGTGGCAAACAATGGGATTTCTTGAAATTGGTAATAGGGAAGAATTACAAAACTTTGACGCTTGACGATCTCCAAGGTCGGGACGAGAAAAATGTTGAGCATAATTTCGGAAAGTGGTAGAGCTTCAAGAATCGGGAATGGGTATTCACGACATAATGGAAGACTTAATGCTCGGTTCGATTCTAAGCCAAGGTTGCAAGGATGGTGTGTAATGCCCGAGCGCGAGACGTCACATCCCCTGCACCATGACCCGACATGTATGTGAAATGGATTTCCACACACGAGCCAAATCATAGCGAACGGAGACATACACACTCGCTAAGCCAGGCGGGACTAGCCTATCACTTAAACCCCAACAGCCACAACAACAACCAGAGCAATGGAAAGGCGGAAGCAATCATTCCAATACTATATACTGAGCTAGATGCTCTAGGTACCAACATGCATTCCATATATTGAGCTATGTGCTCTAGGTACCAACATTTAAATCTGAAAGATACATATAGGTACCATAAACATGTACGCTCCATACATATACAAAATCCAAAATGATCACTACTGTAATCATATGCTTGTAAAGGAAAGGTTAGACACTATACAAGACTCTCCTCCCGCCTAGCATCCCCTTCCTGCAAAAATAACTGAAACAACTCCGGTTTCAGTCTTAAACAGACTGGTGGGTATAAAAAGAGAGGCATGATATCATAATATTGCGGAATTTAAACACGTACATGCAAGTTATAATCCTTATTCGAGGTTTAGAAGCATTTTTCCCCAAGTGGGTAAATAAGATACAACGAATAGGATTATAATCGTTCATTTCATTCATTAGGTCATTAGTGGCCCGGCGAGAGGGCGTGCATTATCTCCAACCATCACCTCGTGTAATCCATTAGTCATTCATTCATTCATTCATTCATTCATACATTATATTCCTTCGTGCACATACATTCGATCATTCATTCAATCGTTCATATTTCACCTTCTTCCTCCGGGTAGGGAACGGGTTTGCAAGGCCCGAACCCTCATTCATTAATGCTAGAGGGGTACATGAATCCCCAAAAGCGCGGGTCCCCTTTCAGTCACTAATCTCCTAGTGAAATCCAGGTTGCCGAAATTGTTGGAACTAGTATAAATGGATTCCCGTCAGCCCAAGCTTCCCCGGTTCACCACTACACTAAGTCCCGGGCCCCCATTCATTGTGATCACTCATTCATTACTCGCCAAACTTTTGGTAGGATATTCAAGAAAAAGTCTTTCGTTTAAAACATTTGTTTCGTTGAAAACTCGCTATAAATACATATATAAAGTTTTGGCCAAAATCTTGCATATTGGGTGTTCAGGGTCATATTGTTACCTAATAGAAGAAAAACCCACCTGGTAGACAAAAAGAACCCGACAAAGCTCTCACTGCCCGACCTCGTCACCCCCTGGATCAATATCTGTGTGACAAAGGTAGTGTGAGACTCAATCATGACCACATTTGACGCTCGGCTATGCAATATCATGTTAAGGAATGCTTAAAATGCAATAATATGTTCAAATATGGTCATGAATGTCATAGAATTCAATTAAACACATAATTCACCAAACTTCGTTCAATATACGGTAAAACCGTATTCATTCCCGTTCATATCGTTCATACTTTCATACTTTTCATTCTTGCATTCATATGGTTCTTAATATCATATATCAATCATAAATCACAGCTTAAATAGATCCACGTTGCATACAATTCACAAATACGAGCAATAAACGCAAAACAAGCAATAAAAGAGTTCCCCCAAAGCTGCCATTTCAAATGACACGGGGTGTTGAGTTTTCAAAGGAAACGGACACGGCCGTGTCCGAGGTTTAAAATCGAAAAAAATCAAAGTCGAGGACTTGACACGGCCGTGTTGAGTTTTGAAAGCATTTGGACACGGCCATGTCCGGGATTAAATTCAGAAAAAATTCAAAGTCGAGAGCCCAACACGGCCAGTGTCCATTTTCAGTTCAAAGCTGACACGACCGTGTCAGCTCATCGTTTTGCCAAGAAAAACAGAGCAAAAGCTCTGTTTCTCGAGGGAAAAGCTTTGCAAAATAGGGCAGCAACAAGGAAGCTCTTATACACCCTTAGACATATTTTCAATTCATATAATTCACATATATCATGCAATCCAATCATAGAAGCAAGAATTCACCCTTAAAGTTGGCAAAAGATCACTCAAATTCAAGCTTTCATTCATGGAAGCTTCAAGCTTCAACAATGGCACATCATGTAATACATATCCAACATGAGATTTAAAGATATAGAAATGATGAGGAAGTTACAAGCAACACATTCCATGCATCAACTATCACTTAAAACCAAGGAAAGACATGGAACCAAGAATTCATACCATTAGATTCATTTTCAAACTTTTTCTCATAACACATGATTCCCCAACTCATACCAAGATATAATCGGAAGAAAATGGAGAGGAGAATGAGAGAAAAACAATCCATATCTTACCTTGGAAGAAGATTGAACAAGAGTTGATCTTGAGCTTAGGGTTTGAATGATCAACAAGGGTTTTCTTCAAGCTTCTCCTTGGCCTCCTGAGATGATGATGATCGATGAAATGAGATGCATAAGGGAACAAATGCTGATATTAAGTGATAAAATGGGTAGAATACGGGTCGGTCCAAGTCCGGGTCGGTTAAGAAAATGGTTCAAAACAAGTTATAAGGTCGAGGTTGTGGAAAGATTCATTGTCGAAGGTTCAAACGGTATCGAAAAAGTATAAGGTCAAGTTTAATGGATAGGTATCGTCGAGACAAGCTCAACGCCGGTTACGGATCTCGATTTCGAGGTCTGGAGTTCAAGATATCGCGAAAACCGTTCAGGGTTGCCTATTATTCAAATAGGTACCTAAACTTTCAAAAAGTGGCAATTAAGCCCAAACTCAATTTCCAATTGAGTCCAAAACATTCAAATAAGTTACAATCAAGTCCACGAATCACACGAACACGTAATTTCATTCAATTAACACCGAATTCATGAAATTCACATTCTCACAGTTTCATTCATATATTCATAGCACACATTGGAATTCATATAAAATTTAGACAATTAAATCAAATTAGGAACGAATTCAATTAATAAAATAAGATATAAAATCATATAAATAAATGTAATTGCGCACGTAACACTTACCTACACGTGTGAAAACATGGGGCGTTACATGGTGTTTAGTGAATGGGTTCCATGCTTTGAATAATTTCAAGAATTGGCGAGGAAAATATGGAGTAAGAGAACTCGATAGGATCATCATATCTTGGGATGAAAGTGAGAGTCCGTCCTATTAAACGTTGGAAGTGGAGAATTTAAGGGAAAAACGCAACATGAATTAGATGGATTACCGGCTCATTGAATTCTCCATGACGAACCGGACACACTATGAAGATTAAAGACTAAACTTGGAGCTATTAGATGAATACCCCGAGCATCCGAGAAGGTTGATTATAATTCATGATGAAAGTTGAATAGGATATGAGAAGAGGAACGAGTTAGTTAGGGTTAAAACCAAGCACACATTCAAGAATTAAATCCTCGGATCATGGTATTGAGGATAGTAAAGGATTTAATTGCGGGTTGAAGGTAGATTGTGGAGGAGAAACCGGGTGATCACCGAAGTATTGGAAATAATGGGCAACTCGAGGTAAGGCACTATGATTAGATGAATCTTCAACAACGAGTCAAGTATCAAGTCGGATCAAAATGAAAGAAGATTCCCAAGCAATGGTGAACGGTACATTTCAACATGCATATCACATGCATCATGCATAACTTTAACTATTGTTGTAGTTACTTGCTATTTGTTATTACTTTGGAGTGACCGAGAGCCTTAGTCACACGGTGAGACGAGGTCGTACTTTGTAAAAAGGGTCTTTGGAGACCATGTTTTGAAGCTAGTGGCAGTTCAAGAAACCAACTTCAAATAATGAAGTTGATGTGGTGATAGAGAATCCGCTTGGGTTGGAGAATGAGTGGTGGAAGTTCGTTAACTACTCCACTTGTGATACCGAGTGTGGGATGGTTAGGGTATACCAAACAGTGGGAGTTGAATCTCGTGTAGACCCTCCTATCGTGCGAGATATCCGGGCTACTCATATTCGGATCAAGTTCGTGAGCAGCTTGTAGAGTTCGTCAAAGACTCCCCTTGTGCTTGAAGACCTTTCTGAACTAATCTCTATCGGGATGTCATGAGCCTCGCGTGAGATGAACACAGAGAGTTTTGCTTAGAGTCCAGAACTCGAGGCAGTGGACTTGAGGACAGGTCCTTCTTAAGGGGGAGAGGTTGTAACGCCCCGACCTTTCAGCAAGTCAGGTATGACGTCACGAGAGGGTTATCAACATGCAATTTTATTTCTTTATGTACGTTTTAGAATTTATTTAAATTGTACTTGGGCTCAATTGTCCAATAATTGCGAGATAGGGACCTAATTTTAATTAGGGTGTTTTGGGCCATTCATGGCTACTTTGAACCCGGGAATTCGGATTTGAATTCCAACCTTATTATTGAATTCGTTTTGAGGATTCAGATTCAATGACTTAGCCTTTTATTTTTTTTAAAGCTATTTGATTGGCCGTTTTAAATCCAATCCGGTTGGACCGGATCCCGCTTAACCCTACCCGTTTCCACCGACCCGATTGACCAGCCCAAAAAGGGCCAACCTTATCTTTTTTCCCCATTTTTTGATTGATCAATTAGCAGCCATGAAGGAAGAGAGAAGGAAATTCCCAATTTTGGCTCCAAGACCTCAAGTTTGGGTTTTCAAGATCCAACCATCCGATCAACGACCTAAGGTAAGATTCGTGCTCTGTTCGTTACTTGCTTTAATTTGATATACCTTTCGTGCCTCGGATTTGTGTCTATGTGTTAATTTGGAAAGATGATGAATAGTATTCGGGGTGTGAGTTTTATGTGATCTAGGTCGTTTTACAGGTTCTAATGTGTAAATATGTGACCTACGTGTTTTGTTTGGTCCGTGGTATGAATTTCGTGGGTTTTGGAGTGGTTTGGAGGGGTGTTGGTGTTGGAATGGTGCTCCAGGGGCCATTGTTGCTGTTCTTGCTTCTTTTTGGGCGAGACAGACGGGAACGACCATTCCCGTGTTGTGTTGGAGTTGGGAACGACCATTCCCAGGAGTCATACCAGCCAATTCTTTACAGAGCCGCGGGGAGAAGTTCGGGCAGTTCCCAGCTCAAGCGTGGATCCGGAACGGCTGTTCCCATGGGCGGGACCTCTGAGCATGGCCGTTTCCAGAACTAGCGAGGCTGTTCCGGGCCCTGTTTCAGTGTTTTCTTGTGTTTTGTTAATTTATGGTTATTTTACGACTTCCTTTGCATGCCTAAGTGTTATTACATCATTTTACTTGCATAATTGCATGCAATTTAACTCGTTTATTGAATGCAAGTGTTACGTGACTTAATTGCTCTTAATTGCACATAAGAACATGATCACGCCTTAGCTTATTATCTTGTATAGCGTTCATATACTTCATGCCATTTATCATACACATATGTCGTGCATCTATATGGTTCATTCACGTGTCTAAGTCTTGTTCTCATGTTCAGTTTGTTCAGGTACACCAGGGGTGGTGTTTTGTCGGCCGTGTGATTCCTGGGTGGATCAAACGTCGTGTCTTTTGCCTCTTCGGTGAAAGGTGAGGTTAGGATATACTTATACCTTAATGAAATGTGCTCGGTTTTAATGCATGTGGTTTAATAAAGCCTTATATGTACGTAAATAGGTGTGAAATATATATTTGTTTGATACGTCGTTTGCAAGTATGTTAAGCAATATACAAGCATATGTATGCTTGTTTTGGAACGGTTTGTTATGTCTTGCCACGTGGAGCTATGCTTCTAACCATGTGCTTCTCATGAGCCAAGTTTGGCAAGGACCGAGTATTTATGAATGACACGGAAAGTGGTATGTATATACGTATAAGTTTGGTCTGTCTATCTCTGTTGTAGCGGGTTATGTGAAAGATATGTATTTGCGTTTGTGGATCCAAGGAGCTATGGGTAAGGAGCCCTCGGGACGGCATTGGGCCGTCGAGGTAAAGCCTGTGCATAGTCTCCATCCAGAGTATCAAGTGCGACCTCGGGAGCTAAGGAGCGTGTGATATTTTGATTCCTTCGGTGTAAAAGTCGGGGAGGGCACGTCGGGGTTAGCTACCCCGCGTGAGTTTGTTATCTTGGATGGTTAGGGCGTATACACTCTTCCACCACCGGAGTTGAGGTTGGTAAGATATGATATGATATGTATGTAAGTTTTTGCTTTGTTTCTGTTATGATATGTTCTGAGGAGTTTGGGAGTGTCTGAGCTCGTACCTGCCGAGTTCTATATTAAGTACATGTTCGGTTAACGTTCGTGAAATTGGGATAGATTCTAAATTAAGTAAAAGTTAAATGTTTTATGAGTTAAGTTATTTTGTTTAGAATTATTCAAGTACCCTATATGTATGTATCACGGGAAGATGATGTGGTGTGAAAAACCTATCCCTGAGTTCATGAACATTATGACCTTTATACCTGCTTTGCTCTCCTATATATATATAATGTGAGTTCGTTAACCCCTCACTCAGTCGAGTTAAGACTGACCCCTTCCCTTTTTATGTTTTTAGTTTGCAGGTCCAGCTTGGAGTTCGTGCTAGGCGAAGTGTGTCTGTCCTTTGGAGTCTGTTTCTCGAGTCTTTTATTTAATAGGTTGTTTTGCGTTTGCATTTACTACATTTCACCTTATATCTAAGATATGTATGAATGCTATGTTTGGAATTGTAATATGAATTGATATATCTTTCAGGACAGGCTTCTAGTGATAATTGAACCCGTTGAATTTATGTTTATTGTTTGATTCGGGATTAGGTATTTATGCTAGTTGAACCCATCACCTGTTTGTATGTTTGAAACTGTGCTTGGCTTACTATCTAGCTTCCGCATTCTTGTTTTTGGTTGTTCAGGGTCTATGTTTCGCCTAGCTTAGGTGTGAGTCTGTCAGTCTCCCGTTCGCCACTGTTTGGTTCATGTACGGACTCTCCATTTCGTATGTGGATCGGACTTTGGTGCGGGGGATGTGGTGACCCACCGTGCGGGTGCTACAGTCCGTCAATAACATTTATGAGATATGATCCTCCTACCATTCCATCTCTCGATTAAGACCTAGGGTAAGGGAATAATAAGAGCCCTATTAATTTAATCTTAAAGCTAAGTTCATTTCATATCCATTTGATCTCAATACAAGAAACACAGTTCTTGATGTCTTGATCCACTACCTCGGCCGAGGGTTTTCGGATGGTATATGAACGACTTATGCAATAAGAGATCGTCTTTCTTTAAGAAAGTGTAGGTCCTTTATTGACTCTCACATGCCTCCAAGTGCCATTTTTGTAACCCCAACATAAGTCATAATTTAGGTGTCTCGAGCGACACCCTTTTAGACCTATATCTAAGATTACTTAGTTTGCTCACACGAGATATCAATGGAATCCCTAGTCAAAGGATTAATTATTTACGTCATTGACATGTGAGATGTTCCCCAATTAGTAAGTTTCCTCTTCTAGAAGTGGAAACTTCCTTTCCATTTAGGAGTCTTCTCACGTGGGATAACTCAGTGTACTCGTTCTCATAGCAAGCACCCTCGTTTATTGTGTACACATCAACGTATGCACTTTACACCCCATGAAACTGGGTGATCCTTCTTAAGGACATAATCCCACAAGCAAATCTCAACCGAGTCTAATTGACACTCCCACTATTCGTTGGGCTCATTGACTTGGAGTAGTTTCTAATCCGGAGATGTTCCATTGACCTCTGCTCTGAACCCACCCATCAGGGAGAGGGCCGAAGAGGTCCATGACGAGGGACTTGCTCCATATATCTACCACACTCTAACCTAGATGGATCAGACAGAATCAATGATATCTATTAGTGAATTTAATGAGGTGAAAACTTAGTTAAATCTCCCCCAATGATATACGGTTAGGCTTCTGGGTGCGAATGAACAGGTAGGTCATCCTTGCATCAAAAATTTAATAAGGGTCTACTATACTTCAATGAAACATGGATTCAAGCTTCCCATTTCTTCTCCCCTTCTGAACTTCCTAGCCCGACTCAACTTTGCCCCACCCAACTGACTCCGAACTCATTTGCTTTGATGTACTGCGTGGTGGTCATTATGAGGTCGCCAGGTTTCAAATCACGGGTCGAGAATTTCAGGAAATTCTTTACTTTAAACGATTCCTCTAAGTCTAGTGACATATTCTATAACCTTCAGTTAAAACCACACCTTGAAGCAGTTACCACTACAGGAAATCTGTGATTTCCCGACATAAATAAGTCCATTGGAAAATTATCGCTTTTCAGACGGAAAATCGATGGTTTTTCGATGGGATTTGCTTTTTTTCATTGTTCAATTGTACCTGTATGATTAATGTTGGTTGCTTTTTTCATTGTTCCATTGTATGTTTTAATTTTGGTTGATTCAGTAAATTTTCCCTTCGGGAGTTTGAGTTTCAAAAAATATTAGGGAAGGATTTGATTTTCTTAATACTTAAATTGATAAAAACTAGTTTAAGGGTATCTTAATCTATATATTTATTTTAATCTAAAATTATCGCCGAAAGGTAACCCGAAGAATAAATTTAAGGGTTAATTACATCTAGCCCTCATATCAATTCGATATCATTTTTAGATTAAATTACAGACACCACCATTTAGGAAATAAGTAATTGCACTTAATCCTTATTTTTGTTTAAAAATCCCTGATATCGATAATTTTTTTAATAAAAACCCGAAAATACCTTCCGTTGACATTATTGGTCAATTTTTTTATTCTCACTGTAATTAATATGGGGACTAGACTATCAATGAGTGGGAGAACTTTCCTTTACCCCCTTTCCGCAGAACAATTCGATCAACTCCGACGGAGTAAAAAGAAGGTTAGGACCGCAGCGGTGGCCAGCCTCGATACAGAAGCAGCACAGCAAGGCAAGGAAATGGAGAAACACCACAAGTAAGGTCTTATCTCTCATCTCTGATCGGGAAAAGGAGGAGAAAGACCGAAAATTTGAGGAATCCGCCATGTTAGACTTGGACAGGATCAAAGTGGTGGAACCAACCAAAGTGTTCGCCTACCTAAAGGTGATGATTAACGAGGAGTACAGGAAGGCACTTCATGAGCCATGGAAGGAATCCCTGATACTCAAGATCCTAGGACGAACAGTGAACATAAGTCTGCTTTTGGCATGAATAAACACTATGTGGAAACTGTACGGGGCCTACGAACTTATCGATTTGGGACACAGTTGCTACATCCTAAAACTACATGATGTAGAGAAAGCGACGTTTATCTTAACTGAAGGACCGTGGGTTATTGCTGGACATTAGTTGGTGGTTTAAAATTGGTAGCCACAGTTTCAAGCTTCGAAGGACAAAGTAAGGTCAGCCATAACCTGGGTAAGAGTTTCGGAATTATCGGTGGAATACTATAGAGAGTGTAGAACCCGAAACGATGGGCACCACATCCCCCGCACTATGAGCCCGGTCCACATATGAAATGGAAAAATCCATACATGAACCAAACTCACAGTGAACGGATACAGAATAAAAATAACCCTGTGCTAGGTGGGAATAGACCCTGTACCCATAGTTTAACAATGCAAAAGGTGCGGAAGCAAGACAACATGCATTCACAACCAACAATGTAATTACAAATCAAAACAAAATGTAAATACGGGGTTCAACTAGAGGCCCTAGAAACCTGTCGCGAATTCAATTCAATAATATTTTACAAATGGCTGGTATGGCCCAATATAATACAAGAAATATGTATGCAGTACAATGCAACTTGAAACAAAGGACCTCAACCGACTCCCGCCTAACGACCATTGAACCTACAAGACAACAACTAAAAATAACGAGATGGAGGGGTTAGTCAACTGACTGAGTGAAGGAGCTAGACACGCATATATATATAGATGCAGGCAATCAGGTAAGTGTAATTGCACTGTACGATATTTGTTAATAAAGCACTTGTCAAGAATCAGGAATCAATCAATGCTTACGAGTGGATTTATGTTCTTACAAGCAAGCAGTCAGGTAAACAGGATATACAATACATGTGTCGATATCCATAGACCCTCTGTTGATGCCCATTTTACCTTAACGATTCACGAGCTCTGGTGTTGAATAGGGACTGGGGGTATGCTAGAGGTTACGGATATCTATAAATTATATTTTAGGGGACTCGATGAGAACGGGTATTTATTCCACCCTGAACTCCCCTTTCCCTTATTAAATGACAGGAACAGACAAGTATATAGTAAGCAAGCAGGATCAGGATTTATTATAATATTAAGTGATAGTACATGTATAAGATTAACCTCCTCATGCCATTGATGGTCCGGGTAGCTAGCTCTCGCCATCTAGGTCAAGGTGATCTGCGGGTTCATGACTCCCCAGACCGGAGTCCCATCTTCCACCAAACATCCTGGCGAATATTCGGGTTAGTCCAACAATGTGGGACTATGCAAGAGGTCACCGTCGGCCCGATACCTCCCCGGATCGCTCAATACACAAGCCTCTGGGCCCCAGGAACAGTACAGGAATCCACACCGGCTAACCCAGCGCTAGGAGAGCCGGGGGCAATAATAGGATCTCGCAAAAAAGGGTTCAGGGTTAACACTACACAATTTATAAAACATTTTCGGTACATATCTAGTATAAAAGATATGGCTAGTTTAATACGAAAACCATTTGGCTTGATTTAGGTCATACAAGGTTATAGGTCGAATATAAAAGAAAACCCTCACCTGGAAACGATAATGCAGAAAGGACCAAGAGGGGAATCACGTGTGCCAATCATCTCCACCCTAGAGATTAACTGTGCAAGAAGAACAATGATAATGTACTTGTGAGATAAGACTCAATCATGAAACCACATAGACGCACGACAAATGATCATGAAGGGGTGTGATATGTTATGAGATGATTGGATATACAATGAAATCATAAATGTCATGGACATGTGATCGCGTTCATTTTCACAATTAATGATCCCAAGCAATAGACAATTGATATAAATTCATAACATGCCAATCAAATATACGAATTCAATTCATATAAAACACAGAGTTAAACAATCAAGTTTAAGCAATTAAGGACCAAGGAGTGTCAAATAATAATAAAATTATCAATTATTCAAGCATACAATTCATATAAATCACATAGAGAAATCAAGAAAGTGAAAGGAACGCAAGAAGAGGGATTTAGGCAAGTCTTGGCAAAAGCTGATAGTTTTTCGAAACGCGCAAGTTGTAGAAAAATGGGAATATCTTGAGTTCTAGAAGTTGAAATTTTTGTTTGTTGGGTATGAAACTAGATAAACAGGCCTTTCCAACGATATATGGCTCGAATTGTGGTTCAAAGCGATATGGAAATGGTGTAGGCTTGAAGTTGAATGAAAGCAGATTTTAGGGAAAGTGGCGACACAAAATTAAAATAGTTATATCTCGGTCCTCAGATATGATTTTAAGGTAATTCCAATTAGAGAATACTCTAAACTCAAAGAAGTTTCTTTGACTAAAATTTCAGGTCAATCGGAGCACGTTTGATGGGTAAACGGCCGTGTGAAAGTTGGCCTGGAAACTCAAATAGGTGTTTGGAAGCTCTCTGGTCAAAATTGAGGGTAGTTAAATAGTCGTTTGGAAAATGAACTATGGGGACAAAGACCATTCGGGAAGGCTTAGAATGAAAAATAAATAGGGGAAAGCTACGAGAATAGCTTGAAAGCCATTCCCCACTCACTCCAACAACACTACATGCTCTCAAATCATCAAACAACATGGATAGACACTTAATACAACTTCTAGGCGAGTTTAACACACCAAAGCATGCATTAATTCATCAAAACTCATCCAAGAAACTCTTATTCAATTCATACCCATAAATGCACCCAACAACCAAACTTTCATGCTTTAAATTCGTGGATATCAATACATAAACACCAATTAGACATAGAATCATGCTTTAAGCTCCAACTCTTGAACCCTATCTCAAACCCACATTCAAACACACATATATAATTAAACCTATCAATTTACCTTAAAAGGAATGAAGGAAGAAGATGAAGGGAAAGGTTGGGGCTTGAATCCTTGCTTGATTGTGGATGAAATCTCCTTTCCTTCTTGCTTCTTGCTTGGCTCGATTTTGGGGAAAAAGAGGAGAAACGGTTTGGAGCTTTGTGTGTGTTGAGAGAAAATGAAAAGATGAAGAATGAAAAAAAGGGGGGTTATGTCATGATCTGCAGGAATGGAACCATGTATGAAGAGGAGCAGGAGATCAAGATCTCCACTTGGAAATGGTTGAAGTGTTTTGGCGCTGAAAACTGAAGGCCATTGTTTTACGTTTTTTCCTTACTTTTAGCACCTTAGCCATTGAACTTGTAATTAGAGTAGGATTAGCAGTTAATACTATCTGTTTTAGGTAGTTAATGTTGATTGGGGAATGGGCTAAGTTTGTTTTCCCTTTTTGTACTGCCTGCTCCAACTTTTTGGGTAAGAAATGGAATGATTGGTGTTTTGCTTCATCGTACAACCTCTCTCCCTCTTTTTATGCAAATTCTGACTTTTTCTCTCTCCCTCATTATTTCTTGTTGTGCTAAGGAATCATTTTACTTTACAAAACAAGTTTGCTTTGTGTTGTTTACTGTTTTATTGAGAGCTTTGATAAGTAACATAACAGTGGCCTTAGAGCTTGGTTCGAAATCATACCTGGAGAGGAAGATGAGCAAAACTCAATCCCAGAGGCTTGAGGATCTGGAAGCAGCTTTGATTCAGCTGAAGGAAGGTTACGGGATGCTTTCAGATGGAGGATTCTTCGAAGCAACGTGAGGGATCTCTAAGTCTGAGAATGGAAGAGATAGTGAGGCTGATAAAGGCCAAGAACACCACACCGGCCTTTCCAGCAAACGTTGTACCACCATCTTATGCGGATATTATAGCAGGGGATGGGGTGGGATCTGGATCTGGGACTCCTAGAATGAATATGTGACGCCCGGAGCGGTGGGCCACCACATCCCCCGCACCTAAACCCGAACCCACATATGAAATGGATTTCCATACATGAGTCCAAGTCTAAGCGAACGGAACCTACACTCACTCCTTAGGCTAAGCGGGGCTAAAACTCGGACAGAGCGCGCAAAACAAGCATATAAATGCGGAAGCCACAACATAAGGATCGGAAAGAGCTCTATAACTAACATTTCCATCATATACAATGACCTCACGGCCCAAAAGATCGAGTATATACATCACAAGCCCATAATTCAGCAAAATATAATTCTAACATCAAATACATAATAGGAGTATCCAAAATGCAAGAAGTATGAATGCAACTCGACCTAGACACACAAGTACAAGACTAAGACTCGCACTTCCCCGCCTAGCTCGAAACAACCTGCACTGAAGGTGGGAAAAGAGAGGGTCAGTCAAAACTCGACTGAGTGAGGGGGCTTAAACGCACACCCACACCTAAATACATATAGAACAGAGCATATTACAAAGGTGATAGTCATGAATCGAGGCTAGGGTTTTTCATACCAAATCATTTTCCAAAGATAGCATATAATATAAAGGAAAACCTATCTCGATCCATAATCTATCAAATAGAACATAAACATAAGTCCGGCGAGAACGGACTATCCCTTACTCCATCAAACATAACATAAAAATCGAATTCAATCAAAATTTCCAACCTCACATCCCTGGTGTATCGGGAATCAAACCCTAACACCTACATTACCAAACACATACGGGGCAGCTAACCCACAATATGCCTTCCCCGGTTATCCACCGAGGGCTCAAGATACCACGCCTTCCCAACCTCCATAGGTCGTACGTGAATATCTCAAATGAGAACGTGCACAGGGGTCATAACCGGCGACCCCGTGGTCGTCCCGGGTCTCCCTTACCCACGTCTCCGGGCCCAACAAACCAAATCAAACCAAACTCCCATCTTTCAGGGTACAACTCGCTCATACATATCATATACGAATAACGACTTTTCAAAATATAGCTTACTTATGCCAATACTTATACCAATTTCGAAAACGTAAAGCTTATTTCACAAAATCACAACATAGCTTAAGCACTCGTATTTAATATATATATATAAGGTATATATTCGCATACAGGGTAAGAAAATAACACGTAATAGGTCTTAGGTCGCTTATCTAATATAAAGGATCCTAACCTCACCTTTGCAAAAGTAGAAGGAAGGCAAAACGGGCGAACGAACACTTAAACCTCGGGCTCACGAACTTCCGGAAGAGGCTCTGAAACAAAAGAAGACAAGACCCGAGACTTAGACTCAATAATGTACCAATTAGACGCACGGCGATGCAAATAGATGCTATGAATGCAAGAAATATCAAATGAACACTTAAACGTTACCAAATTATAATTACATATATTCAATATATATACAACACGTGCATGTACAGTAGCATGCAAACAAAAATGCATGAGAAACAAAGGGTGACACGCCCGTGTCACCGAAATGTACTAAGCCGTGACACGCCCGTGTCACGGTACAGCGGAAAACATACAGGAAAAATGGGGTGACACGCCCGTGTCACAAAACAAAGCAAACCGTGACATGCCCGTGTCACGGTACAGAAAATCAGCCCGACCAAGCTTGCACCCCCGTGTCACACTGAAGAGAACAAAAGTGACACGCCCGTGTCACTGTTCGAAACAGAAAAAAAACAGGGCATGCAACGTGACAGCAACAACAACCAACTTTCAACCAACAAATGCAACCAAAACTTGAATAAACATGTAACCATACTTAAAGCACAATAAAATCTAGCATATAAACTCATATCATACATTGATCAACAAGATTTCACCAAATGAAACCCATAATCCAACCTATGATCTAAGCTCCTAAACTTCACAACATGTGCATAAATCTTAAGCTCAAAGTTGCTAAACATGCTTCCGAAACTATTACACAAATCAACCAACACATACCAAAGCCCTAGCTACCACATAAATCCAAGAAATTCATCAAAGTTCCACAATTACCTCAAAGGAAAGAAATGAAAGAAGAGAAGAAGAGATGATGTTGGTGATGCTTGAATGTCCCCAAATTCCACAACATAAAGCTTGAGAGATGAAATCTTTCCCCCACTTTGGCAAGAGTTGGCTCGGTTGAACAAGGGAGGAGGAGCAAGTGTGTATGAAATGAATGTATGAAGAAAGGAAGAAGGGGACTTGATATGCTACTATGAAGAAGGAAGAATTGGCCAAAATTGCTATTAAGTCCTCCAATCTAATAAGTTATGCAAGTGAAACCCCAAACCAATTAAGTCCAAGCCAATAGGTTCTCAAGGTTCATGAATGATCAATTAAGGTCATAATGAAATTAAATCAAGTTCGGGAAATTAAATTCACATATCATAAATTGATAAAATTCATATCATAAATCACTTGAGGTAAATTTTTGACATATAATTCAAATATTTCATATAAATTCAAATAATTCATATAAGAATTAAAATTTAAATAATTCAAATAAACAATTAGAATAAATATAAAATACGTAAACAATAATTTTAAATGCGCACATACGTCATACCTGTACGGTCTGAAAGTCGGGGTGTCACAATCCTTCCCCCTTAAAAAGGACTTGCCCTCAAGTCCGAACCGAGTCCTCAAACAACTCCGGATATAAGTTCCTCATTTTCTCCTCAGTTTCCCAAGTCGATTCCTCGGATTTCTGATCCCTCCAAAGTACTCTGACCAAAGGAATCTGCCGTTTTCTCAATTCTTGCATCTTCCGGTCCTGAATTGCAACCGGATGCTTTTCTATTGTTAAATCCGGCTCTAACTGAACCTCTTCAACTGGAAGGATAGTTGCCTCATCGGGATAGTACTTGCGGAGCTGAGAAACATGGAAAACGTTGTGTATCCCGGTCAAATTCGGTGGTAGATCCAATCTGTACGCCGTTTCTCCAATTCTTTCCAAAATTTCAAACGGCCCTAGGTATCGTGGACTGAGCTTTCCACCTTTACCTATTCGAGTGAAGCCTTTCCTTGGAGATGCCTTCAGAAAAACTCTATCTCCGACCTCAAACACTAAGGGCCTTCTTCTCTTATCGGCATAGCTCTTCTGTCGAGCCTGAGCTGCCCTCATTCTTTGTCTAATCGTATGAATCTTCTCAATAGTAGCAACAATGTTTTCCTTAGGCTCGGCCCTCTCAAGCTTATTCTCTTCGGTCCATCTCCAATCCTCGATATCCCAAAACAAAGGCGACCGACACTTTCTTCCATAAAGTGCTTCATAAGGAGCCATCTTAATCGAACCCTGATAACTGTTATTATAAGCAAATTCAACTAGAGCCAAATGCTCATCCCACTTATCCTGGAAATCCAAAGCACACGACCGAAGCATATCCTCTAAGTACTGAATTAACCTTTCAGATTGACCGTCCGTTTGGGGATGCGAAGCGGTGCTAAACCTGAGCCTGGTGCCCAAACATTTTTGGAGATTCTGCCAGAAGATCGAAGTAAACCGTGGATCCCGATCCGAAACGATACTAGCCGGAATTCCATGTAGTCTTACAATCTCTCGAACATATAACTCGGCTAGCCTTGGAACTTTCTCGGACATCCGAACCTTGAGGAAATGGGCAGACTTAGTCAATCTGTCGACAATTATCCAAATTCCATCAAACCCTCCTTTGACTCTAGGCAAGCCGGACACGAAGTCCATAGTCACTTGCTCCCACTTCCACTCGGGAATCGGAAGTGGTTGGAGAGTTCCTCCCGGCTTCTGGTGTTCTGCCTTCACCTTTTGACATGTCAGACATCGCTTCACGAAGTTCGCGACGTCCCTTTTCATGCCATTCCACCAGAATTTCTCTTTCAGGTCCCGATACATCTTAGTACCTCCCGGATGAATCGAGTACCTCGAGCGATGTGCCTCCTCAAGTACAAGCCTCTTGAGCTCTTCTGGGACACATATTCTCGCTTCGAACCTTAACAAACCGGAATCATCAATCCCAAACTTAGAATTCGGGTCGTTCTTGGAACGAGCTACCAACCTTTGAATTTCTGCATCTGAATTCTGTGCTTCCAACAACTGTCCTTTCAAATTTGGTATTACTGTAAGATTAGCCAACCAAGTTCCCGAAACCAAGATCTCTGAACCCGAACTTGGAGAACCTGCTTCCAAATTAGCCACACTCACTTTTCTACTCAAGGCATCGGCGACCACGTTTGCTTTACCCGGATGGTACTGAATGGTGCAATCATAATCTTCTAACAACTCCATCCAGCGCCTTTGTCTTACATTTAGATCCTTCTGAGAAAAGAGATACTTGAGGCTTTGGTGATCTGTAAATACCTCAAACGTGGTACCGTACAAATAGTGTCGCCACTTCATCAAAGCAAACACCACGGCAGCTAATTCAAGATCGTGGGTAGGGTAATTCTTCTCATGCTCCTTCAATTTCCTCGAAGCATAAGCTACCACTCTACCGTGCTGCATTAAAACACAACCGAGACCTTCTTTCGAAGCATCTGTATAAACCGCATAACCCTCGGTACCCTCGGGTAAAGTAAGAACCGGTGCTGAAGTTAATTTCACCTTCAATGTCTGAAAACTCGCCTCACACTTATCATCCCATTCGAATTTCACTTCCTTCTTAGTCAGACGAGTCAACGGAGCGGCAATTTTAGAAAAATCCTTAACAAACCTTCGATAGTAGCCGGCCAACCCAATAAAGCTTCTAATCTCAGAGACATTTCTCGGTCTCTCCCAACAAAGCACGGACTCAACCTTAGATGGATCAACCTCAATCCCATCACCTGAAATTATATGACCCAAAAATACAACTCGGTCGATCCAGAATTCGCACTTGCTAAATTTCGCGTACAACTTGTGTTCCCTCAAAGTTTCCAAAACGATCCGAAGATGCTGAGCGTGCTCTTCAGCAGACTTAGAATACACCAGAATGTCGTCTATAAATATAACCACGAATTTGTCAAGAAACTGCCTGAACACTCGGTGCATCATATCCATAAATACGGCTGGAGCATTAGTTAATCCAAACGGCATGACAACGAATTCGAAGTGCCCATATCTTGTATTAAAACCAGTTTTTGGAATATCTTCCTCTCTAATTCGCAGCTGATAGTAACCCTGCCTCAAATCTAACTTGGAATAGACTTTCGAGCCTTGCAGAATATCGAATAATTCGTCGATGTGAGGCAAAGGGTATTTGTTCTTCACTGTCATCCGATTCAGCTCACGGTAATCTATACACATCCGTAACGTCCCATCCTTCTTCTTTACAAATAGAACGGGAGCACCCCACGGAGAAGTGCTCGGGCGGATGTACCCGCAAGCCAAAAGCTCATCAAGCTGCGTCTTTAACTCTTTTAACTCTGCAGGAGCCATTCTGTAGGGAGTCTTCGAGAAAGGCTCTGCTCCGGGATAAAGGTCGATTACGAACTCGATGTCCCTATCGGGCGGTAGAGAACCCAAAGTCTCAGGGAAAACATCGGCATACTCTCGCACGACCTCTGTCTCCTCAAGTTTGGCCTGATCCTTCGGTCTATTCAAAAGATAGGCCACGAAACCTGTCGCACCGTCCCGGACCAGTCTACTCGCCTCAACAAAAGAAATAAACGGGCTTAACTTCACCTTTTCGCCCTTAAACACCACTGAACCAAAAGAAACTTTCTTATTCCGACAATCCATCTGAGCCCCATGTTCATACAACCAATCCATACCCAAGATTACATCATATCTCTGCATCGGCATTTCAATCAAATCTGCGAGGAAAACTCGGCCTTCGAAGCTAACCGGACAACCCCGGAAAACCCTGCACGTTACTAAACTACCACCAAAAGGGGAGCTAACCACGTAATCATGCGCACACAAGGAGACAGGCAAGCACATAGAAGAAGCAATATCCCGGGAAATGAAAGAATGAGTAGCCCCGGGATCAAATAATGCATGTAATGTTGTGCCATGAATGCTTATAGTACCTTCGATCACGGCATTTGGGTCGATTTCCACAGCTTGCTCTTCTTCACTACCCAACGCATAAGCCCTAGCTTGGATTGCAGGCCTCGGGTTATCTTTCTTCTTCGGGCATGTGTTCACCATATGATCCTGTGCCCCACAAATGAAACACCTCTTATGAAGCCTGAAGCAATTATCCACGTGATGAGGACCCTTGCAATAGGTACATTGCACTTTAGGTGGAGCCGGAAGTGCTAAGGGTCGATTCGGTTGATTGGGTCCCGCGGGTCGAGGTTGTTTGTTTTGAGGCTTGGCTTGTTGAAAAGTTTGAAATGCCGGCCTCTTTCCGAACTTATTGAAATTCCCCGAGCTAGACCCTTGCCCGGTATGAGTACTCTTCCTCCTCATCACAACACGCTCTTCTACCCTTAGAGCTTTATCTGTGACCTTTGCCCAAGTGCTCGTGTTAGAAGCCTCTAGAGCATCTTTCATATCCTCCCGAAGTCCTTGGAGGAATTGAGAAGCCTTGCTTTCATCATCATTGGCAATGTTCGGGGCATAGCGAGAGAGCCTCTCAAACTCGTTGATATAATCAGTGACGGATATACCCCCTTGTTTGAGCTCCATAAATTCTCTCACCCTTCGATTTCTTGTAGCTTTGGGAATATATTTATTCTTGAATTCACGAACAAACACCTCCCATGTGATCTCCTCCTCGGTAGCCTCTAATCTTCCTTGCAAGCTTGACCACCAACTATAAGCTTGGCCCTGGATCATGGTAAGTGTGCATTGTAGCTTCTCCATAGGCCCACACGGTATGAGATTCCATACCCGGTTGGTTTGCACGAGCCATTCCTCCGCTTGCACGTCATTTCCACCCACAAAAACCGGTGGATTTTGGTTCTTGAACTCCCGGAGAGTAGCTGTAATTAGATTTCCTCCATGATTCCCAGCTGGAGGTGCATTGTTTCTTTCCTGAGCCCTTTGTTCCAAATATACCGCTAATCTCTCCATGAAATTGCCCGGATCCATTTGGGGTGGTGGTGGTGGATTGTTATTTTCCGGGTGTGGAGAATGATCTCGGTGGTGACGGTGTTCCGGAGATCTATCTCGACGGTGGTGTCTTCGGGGAGGCATATTTCTACAAAAGACAAGATTCCAATTCATATGCGTGAGGGTTAGTACATGTTCATGTGCACGATTAATCAAGAAGATAACAAATAACCACATAAATGCATATAACCACGTTGTCCTAAGCCGTACGACCTAGACTCACCCGACACGACTCTAGAGCTCCGGTTTTGCAACCAAGGGCTCTGATACCACTTTCAGGATGTGACGCCCGGAGCGGTGGGCCACCACATCCCCCGCACCTAAACCCGAACCCACATATGAAATGGATTTCCATACATGAGTCCAAGTCTAAGCGAACGGAACCTACACTCACTCCTTAGGCTAAGCGGGGCTAAAACTCGGACAGAGCGCGCAAAACAAGCATATAAATGCGGAAGCCACAACATAAGGATCGGAAAGAGCTCTATAACTAACATTTCCATCATATACAATGACCTCACGGCCCAAAAGATCGAGTATATACATCACAAGCCCATAATTCAGCAAAATATAATTCTAACATCAAATACATAATAGGAGTATCCAAAATGCAAGAAGTATGAATGCAACTCGACCTAGACACACAAGTACAAGACTAAGACTCGCACTTCCCCGCCTAGCTCGAAACAACCTGCACTGAAGGTGGGAAAAGAGAGGGTCAGTCAAAACTCGACTGAGTGAGGGGGCTTAAACGCACACCCACACCTAAATACATATAGAACAGAGCATATTACAAAGGTGATAGTCATGAATCGAGGCTAGGGTTTTTCATACCAAATCATTTTCCAAAGATAGCATATAATATAAAGGAAAACCTATCTCGATCCATAATCTATCAAATAGAACATAAACATAAGTCCGGCGAGAACGGACTATCCCTTACTCCATCAAACATAACATAAAAATCGAATTCAATCAAAATTTCCAACCTCACATCCCTGGTGTATCGGGAATCAAACCCTAACACCTACATTACCAAACACATACGGGGCAGCTAACCCACAATATGCCTTCCCCGGTTATCCACCGAGGGCTCAAGATACCACGCCTTCCCAACCTCCATAGGTCGTACGTGAATATCTCAAATGAGAACGTGCACAGGGGTCATAACCGGCGACCCCGTGGTCGTCCCGGGTCTCCCTTACCCACGTCTCCGGGCCCAACAAACCAAATCAAACCAAACTCCCATCTTTCAGGGTACAACTCGCTCATACATATCATATACGAATAACGACTTTTCAAAATATAGCTTACTTATGCCAATACTTATACCAATTTCGAAAACGTAAAGCTTATTTCACAAAATCACAACATAGCTTAAGCACTCGTATTTAATATATATATATAAGGTATATATTCGCATACAGGGTAAGAAAATAACACGTAATAGGTCTTAGGTCGCTTATCTAATATAAAGGATCCTAACCTCACCTTTGCAAAAGTAGAAGGAAGGCAAAACGGGCGAACGAACACTTAAACCTCGGGCTCACGAACTTCCGGAAGAGGCTCTGAAACAAAAGAAGACAAGACCCGAGACTTAGACTCAATAATGTACCAATTAGACGCACGGCGATGCAAATAGATGCTATGAATGCAAGAAATATCAAATGAACACTTAAACGTTACCAAATTATAATTACATATATTCAATATATATACAACACGTGCATGTACAGTAGCATGCAAACAAAAATGCATGAGAAACAAAGGGTGACACGCCCGTGTCACCGAAATGTACTAAGCCGTGACACGCCCGTGTCACGGTACAGCGGAAAACATACAGGAAAAATGGGGTGACACGCCCGTGTCACAAAACAAAGCAAACCGTGACACGCCCGTGTCACGGTACAGAAAATCAGCCCGACCAAGCTTGCACCCCCGTGTCACACTGAAGAGAACAAAAGTGACACGCCCGTGTCACTGTTCGAAACAGAAAAAAAACAGGGCATGCAACGTGACAGCAACAACAACCAACTTTCAACCAACAAATGCAACCAAAACTTGAATAAACATGTAACCATACTTAAAGCACAATAAAATCTAGCATATAAACTCATATCATACATTGATCAACAAGATTTCACCAAATGAAACCCATAATCCAACCTATGATCTAAGCTCCTAAACTTCACAACATGTGCATAAATCTTAAGCTCAAAGTTGCTAAACATGCTTCCGAAACTATTACACAAATCAACCAACACATACCAAAGCCCTAGCTACCACATAAATCCAAGAAATTCATCAAAGTTCCACAATTACCTCAAAGGAAAGAAATGAAAGAAGAGAAGAAGAGATGATGTTGGTGATGCTTGAATGTCCCCAAATTCCACAAAATAAAGCTTGAGAGATGAAATCTTTCCCCCACTTTGGCAAGAGTTGGCTCGGTTGAACAAGGGAGGAGGAGCAAGTGTGTATGAAATGAATGTATGAAGAAAGGAAGAAGGGGACTTGATATGCTACTATGAAGAAGGAAGAATTGGCCAAAATTGCTATTAAGTCCTCCAATCTAATAAGTTATGCAAGTGAAACCCCAAACCAATTAAGTCCAAGCCAATAGGTTCTCAAGGTTCATGAATGATCAATTAAGGTCATAATGAAATTAAATCAAGTTCGGGAAATTAAATTCACATATCATAAATTGATAAAATTCATATCATAAATCACTTGAGGTAAATTTTTGACATATAATTCAAATATTTCATATAAATTCAAATAATTCATATAAGAATTAAAATTTAAATAATTCAAATAAACAATTAGAATAAATATAAAATACGTAAACAATAATTTTAAATGCGCACATACGTCATACCTGTACGGTCTGAAAGTCGGGGTGTCACAGAATAGCACACCTCCAGGCAACCAGAGTATGCTGAAATAGATGGTTGATGCTGGGATCGTGCCTCCCCCCGGTTTTAGACCTATAGATTCACAAGGTAATAACTCTCTCAAGGGAAAGTTTGATTTTCCTAGATTTAATGGAGATGAACCTAGGAGTTGGTTAAGAAAATGTCATAAGTACTTTTTATTTAATTAAACTAACGATTATGAGAAGATTACGACTGCTACTATGCACATGGAGGGATCAGCTGATAGTTGGTACCTGGATTACATAGAAGGAAGGGAAAGTATGGGATGGAACATGTTTTCTAAGCTGGTTTTACAAAGGTTCTTGAAATAGGAGGAACAGAACTTAGTGGGTCAGTTTAACAAGTTAAAACAGGGGAAAAGTGTGGAGGAACACACTGTGAAATTTCAAGAGCTGAAATCTTTCATGATTTAATGGAGATGAACCTAGGAGTTGGTTAAGGAAATGTCATAAGTACTTTTTATTTAATCAAACTAACGATTATGAGAAGATTATGGCTGCTGCTATGCACATGGAGGGATCAGCTGATTGTTGGTACATGGATTACATAGAGGGAAGGGAAAGTCTAGGATGGAACATGTTTTCTGAGCTAGTTTTACAAAGGTTCTTGAAACAGGAGGAACATAACTTAGTGGGTTAGTTTAACAAGTTAAAACAGGGGAAAAGTGTGGAGGAATACACTGTCAAATTTGAGGAGCTGAAATCTTTCATGATAAACAACAACAGAGCTCTAACTGAGGACTACTTTATTAAGAGATATGTTAGTGGGTTGAGGGAAGAAATCAGTCAATTTACAGAGATGTTAAATCCACGTTCATTGACTCACGCTATTCAGCTGGCTAAACAACAGAAAAACTTATTGGAAACCATGCAGAAAGGGGCAAAAATAAGGGTTGGAATGCTAAGTATAATGGGCCTGAGCATGGTGGGAAAAATAATTACAATGTGGGGAGTGAGAAGCAGTTGCCTATAAAGAAACTCAATGGGGAAGAGATGGAAATTAGAAGGAAGAAGGGGTTATGCTTCAACTTTGATGAACCATATCTCATTGGGCATAAATGCAAGAAACTCTTTGTTATTGTAGGAAAAGAAACCGATGAAGAGGATACTAAGATGCCTATCATTGAGTTACAGGATGCTGAGGTGGAGGAATATCATATATCCTTCAATGCACTAGTGGGACAGATAGCTCCTGATACCATCAAGATGGAAGGCAAGGTGTTGGGCCATACTATCTCTATCCTCATTGACTCAGGAAGTACCCCTTCTTTTTTAGATCCTGAGACAGCTGAGAAACTGAATTGTGAGATTGAGTGTACCAGTCCCTTGATGGTAACTATTGCAGATGGAGGGCAAATCAGTTGCAATGAGAGATACAATGGATTTCAGTAGGAAATACGGGGATGTTTTTTCAAAACTGGAGTAAGATTACTCAAACTTGGTGGTTGTGATATGGTTATTGGGGTGGATTTCTTGAGGAAGTTGGGCCCTGTGACTTTTGACTTTGATAAACAAACATTGTAATTTTAACAGAAGGGGAGAATTATCACTTTGCAATGAAAGAAGGGGGAAGTATCTTTGAGAATGATTACTGGGAAAAAGCTACAGAAGTTCTTTAGGAAAAAGGGAAAGAAAGAAACAGTCTATTTGCGTATGTTGACAGCAGTACCACAAGACAAAGAGGAAGTAATTGAAGGTGAAATCCAATCTTTGCTTGCTAAATATCAATCTGTTTTTGATGAACCTGTGAGATTACCACCAGTGAGGTCTCATGATCACCAGATTGTGTTGAAAGATGGTGCTGGAACTTTCAAGCAGCAGCCATATAGATATCCTCATCTGCAGAGGAATGAAATTGAGAGATTGATTGTTGAGATGTTAAAAAGTGGGATCATACAACCAAGCACCAGCCCCTATTCATCACCTGTCTTGCTGATAAAGAAATAAGATGGCACTTGAAGGTTCTGTGTGGATTACAGAAAGCTGAATTCTCTGACTGCTAAAGATAGCTATCCCATTCCTCTAGTTGATGAATTGTTGGATGAGTTGGAGGGGGCTATCTTCTTTTCTAAGATAGATCTGAGGTTTGGGTATCACCAAATCAGTGTAGCTACTAAAGACATTCCAAAAACTGCATTTGTTACTTCCTCAGGTCTGTATAAATTTAACGTGATGCCTTTGGGCCTCACTAATGCACCTGCAACATTTCAGTCCCTTATGAATTCAGTATCCCAAGCCCATTTGAGACAATTTGTGCTACTTTTCTTTGATGATATTTTGGTATATAGCGAAAGTCTGAAAGTTGCAGGCATTCGGAGACAGTGTTCAAGATACTTGAAGAGCAACAGCTATATGCAAAAATGTCTAAATGCTGTTTTGGTCATGATTTAGTGGAGTATTTGGGACATATTATCTCCAAGGAGGGTGTGAAAGCAGAGCCAGTAAGATAAAAGCTATGGTTGATTGGCCAAGACCAACCACAATGAAGGGATTGAGAGGATTTCTAGGCCTAACTAGGTATTACAGGAAATTTGTGAGAAATTATAAGGTGATAGCAAAACCACTGACTGCAATAACAAAGAAAGGTAAATTTGCATGGAATGCGGAGGCAATTGAAGCCTTTGAGGAGTTAAAGAGGGCTATAACAGAAGTTCCAGTGCTATCTTTGCCTGATTTTAAGAAGAGATTCATTTTAGAAACTGATGCTTGTTATAATGGCTTGGGGGCAGTACTGATGCAAGACCAGCATCCCATTGCTTACTTCAGCAAGGCATTGGGTCCCAGATCCCTTGGATTATCGATTTATGAAAACGAAATGATGGCCATCATCCAAGTAGTTGACAAGTGGAGAAATTACTTGCTTCATAATTCCTTCACTATCAAAACTAATCAATGCAGTTTGAAATACTTGCTGAACCAGAAAATATCCACCCCTCTTCAACACAAATACCTCACTAAACTCTTAGGGTATAACTACACCATTGAGTATAAACAAGGGAAAGAAAATAAAACAGTAGATGCTTTATCCAGGAAAGGAGTAGAAGAAGGAGAGTGCCAGGGACTGACAGTGTTACAACCCAAGTGGATGGGGGAATTGTTGGGGAGTTAAGAGAATGATGAACTGGTGCAAGAAGTATTGTTGGAGAATGTTACAATGCCTTACAATGCCTCTATTTATGCTGTCCGAGATGGGATTGTAAGGTGCAAAGCAGGTTGTGTGTTAGGAATGGAGGAAATCTGAGAAAGCAAATTACTGAATATGTTCACACATCTCATATTGGGGGACATTCAGGTATACAGGCTACTTTACAGAGGCTGCAAACTACTTTTATGTGGCCTAACATGAAGCATACTTTGAAAGAAGTGGTGTAACAATGTGAAACCTGTCAGTTATGCTGGGCAAGAATTTGGTCTGTTGCAACCACTGCCTGTCCCAGAGCAAGCATAGCAGTAAATCACCATGGATTTCATTGAGAAGCTGCCTAATTCTGAGGGTAAGAGTGTGATTTGGGTAGTGGTAGATAGACTGACAAAGTATGCACACTTCACAGCTCTGTCTTATCCCTACACTACTTCTGGATTGGCAAAAATCTTTATATCAACCATATACAAATTACATGGTTTACGCAGTGGTATAGTATCAGATAGGGATCCGGTGTTCACTAGCCATTTTTGGGCTGAATTAATGAAAACAATGGAGATACAGCAACATCTTAGCACTGCATATGACCCCCAAACAGATGGGCCAACTGAGAGGGTGAATCAATGCCTGGAAAACTACTTAAGATGCATGTGTAGTAAGTACCCCAAGAAGTGGTCACAGTGGTAGGGAGTGGCTGAGTTATGGTACAACACAAATTACTATACATCTCTCAAGATGACCCCCCCCCCCTCCTTGAAGCCCTCTATGGTTACAAACCAATGATCTTAGTTACAGATTCCTATATGCAGCCAATAACCGCTGGAATGGAGGAGTTTTTAGAAGAAAAGCAGAAGTTATAGGTTATGCTAAAAGAACATATTGTTGTGGCTCAGAACAGGATGAAACAGATGGCAGATAAACACAAAAGGGAGAAGCATTTCAAAGTGGGAGATTTTGCATATCTGAAGCTAAAACCTTATAGGCAAACAACTATTAGAAATCACAGAGTTTGGAAACTGAGTCCAAAATTTGTTGGACCATTTGAAGTTATTGAGAAAGTTGGGAGGTTGCCTATAAGTTGAAGTTACCAGTTGAAGCAAAGATACACCCAGTGTTCCATGTATCTTTGATTAAACCCAAGGTTGGAAAGAGTGCTAAAGTGGTATCTGAGTTACCTACTTTTGATGAAGAACATCAGGTGCTCTTACAACCTGTAGGGATCAAAGCAAGAAGAATAGTTAAGAGGATAAATGTTGTTGTTCCTCATATTCTTGTGCAGTGGGCACATCTCCCAGAACATGAGTCAACTTGGGAGGATTTTTATACCATCGTACAGCAGCTTCCTCAGCATGAGTCTTGGGGTCAAGACTCTTAAAAAGAAAGGAGCAATGTCATGATCTGCAGGAATGGAACCATGTATGAAGAGGAGCAGGAGATCAAGATCTCTGCTTGGAAATGTTATGAATAGTGCCCTAGAAAGCCGATTCGACGAAATCTACTTTGGGACTTTCCTTGTGTCACAGACAATCTTTGAATAATACACGATTGATTATTATCATAGGCAAACACTTCTTTATATGCCAATACGTGTTTTATATGTTTCCATTACGTGTGCATGTATTAGAATTCCCCTAATCCATAACGCTATTGGGGACTTTCTCATTAGGTGAATGGCACATGAAATAAGCCCTAACTCAAGGCCGGATTAGAAACCACTCCAAGTCGATGAGTTCAACAAACAGTGGGAGTGTTGATTAGGCTCAGTTGAGACTTACTGGTGGGATTGCATCCTTAAGAAGGAGCATCCTGTTTCATGGGGTGTAAAGTGCATATTTGATGCGTATGCAATATATGAGGGTGCTTGTTGTTATAACGGGTTCACTGAGGTGTCCCGCGTGAGAAGATTCCTAAATAGGAAAGGAAGTTTCTATACGTAGAAATAGAAACTTCCATATTAGGAAATATCTCATAGGTCAATGGCGTGAGTAAAGTGATCCTTTGACTTGAGATTCCATTGATACTTTGTGCGCTAACTCTGTAGTCTTTGGTATAAGCTTTAAAGGGTGTCGCCTTAGACAACTGACTCAAGGCTTATGTTGGGGCTGCACAAGTGGCACATGGAAGTATATAAGAATTGATAAAGGACCTACACTTGCTTAAATGCAAGAAGATCTCTTATTGCATAAGTCGTTCATATGCCATCCTGAACCCTCGGCCGAGGTAGTAGATCAAGACATCAAGAAAAGAGTTTCTTAGATTGAGATCAAATAGATATGAAACGAACTTAGCTTTAAGATTGAGATTAGTAGGGCTCTCATTATTCTCATGCCCTAGATCTTAATCAAGAGATGGATTGGTAGGAGGATTGTACCTCACAGCTGTTATTCACTGAAAGGTTCTTTCGAATATATATTCATTATTCGGGTAGGGGTCATACACCTGTTGCTAGATTATGGTCGTATGATCTGTGAACTAATAAAGCATATTAGTCTCACTGCTAACTGAAAATGAACCTAGGGGATCACTCACAAATGCCTGATTCAAAGGGTATTGAAGGAAAGATCAAATAGTTGATCAAAACGAGACCACATGTGTAAATGTACACGTGTGGCACGTGAGCTCGAGTTTGGGCGTGTGGTCCAATTGTAGAATTGGACCATGTGTTGATTAATTGGAGAATTAATTATAAAGCCCAAATATAATTAATTAGGAGAATTAATTATAAAATCCCTAATATAATTAATTAAGAGAATTAATTATGAAGCCAAATAAAATTAATTAGAGAATTAATTTTAACCCGTTAGAATTAATTAAGAATTAATTCTAAAGCCCTTCATGGAATTAATTGAGAGAACTAATTCTAAGTATTTAAGTATTTAATTATTTAGTTGTTCTAACTTGATTAGAATAAATAAAAAATAAATACTAAATATCTTCCATTTATTATTCCAGTAGATATTAATTCTAATGTGATTAGAATAAATATTATTAGAATAAGATATTTAATTAGAATAATTAAATATTCCTAATTTGATTAGGAGCTCTTTTCTAGAAAGAATAGATACCTTATTTTGAATAAGACTCCTATTACTTGGAGAGAAAGGAAATAGAAGAAAAGTCAAAGTTGGAATCCGATTCCAACTAGACTTGAGGGGTTTGAAACACTAGCCCTACATATAGACTAAGTGTAGCACCCAGAGCGCGGGCCACCACATCCCCCGAACCTAAACCCGAACCCGTATATGAAATGGGAAGTCAATACACGAGCCCAGTCTAAGCGAACGGGAGACCACACACTCACTAGGCTAGGCGGAGCTAAAACTAAACCAGAGCGCGCGACAAATAAAACAAATAGCGGAAGCAGAGGAGTTCTAATAACTTAAAGTTCAAGAATCAAAGATATACGCCAAGTATCTAAATATAAATATCCACAACGAAATATGGTTACATAACAAAATATATTCCAGGATCAAATCATTAAATACATATCCAAAATGAAATGCAATGCACCTAGCACGACCTATACTCAAAAGTGAGACTCGAACGACCCACTTCTCCGCCTAGCTCGTGCTCAAAAGACCTGCAAACTAAAAGTGGGAAAAGGAGAGGTGTCAGTCATATCTCGACTGAGTGAGGGCGCTAACGCACACCCACACACTATACATATAGAACAAACCACGTAAAAGATAAAGGTTATGAACCGGGAATAGGTTTTGCACACCAAAACATTTTCAAAGAACATTACATATCATATACGTATACATTACATTACATTAAAGACTCTATTCCCGTTCCATAATCCAACCATTTCATTAAGCTCGGCGAGTACGAGCATCCACCGTTACTTCCCATTGCATTACATTATACAAAATAGAAATTACATTCAATCCTCCCCTTCGGTGATGGAAGGGTCGGTCGACCCTTAACCATCCATTAGTAAATTCCTCGAGGAGCTATTAACCCACACGAGAGCCATTATAAATTCCTCGAGGGGTAGCTAACCCACGCGAGTCCTCCCCGGTTCATTCCGAAGGCATCAAGAGCACCACGACTTCCCCAACCTCCCTAGGGTCGTATGTAGCACCTTGGATGGAGAGTGTACAGGGGTCAATAACCGGCGACCCCATGGCCGTCCCGGGTCCCCTTACCCACGTCTTCGGGGCCCAACATTACCATTACATTACCTTACCTTACCTTTCATTGCATTCTCGCTCATTACAAGTCATTAACAATACGAACATTAGCATTAAACTTTCATTAAAAAGGTGAGCTCATATATGCTCGTAATATAGCCCTTTAGAAAGCCGAAACTTGAGAACAAGATCATAAACATATTGTACATTACACGTATTTAAATATATATATATAATATATAATCGCATGCGGGCTAGAAAACGAACATTTAGGGGTCTTAGGTCGCTTAACTAAAAAGAAAATAACCTAAACCTCACCTTTGAACAAAAGTGTAGTGTGGTGCGAGAAAACAACCCGAACACTCTTAAACTTCGGGCACGACTCCTCCCGGAAGTACCCCTGAGACAAACAAACGTAACACTAAAGACTTAGACTCGAATATTTACCACTTAGACGCACGGCGACGTGAATGTGTACAACGTATGAGTATGGGATGCAAGAATGCAACACTTAAGTCATTCAAGGTTGTAGCATGTATAACTCATATTAAATCAATTTATAAAATTAAACAAAGAGTTATAACACATCGTTTCTCAAGTTATAAATAAATTAATTCATGAAATTAAAATTAGGGTAATAACAAGTATCATTCATTTAATTCAAATTCATAAAATTAAAATAAGAATTATAAATCATATCACTCATTTAAATTATATTCATAAATTAAAACAAAGGTTTATAATCATATTACACATTAATATTATATACAAATAATAAACAAGACGTAGCATATTAAATATATCCATTAACATTGTAACATATTATATATTGAATTACTATAATATACAAACAATATGCAGGGTTGATAGTCTAATATAAAATAAGTAAATGTTATAACTATATTTACAGGCACATGCAGTACGTACACAATCACATAGCCATGCACAATTTCATATTCACACATGCACATGCAATCTAACATTCATGCAACAAACAACAACATACAAACAGTCATGCACAATTTCATGAGATATGCAGCAGGAAATTCTCATGCAATCACATACACGTACAACACAACACATACACATGCACCAACACATTCAAGAAACAAGCAACAGCCACCGATTAAGTCAAGGAAAAGCAGCAGCCAAGCAAACAATTGCAACACGCAGCAGAGCTCCAATGCAGAAAGTATCTGCATTAAGAGTCCCCGGCCGGGGACTCTTCCCTTGCAAATTCTCCCCGCCCGGGGAGAAGCATAACAGCAGAAAAAGGTTCAGCAGCGCAGCAGTTCGGACGAAACAAAAACAGGGGAGGAACGTATAGCAACAAAGCAGTAAGTATGGCAGCAAAACAACTCCAAAACGCAGCAAAAACAGGCTTAAAAACAACACACAACAGCAGCAGAATCGTGACAGAAGCTAGGGAGGGAAAAGCTCAACATATTTCATGCTTTTAAACTAGCAAAATCCCCTGTTTTCTTACGTAATTCACAGCAGCAACGAACAGCAGTTAAGGGTACAAAACAGCAGCCAAAAACCATGAAAACCAAGCAAGAATTCATACAATTTCAGTCACATATGTTCATGCTAGCATATACAATCAAGAATTCCATTTTAACCTAACGATTCATCAAATATTTCATGTAGCATGAGTCTTTAACTAAAAACATGAATTAAATGGATGAAAGTGATCACAAGAATCTGGAGATTAAGAATCTTACCTTGATCTTGAAGAAGGAGCAAAGAATCGGATGGTTGACCTCAAAGAATAGCAAAAGTGGAGGTTTCCTTTCTCTCTTTCTTTCCTTCTTCTTCTTTCTCGTTTTTCCCCTCTTTCTTTGTCTTGGAAACTGATCAACAGGTATGGGATGAGAAAGGGAATGATTTTGGTTAAAATAAGTCAAAGAAATAACGAAAGATTAGGTCTCATAGCAACAAGATAGGTCATAGGTGTGTTTTAAGGTACGAGTGGCAGAAATTTGCTCCGTTGGGGGTCAAAACGATATCGAAAAATTACGAAACCTGTTCCATTGAGTCCGGGTCGTCGAAAGGAGTTGAACACCGAAGACGGCACTCGAATCCGAGTGCCGTAGCTCAAGATATAAATTAAAACGTGCAAATATGTACTAAAATGACTCATTTTTCAAATGAGTCCAAAACTTTCAAAAATTACAAATTAGTCCAAAACCAAATTTTCAATTCAGTCCACATATTTTAAAATCATGCAATTACATCCTTAAATCACGTATTTCACATAATTCACGAAATTAGCATGCTCGGGAATAAAATTCATGTATCATAAATTCATAATCCCACGAATTCACATCATAGTTTCACTTAAGGCATTTTATTGGCATTTAAATCATATATTTCATTTTATTTCAAATAATTCATATAAGAAACAATTAGAAATAAATATGAATGCATCAAATATAATGAAATGAAATACAATTATGGAAAATAAACTCACACGTGGTACAAACCTGTACGTGTGAATGAGCGGGGTGTCACACTAAGGGGTTCGATTTTTTCACTCACGTGTGAACAAGAGGATCACGCCCAATCTACATGGCTTCAAGAATTTGCGAGAACTCTCTTGCTTTCTTTCTTCTCGTTTTGTTTTTTTCTTTACACATGTTATATCGCTAGCACTTTCCCTAACATGATTTGAATCTAGGTTGGTGTGGATTATTACTCTAGAGGAACCTACTATGGAATCTAAAGTAGAAAGAAACTTTCGAGGAACGGGTTGCCATTACCACATGAAGCGCGTTTGAGGACGGATCAAAACGTGTCAAGAAAGCGACGATTGTTGTAAGTTCTTGACCCCAAAGATTAGAAATAGAAATTGCAAGTCCGATCTTTCTTTTTTGGAAAAAATTTTAAATTCCGCTGCGCTTTCTGATCGTATTTTTCCCAACAGGAAATGGTTGAAGTGTTTTGGCGCTGAAAACTGAAGGGAAATGACAGTGTTTTGATTATTACATTTCTTTAATGAAGGCGTGGTCAATTGTTTTACGTTTTTTTCTTACTTTTAGCACCTTAGCTGTTGAACTTGTAATTAGAGCTTGATTAGCAATTAATACTATCGGTTTTAGGTAGTTAATGCTGCTTGGGGAATGGGCTGAGTTTGTTTTCCCTTTTTGTACTGCCTGCTCCAACTTTTTGGGCAAGAAATGGAATGATTGGTGCTTTGCTTCATCGTACAACCTCTCTCCCTCTTTTTTTGGAAATTCTGACTTTTTCTCTCTCCCTCATTACTTCTTGTTGTGCTAAGGAATCATTTTACTTTACAAAACAAGTTTGCTTTGTGTTGTTTACTGTTTTATTGAGAGCTTTGGTAAGCAACATAACTAGTTATGTCGTGTAAATGGAGAGGGAGAGAGAGAGAATTTCACTTTGGTCCCTCATCAACTTAGGTGCTCCAATTGGCACCCAAAAGTTTGGTAGGCGAGTAGTTGGGGTCCAATTCAAAGTTTAATTGAGTCAAAGGGTTTCACATAATTCCAAATGAGTACATAACCGAGATAAAACATTTATTTAGCAACTAAACATGTTATAACTGAATTTAATTAATATATTCATAGGTCTAATAAATCATATAGGTCATGTAATAGAAATTAATTCACGAAATTAAATATATTAAACACCCACTTAGCACTTAAAACACAATTAAATCATATAATACATGGCCTAAACCCACTCATGACGTCATACCTGACTTGTCGGGGAAACGGGGCGTCACAGAGAGGTTATGCTCTACAAAAGTGCTTCTGGTTTGGGAATTCCAATCAAAATTAATAAGAATACGTACTATGGTGAAAAAGGACGGTATGCTAGGGTGTTCGTTCAAATAGACACGGACGAGCCGCTGCGATGTGGTGTGGAGGTGGATGGAACATTACTATCAGTTGTCTATGAGAATCTCCCAGCTATTTTCTTCACATGTGGCCGTGTTGTGTAACACCCCCGGAGCGAAGGGTGCCACATCCCCCCCGCACAAAGGTCTAACACGAGTAGCGAAATAGGGAGTTCGCACCCGTATCAAACCATAGCGAATGGGAGACACACAAACACACACCCTCGCTAGGCGGCCTAGACCCTTAAGAACTGCGCAAATTAAAAATCAGAGTAGTGGAAGCAATACACCAACATACATAAATCCCAAGATCACATATATATATAATCAAAATGGGGGAGGGTCAAGTATTCAAGCTACATGCTGGATCATATACAAAATATACAATGCCGTCACGGCCAAAATAGCATAAGTGATCAGTACACATAATCCGGAAATACAAAAGCAAAGGAAAGGAAATCCACTACGATGCATGCGGACTCAAGCTATACCACAAGTAACCCAAAAGACACTTGCCGCCTAGCTTGACTCGGAAGAACCTGCAAACTAAAAAGGAAGGGAAAAGGGGAAAAACAAAAATGAGGGTTAGTCCTAGTGACTAGTGAGGGGGAAAGCTCACACACCCAATATATATATATAGAGCAAAGCATTAATCAAAACAGAAGGATCCTTGAACCGAGAGTGGTTTTTGCAAGCCAAAGTACTTCCCGTGATATAGATATATATAGGTTTAAGTAAAGAAAGAAAGGTCAAAGCCAAATCTCAATTTTAGATATTGGAAGTCCACTCTCGTTTCCTAAATCACACACACAAAATAAACCAACTCGGCGAGTACGAGTCACACTCCAAACTTCCATATACGAAGAACAAAGCAAAACCAAATCAAATCAGAATCCATCCCTAACACCGGTTGATAGAAGGGTTGATCGGCCCTAACTATCCACAAACACAGACGAGACAAGGTTTAATTACTACCTTGAAACCTTCGACGGTTGCCTCCGTCGGCTCAAGAGAAACACCCTTCCTCAACCTCCCAAGGTTGGGTGAGACTCTCAAATGGAGGTGTTGATGGAAGAGCTCGGCGACCCCTCGATCGTCCCGAGATTACCATGCCACACTCCGGGGCCCAAACAGATCACGAAAGTCACACAGACATATCTTAAAACTTATCTTTCAAAGCCACATCTCGCTTACACACACACACTTGCACAAAGCTAAACTTTTCAAACAAAGGCAAAATAGCTAGATACTTATACAAAGCGTTTTCAAACTCTTATAACAAGTGGGACAATCCCGCAACATATGTATCATACACTTATTTACCATATATTATATGTATTCACATGCGAGGCTTCAAATCAAATAGGGTTATAGGTCGAGTAGCTAAAAGAACAAAAACCTTACCTTGTCAACGTGCGTAGTGGAGACAAAAGTGTAACCCGGACACCTACGGAGCAAGCTCGTCCTCAACAGGAAGATCCTCTGAACAAGACAAGCAACAAGGAACACTCTTAGACTCAAAATGAACCACATTGATGCTCGATACATGCATATGTATGCTTATGATGCGAATGATATGAAATGAATTCACATTTAGGTCATTTACGAGTATACAACACACATAAGAGCATATATCTTAAACGAGGACGTAAATCAAGTCACAAATTCATAACATAAAGCTTAACACATCATATAACAAGTTAATCATGCATACACACCAAAAACGAGGCAAGAAGGAACAACAACAAGCAACGAAAAGGCGAAAGAAATCTCCTCGGACACCACCTTCTTGGACACGGCCGTGTCAGAAATGCAAAGGGGACGGACACGGCCGTGTACGGTGAATTAATCCGAAAAAAAACATTTCTGAGGCCTCAGCACGGCCGTGTCAGGCGTTCGGCCTGGAAAAAGTTTTGGCGCTGCAAGTCCGAAAATGAAGGCAAAAACAGGGGTTTCGGGTCTTGGCTCCAAGGAGTCTCTTATGTCATCCAAAGTACACTCAACATGCATCAAAATAACACCAATTCCCCAAAGATTCATGCCCAACAAGTAGCAATAACTTCAGCCACAAAAATGCAAGCAAACAAGGTAAGAATGAAAATAAATGCATCAAGTTATCTCAACCAAAATTCAAGAACTCATTAATGGCCAATTAATCCTATCTCAACTACCATGAAAAGAGGAGCAATAAATACCAAGAATCAAGTCATAGAGGTAATAAATCATCACCAAGAATCAAGGGAACAAGAATCAACAATTCTCCCAACATCAACTATTCACATGCTTGCCAAATCTCTAGAATCCACCAAGGAAATCAGCTCAAGATCACATAAAAGAGAGAAGAGGGAGTGTAGATTACAACCATGAACTTACCTTTGAAATTTGAGAAGCTTTGGTTGTGATTTGAGCTCAAAATCAAGAAAATGGCCAAAGGGGTTTCTTCTTCCTTCTTTTCCCTTGCTTGAGCTGATCGTTTCTTGTGGGAGGGAGAGAATGGAACGGTATTTGGGGTTAAGGGGCTGAAATGGGTGGTTAACTCAAGGTACAAATCAAGGTTAAAGTTAAGTTAAGTTTAAATGGGGTCCACAAGGTTATATTAGGTCAAAAGGTAACTCTTAAGCGAAAGGAGCTTGTTTCGGTTGAAATTCGAAGGTCTTAATGAACTTAGAAAAATGTAAGGCTTGTCCCATTGAACCCGAATCGTCGAAACAAGTTCAACGGAGGTGACGGAATTCGAATTCGAATTCCCAAGCTCAAGATACGCGTCCCTGAACCCAAGGTGCGCTAAATGCTCTTTAGCCTCCTTTAGGTCCCGTCTCCAAAACGAACCCAAAAGGCAATCAAAACAAATACCAAAACATAAACGAGCGTAGCACATATCACGAATTCACAGAAATCAGAATTAAATACGAATCCAAAATGAACAAAATACCAAACAAGAAAGTCAAACTTTTAAACAATTAAATCCACGTTAGCAATTAAATATCACATAATCTCATAAGGGAATTAATTAAATAGCGTACATAATAGGTTACCTGAGAGTCTGATCAGTCAGGATGTTACATGTTGGGCACTGAGCAAGTGAATGTAAGAATGGTACTCCAACAACAACTGATGATCCTAGTGGGTTGGCACAAGTCAATCAAAATAAGGCACTAGTGGTCACTTCATCACGTACGGAGTCACGGACTACCGAAAAAAACAAACAAGCAGAAGTCATGGAGACAACACCAAGTTACAGTCCTTGGATGATTTCAAAAGACGACGGCCAACGAGATACAGTGGAGAAAATGGGAAAAGCAGAGGGAAAGGGAATCAAAAGCCATCTTCGCAAAACCGTTATGAAATCTTATCTAGAAACGAAAGTGATGTGGTTGGTGAGAGCAACAAATCTGGAGGAGTTAATAGAGCCCCAAAAGTATCTCAGTCCAGAAAAATAGTCAAGCCGACAACTAATATTTCAAAATCGAAATTCATAAGGAAAACAACCGAAACTTCTAGGAATGATAAGTCTGATCATACAGACAGCCTGGCGAAAGAATCCTCTACTACAACAGAAAAGGCTAAGGTTAGCAGGACTCAACAAGAACAAATCAAACGCCAGTCATTCAAAGAAGTGGACATGGACTCGACTAGTGAAGTAACATTCTCAGTCGAGCACGATGGAATTTTCAGATTCGAACGAGGAGTTGATGGAGATCAAAATAATAGAGGAAAATCTAGAGGAGACAGGGATATTTGACCGGTACAATTTGGGCATCAACTTTGCCCGCCTGATGATAGTGAACTACTTACTGTGGCAACTACTGGTGAAAACGGAAGTCAATTTGCATGGGAACTCGGGCCATCGGATGAGTGCCCTATCCATCGAGGTGAGTGACGGGGCAGGAGATGGAGAGACAATCCATGTTCACGAGTTCGCTTTGGCGACAGATGATAATGGATGCATCGAGGATCTTGATTAAGAATCCCGTAATGTTCCATTCTCTTTCAATTGATCCCATGAAGATACTATCATGGAATTTCAAGGCAACCAGAAAAGCGGATTTTAAGAGACACTTCCTAGAAATTATGTGACACCCCATTTTTTCGGCAAGCCAGGTACGAGGTCACGTGAGAGTTTAATTCAGTATTTACGTGATTTAAGTGAATCGCATGCCTACGTGTCAACGTGTAACTCTATTTAATTTTGTGTGCCTAAGAAATTATTTAAATTGTTCTTGGATTCAATTGTCCAATAATTGCTCGTTATGGACCTAATCTTAATTAAGGTGTTTTGGGGCCGTTTGAGGCTACCTTGAGCTCGGGATTCAAATTCGAATTCCAACCTTAACATTGAGTTCGTTTTGATAATTCGGATTCAATGAATTAACCTTTTAAACTTTTAAAGCCATTTGATCGCCCTACCATTTTAAAATTCGATCCGAATGGACTGGATACTATTTGACCCTATCCCATATAATTTGACCTATTTAACTCAGCCCCAAAAAGGAGCCAAGTCTTCCTCCCTCTTTCATTTTCCATGTACAAGCCAAGGAAGAAGAGAAGGAGAAGAATTCTTCCCCTTTTGGCCATGGACCCTCTGAGCTCGGGTTCTCGGGCTCCAACCGTCCGATCAACGACCTAAGGTAAGATTTGTATTCCTCTCATTATGTGCTTTAATTCTACGTATATCTTGTGACTTGAATCCTTGCCTAATTGCCTTTGTGGGGAAGATGATGAATAGTGTAGAGGGTCGGAATTTGATGTGTTTGAGCCCATTTCACGAGCTCTAACTTACGAATATATGATCTACGTGTCGTACGTGACTTGTGGTATGAATTTTGGGTGATTTGGAGTTGTTTTGTGGTGTGTATGTGTGTGTTTGAGTGTGTGTTCCGCCATTGAAAGCGGAACTTGGAGTTGCAGTTTGGGGGGAAGTAACGCCCGTTACCCCTTTTGTGCTTAAAATTGTTAACCCCCGTTACTTTGTCTCTTAAATCGCCTGCCTCCGTTAACCCCCGTTACCAATTTTTGCCTTAGAAGTGTTAACCCCCGTTACTACCCCTTTATTTCTGACAGGCCTACCATTTTGTCCTTTTACTCTTTTCAGTCCCGGTTTTATTCTCCGTTACCTATTCAAACGAGCTCCGATTGACCTTAATTTGTAAAAACTTAAACCTCTTGAAGTCTAGAACATCCTCCAATTGGAATCACCTCAATATATTTTCTATTTTGTGAGATATAATCAATTCTTTTTGGTCTCGCCACTTCACCGGGAATCTGCATTCATCCAAATTCGGCCCTACGCCATTTTCACCTCCCTTTGCACCACGACTCGGGCCACATACCATTTTAAAGGTATACTTGTCTAGTTTCTTATCCAACAAACAAAATCCAATTCCAACTTCTATAACTCTAGATATTCCCATTTTTATACAGCATGTGCAATTCAAAAAACTGTCAGCTTTTCCTAAACTTTGTCAAAACCTTTCTTCTTGCGTTCCTTCTACTCCCTTAGCTCCCGTATGTGATTTATTTGAATTGTATGCTTGACTAATTGTTAATTATGTTATTATTTGACAATTCTTGGTCCTTACTTGCTTAAACTTGATTGTTTGAACTCGTGCTTTATATATGAATTGAATTCGTTTGAGTAATTGAGCATATGAACACGATCACACATTTCATGAAATATTTATGATTTAATGCATATCGAATCATGCCATGACATGTTCAACACTTCATGAACATTTGTCGTGCATTCTAATTGGTTCCATATTAGTCGTGTCTCACAAGTATACCGTGTTTCCTTCCTTGTACAGTGTTCTCCGTGGTGGAGACTTCCTAGCCTCATGTTCTTTCTTGCACTTGGAGGTGAGGGTTTTCCTTTATAAACGACCTATAACCTTGCATGTGTTAAATAAACCAAATGGTTTTCATATAAAACTAGCCGTATCTTTTATAGCGACTATGTACCGGAAATGCTTTATAAACTGTGTAGTGTTAACCCTGAGCCTATTTTGTGAGATATTGATTGCCCCCGGCTCTCCTAGTGCTGAGCTAGCCGGTGTGGATTATTGTTACCGATCGTGGGCCCTGGGGCTTGTGCATTGAGAGAACTGGGGAGGCGTCAGGGCGACAACCATCCATTGCATGAGTCCCACATTATTGAACTTCCCAGATATCCACCAGGAGGTTTGGTGGAAGATGGGGGTTCCGATCTGAGGGAGTCATGAACCCGAAGATCATACTGATGCGCGGATGTGGAGGTTAGCTACCGACCACATTGCACCCAGAGAAAGGAGGTTAATTTGTACTTGTTTCTCGCCTGATAATTAATAATAATTCTTATTCCTACTTGCCTAACTATTTATTTGCTCCTGTTCCTACCATGTAATAAGTGAAAAGTGGAGTCCAGGATGGATTAAATACCCGTTCTCACCGGGCCCCCTAAAATGTAATTGTATAGATATTCGTAACCTCTGGCATACCCCAGTCTTGATGCAGCAGCTGATGGAGCATTAAGGTAAAACGGGCATCAACAGAGGGCGTATGGATATCGACACATGCATTGCTTATCCTGGTTACCTAATTGTATGATCGAACGTAATTCCACCTGGACGTGATTGATTCCTGATTCCCGTCACTCGTTTTAATAACAAATAAGCGTACAGTGGAATTACACCTGTCTGACTGCCTGTTTATATATATACGCATATGTTAACCCCTTCACTCAGTCAGTTGGCTGACCCCTCCCTCTCGTTGTTTTTAGTGTCTGTCTTGCAGGTTTGGTGGTTATTAGGCGGGAGTCTGTCAAGGTCTTGTTCGTGTTTTGGTCCTTCCGAGTCTTGATCCTGTTTACACTGCATCATACTGCACTTTCATTTCCTGTATTGATTTAGGCCTTGTAGGTCATCTTATATCTTTATTGTTTATTGAACTCAGGACAGGATTCTAGGGCCCTAGTTGAACCCATTTGTATATATTTGATTGTATTATTTTGGGACAGGTTAGGACAGGTTATTGAATTAGTTGAACCCATATTTACTTTCCTGTTCGAATTGCATTACCTTGTTGATTGTGAATGTTTGTTGTTATGCTTCCACACTCCTACTTTATTGATTTGTTGGTACAGGGTCTAGTCCCGCCTCACACAGGGTTGCTTTTTTTAGTCTCTGTTCACCGTGAACTTGGTTCATGTATGGACTCCCATTTCATGGTCAGTGCGGGGGATGTGGTGCTCTCCATTTAGGGTGTCACCAATTATAAGGGAGCAACAACCTGATGTTGTTTTCCTTCTCGAAACCAAAGTGAAGGAGGCCAGTGCGGAGCGGATCGCAGCTGGCTTGGGTTTTCCTAATATTTGCAAAGCTCCAACAAATGGCAGGGAAGGGGGCATTTGGCTACTTTGGGATAGCAACAGGATTCAGGTGGAGATTATTCATGTTACTCATCAAGTTATCCATGCCATCATCGGCCCTCAAACCAACTCGGAATGGCTGTGTTCTGGGATATATGCCAGCCCTATTCTTAGCAAGCGGGAGGCTATGTGGAGAGAACTCAAGCTATTAAAAGATGAATGGAATCTCCCATAGATGCTTACGAGGGACTTCAACGACGTTTTGGGTCAAAGTGAAAAGCACGGAGGGAGAAATGTCAATTGGAACCGATGCCTTGATTTCAAAGACCACTTGGACGACTGCAATTTGATGGATATTGGGGCTCTTGGTCTGCGTTTTACTTGGAGTGGTACAGTGCGAGGTAGTGATCTCATAAAGGAGCTGTTAGATAGAGTTCTTGCCAATCCTCTAGGGCGTCTTCTCTTTCCCAAGGGTACTGCACGTGTGCTCCTTCGAACAAATTTTGATCACCATCCGCTTCTCACTAGTTGCTTCGGTGTTAGCCAGCCACCATCCAAGAAACCATTTCGTTTTGAGGTTAATTGGAATGAGAACCCAGATTGTCGAAAGTTAATCGAGAAATCGTGGGAGCGGAATGAGCAAGTGCTGGATAAAATTAACAAACTCCCAGATGTGCTTCAAAGATGGAATTTGAACACGTTTGGTAATATTTTTCATAAGAAAAGGTTGCTGAAGGCACGGATCAATGGCATTCAACGATTGGCGTGGAATAGGCTACATCCACGCCTTGTTGATTTGGAAAAGAATCTAATAGCAAAGTACAATGAAATTCTTAGACAAGAAGAAATCTTGTGGTTCAAAAAGTCTAGGATCACCTGGCTTTGGTTCGGTGATAGGAACACTCGTTTCTTTCATCTTTCGATAATTTCCTGGAGAAGGCGCAACAAGATCCATGCGTTGAAGATCAACAGGAATTGGGAGACAAATGATACTCAATTGAGGAAACATTTGGGATTCTATAACTTGGTCTTTGGAGATGGCGGGGATTCTAAAGACAGAATACCGCGAAGTCCGTGGCAATGCACGCTGAGTCAGAATTGGCGATACCTTCTCTCTATCTCGACAACAGAAAGGGAGGTGAATAAGGTAGTTAATTCGATGAACCCCTATAAGGCCCTGGGTCCGGACGGCTTTCAAGCTCTGTTCTATCAGACTTATTGGGACATTCTGGGATTGTCGGTAATAAGGTTAGTGAATGAGTGCATTGAGAATGGCGGATTTCCTCCTGAGATAAGTCGTGCTTTTATCAGCTTGATTCTAAAAGTTCCACAACCGGAATCTATCACTCAATTCCGACCTATCGCTCTATGCAATGTTTTATTGAAAATTGTGACGAAAACCTTAGTTCTCTGAATTAAGCCTTTTGTCTCACGTATTGCGAGTCCAAACCAAAATAGTTTCATCCCGGGGCAAAGCACACATGATAACATATTGGTGCTGCAGGAAATTCTTTACACTTTACACCGTTCGACAGATAAAAAATGGGGGATGATTTTAAAACTCGACTTGGAGAAAGCTTATGATAAAATCCGTTGGTACTTCTTAAGAGAAACTCTGGAATTCATTGAGTTTTCGTGCAAGATTATTGATCTTACCATGAGTAAGGTGGAGATCATTCAACCAAAAATCTTTTGGAACGGGGAACCCATTGAAAAGATCACTCCTACTTGTGGAATTCGTCAAAGAGACCCTCTGTCTCCCTATCTCTTCGTTCTTTGCATGGAGAGACTGACGTACCTCATCGAGGAAGCGGTGTCGAGGGGCACCAGGAAATCGGTCAGAGGTAGCAAAAATGGAACAACCATATCCCACCTTCTTTTCACCGACGATATAATTTTGGGAGCTAAGGCAACAGAGTCGGGAGCTAGGTGTATCAAAGATGTGATTGACAAGTTATGTGCAGCCTCAGGCTTGAAGTTAAACAATAGCAAATCTTATGTGCTTTTTGCTCCAAAAGTGCCCATGGCCTCGCGGGAACCTAACTGTCAGACTCTTGGCATAACTAACACAGATAATCTAGGCAGGTACTTGGGGGTCACTATGCAGATGGGGAGAACTAACAGAGAGGTGTTCAACTCTGTGGTGGAAAAAGTGGAAAACAGACTCTCAGGATGGAAGGCGAAGAACCTCAATCTTGTGGGTCGAGTCACACTCATTCAAATGGTAATGAATTCAATACCTATTTACTAAATGCATACGAATTACTTCTCTAATTTTGTGTACGAGCGGCTGGACCGTTTGAATCGTACGTTTCTTTGGTCTACAGACATTAACAAGGGGCGTACACACTTGGTGAAGTGGGATACAGTGGTTAAGAGCAAAAAAGATGGTGGTTTGGGGTTGAAGGAGGCTAGAAAAATGAACATCGCTCTTCTTGTGAAAATTGGATGGCGTTTAACAAGAGAAGAATACACAATCTGGAGCCGAATTTATAGGGAAAAGTATTTGAAGAACGAGGGGATTCTTGATCATTCGTCTCCAGCTGCTTCATCTCGGACGTGGAAGGGTATTACCAAGAGCATCCACAACCTAGAGCCATTCTATCATTGGAGAATCGGTAGTGGGGATAATGTTTAGTTGTGGCATGACAGGTGGATCTCGTCGGAGCCCCTGATTGATTGGTTGGCAATGCTATCAGTTTCGAAGAGTCCGAGAAGGTGGTGGCAGATTTCATTGATGATAGGAGGGAGTGGAACTTTGAGGGGCTTAAAACTCCTCCCTCGGTCACCATACAACAAGGAATCTGAGAGCTGCCGTTGCCGACGAACCCAGAAACTGATCATATTGTTTAGACGGGGAAGACGAATGACAAATTCTCGATGAACTCGGCGTACCGAGTACAGAGCCTGCCGGAGCAGGCTAGTGACAACTGCTAGTAGAAAATTTGGAAATCACCCTGTCCTCAAAAGGTCAAATTATTTCTATGGCTTTGCAAACACAACGCTTTGCTTGTGAATGCTCTCAAGTTTGATAGGCACTTTAGCCTCTCTGACCAATGTCGGCACTGCAGCAATGGCCGAGAGGACGTTGTGCATTTGCTGCTCAATTGCTCTGCTGCAGAGAAGGTTTGGGAGATGGTTGTTGAATCTGGGACTTTGATCAACTTGTGATGCAGACTAATCTAGAGCATAAACTTGATAAAGGTTGGCCATGGTGGGTGGTGTTTTTAGCCACCATCTGGAATATATGGAAATCTCGTAATAAATTCGAGTAACATGGGGTGTGTGAGCCTCGAAACGTGACCTTGCTTAACATCAAAAAGATGGTTGCTGACATGGTGATGTCCATAAGCCATTAGAAGGAGGTGTCGCGCAACAACAGAACTGGGATGGGTTGGATTAGGCCAAATGCTGGGTGGGTTAAATTGAATCAGTCACCACTACAAGAAATCTGTGATTTTCCGACAGAAATAAGTCTGTTGGAAAATTATCGTTTTTCAGACGAAAAATCGACGGTTTTTCGATGGGATTTGCTTTTTTCATTTTTCCATTGTACCTGTATGATTAATGTTGGTTGTTTTTTTCATTGTTCCATTATATGTTTTAATTTTGGTTGATTTAGTAAATTTTCTCTCTGGGGGCTTGTTTTTCAAAAAATATTAGGGAAGGATTTGATTATCTTAATACTTAAATTGATAAAAACTAGTTTAAGGGTATTTTAATCTATATATTTATTTTAATCTGAAATTGTGGCCGAAAGATAACCCGAATAATAAATTTAAGGGTTAATTACATCTAGCCCCCATATCAATTCATCATCATTTTTAAATTAAATTACAAACATCACCGTTTAGGAAATAAGTAATTGTACTTAATCCTTATTTTTGTTTAAAAATCGTTGATGTTGGCAAATTTTTTAATTAAAACCCCAAAATACCTTCAGTTGACATTATTGGTCAATTTTTTTATTCTCACTATAATTAATATGGGGACTATATGTAATTACTTATTTCTCAAAATATTGTAGCGAATTGTAATTACCCTGCTTAATATGGGAACTAGGTGTAATTAACTCTAAATTTAAATTAAACTAACAACATGAGAATTATTTTGAATTTACAAAGAAAATATGAAGATGAGTAATATGAATTTTTTACTTTATCTTTTTTTTTTTTTTTTATATCTCATTTATTTGGGTTCAAATAGTTATAGGAGGATAAGTAAAACTTTTGTCATGGGTATTTTTTCCTTTATAATCACTTTGATTTATCTACTATTTTAACCGATCAAAATATTTAAGATAGAGCTCAATCTAAAATCCAATCTTTCTGAATTGCAAATATCTCATTCCAACCCTAAATATTTGGTAGGTGGAGTCAATCCCTTCAAAAATAAAACTTTCGAATTAAAGCCCAAAATACACACTTCCCTCCAACCCTCCAACCTCCAAACCTTCAAACAATAGTCAACAATGGCGGACCTCCCCGACAATATACTATCTGCGATTCTCTCAAAACTGCCCCTAAAATCTCCGCTGCTATTCAGGTGCGTATCAAAACAATGGCACGACCTTATCGACCGTCCCTCCTTCATAGCTTTGCATCTCGCCGCCAACACCAACACCCTCAACATTATGAGGAGAGGACGATTCGGACAAAATTACTTCCATTCCTTAACTTTCGATCTTCCAAACAACATTAAAACAATCAGATCGACACTTGAGTGCCCAATCAACATGATCTACTCGTCTTTCGTCGGCACCTGCAACGGCGTAATCTGTCTCACGGTATCACTCCCAAATCCCTCCATCGTTTTCTGGAACCCAAAGACCGACAAGTGTAAACAAGGCCCGTTTCTCAAGAACATCCATTCCTGCAGAATCGTTTTCGGGTTCGACGTCGAATCGAACGAGTACAAGCTGGTGGTTGTGAGTGGTTTCGGCAGTTCCGGGAGAGATTCCTCCGAACGGGCCGTCAGTATTTACAGCCTGAAATCAGATTCTTGGTCCAACGGGCAGGCATGTTATGGACTATTAGTAAGTGGGAAATCCTTTTTCGTCGGCGGCACCATGCATTGGCTTGCATGGGACGTGGAGAGCAGCGTGATGACCACCGCCGGCTTCAACGTTTCGACAGGGGAGTGGAGTCGGTCCGCTCCCCTTCCGAGATCCATTCGGTTTCCCCTGTCGGATTTCAGCCCGCTGACTACGTTGGGAGGCGCCCTTTGCGTTGTGAGCGCATCTGGTGCTGCCAATGTTGTTGTTTATGCAATGAAGAGTAAATTGTGGAATAAAGTGTTTTCTATTGATACATTAGGGTTCGGAATGCCGTGGCCGCTGGGGTATGGAGGAAAGGGGAAGCATGTGCTGGTGGTTGATGAAGAAGGGTTTAAGTAGTATGATATTGAGAAGAAGACGATTTTGAATACTGATGTTTGGGGTGGGTTGGGGGTGTTTCAGATGTTTGTTTCGGGCGAGAGCCGCGCGGTATTTTGAGGAAACCGTTATTTTGTTACGGGAGGAAATTGCAATTTCGGTATACCAACCAATTCACCTAAACACCTAAAACGGGAAAAAAATTTCATTGAAAAAACTAACCTATAACTCTAAAAGTTCGCAAACTCATTTCGTGGAAAATTCACCAACAGACAGTGGTGGTCCGGTGGGTTTCTAGACGGGTCATATTTATTCGGGTCAAATAGTGCATGAAATTGCAAACTTTTAGAGTTATGGGCTACTTTTTTCATCGAAAAATTTTTTGTACCAAAATTACGAATTAGGGTGAGTTGGTATACCAAAATTGCAATTTTCTCTTTGTTATGGTATAAAGGATTAGGTTTGGTTGGGTTTAGTTGTTTAAAGTTTTGGGAAAATTGCAAATTTGGGACAATAACCAACCCCATTTTGTATTTTTGGACTTTAATTTGACATTTCTGATTTTATGGACACTTACTCTCAAAATTTTGCAATTTTGGCCAAAACTCATCCGGGTCCTTAATTCCGCACTGGAAAACCTCACATGACCCCACGTGATCGTCTGAAATAGGTTGAAATCCCGCAGGGTAAAATAGCCTAGCCACATAAGCAAAAGAATGCATTGCCACGTGGGATTTCAACTGATTTCAGGCGAACACGTGGGGTCACGTGCGGTTTTCCAATGCGGTTTTCCGATGCGAAATTAGGGATCCGACTGAGATTTGATGCATACTCTTTTGCTTATGTGGCCTAGGCTATTTTGCCATACGGGATTTTAACCGATTTTAGGCGATCATGTAGGGTCACGTGCGACTTTCCGGTGTGGAATTAAGGATCCGGCTGAAATTTGACCAAAATTGCAATATTTTGAGAGTAAATGTCTCTAAAATCAGAAATACCAAATTAAAGTCCAAAAATACAAAATGAGGTTTGTTATTGTCCCAAATTTGCAATTTTCCCTAAAGTTTTTAACCCTGGCTTTGTAAAATAGGTCTTGTCCAGGCTAAGGGAATCTGCAGCTGCACATACTATTATTTTATCATAGTATATCTCTTCGCAAGAAGGAGGAGGATTTGATTTGATGGCTAAATTGGATGTATTAATACTAAGATTTCAATTAATTACGATTAGTTATTTTTAAATTTATTGGAAATACTGCATCAAGGCTATTTCAGGATCTAGACTATTATGTTTGTGTCATTAAAAATTACTCATTTTGTCCATCACATAATAAAGATAAAACATTAATCCCTCATTAAATCAATTTACCAGATGATCATCAAGTTAATTGAGTTGTGAATGCTGATCTAGGGATGCAAATGAGTCGAGCCGAGCCTTGGACTTTTTTTTTTCTGGCTCGAGCCAAATGAAATTATATTATTTTTAATTAAAAATTAGTTTTTTTAAATAATTTAATATATTTTTATATATAATAATATATATTTATTAAATATATATACATATATATTATAAATATATTAATTTTTTATTAATTTTATATAGAAATCAATAAAAATATAAATAATATTATATAAAAATAAAAATATTTATATATATAAAAATAAAAATATTATTTTTTAATTGAATATCTTGGCTCGCTAGCCGGCTCGCGAGCCACGAGCCTAACTAAAAGGGGCTTGAGTTCGGGCTTGGCTCAAGCTTGCTCTCCAGGCTCGCGAGCCGGCTCGGCTCGTTTGCATCCCTATGCTGATCATCAAACAAGTCCAGATAAGTTAATAAGTCGTGCATTCACACTTGTGTCGTAGCCTTGTATTAGAAGAGGAACTCAATGAATGTAGCAGATTGGATAAGGTTTTCTTATCATAAAATTTTGGAATTAATTTGTCTATTTCTTACCTAATAATGTAATTTACATTATTACCCTCAATATTACTAGTGACTTTTCATTGTTCAAGGAAACTTGAAGAGTATTAGTGACTTTTTAAGATTAAAAAAAAAAATTTAACCAAACCATTGAAGTAGACTATGGGTTGGGTGAGATAATCAACAAACTTCAAATATACCGAAGTAATCAAGCTCAACATTTAATAAGTTCGTGTATTATAATAACCCAAACAAATTGAATCACAACGTATCAATGTGAACTACTCATAAATATATTAGGAGGGATGCATATTGGATACGAAATATACTTAAAATCTTTCACGAGTAACGATCCATTTTAAAGTGTCTATAATTCAATAGCATGATCAGTCAAGACATTCATATATATAAAAAAACTAGTTATTACATATAAAAGATAGATATTCAAATACAAAATTACATTGAGTAAGCAATTTCATTCGATTACGCTATAATATACATATCTATGTATATATACACACACCCATATTGTACATGTAGTATTCAATTGATTGATTTATTGTCCGAATGTACCATTTTTATGTCATAAAAATAGGCTTGAAATCGTCTATAATAATAATAAATGTGTGCAAGAAAATAGAAAAAAGAAATTGAAGTTTATATATGTACCAAAAAGAAGCCCTTTTTTTTTTGGGTTATGGCATGGACGGAAAATAGCACACGGGATTATGTTTATTAGGATCAAAACTAAAAACAGAATAATTTTTTGAGACGAAATTTCTTGTGGTTCTTTGAATGAAGCTGAAGGTTTTATTTCTTTCGCAATTAGTGAAACTAGTTAGTTTGATTTACCAGCTTGTTATTTTCCTTTCAGCTAGTTAGTTAGAGTTGTGCTTAGGATCTTGACACGTGTAGGATCCTGATTTAGCACACTAGATATATATTTGTTGATTCTCGACTTTGATATAAGCTACTGTACTACTCCTGATTCTGTGTGAAGATATTCAGATGAAAATTCCCAAAATTTTCTCGTTCAGTTTCAATATGATATCTTTTTTTTTTTGGTACGCAAGCAAGGGCACCCAAAAAAAAAATGCCTATCAAAGATCTTCAGGAGGATAATCCCAGCAGTTCGTATCTTCCTTCATGCGCTGCCCAATTTTGGCTAACTGATCCGCGAGGGTGTTACCCTCTCTGTGTATGTGCTTCAAAACACAATTCCAAGGCTTATGAATTAGGCCCCTGCAATCCTCAATGAGTAAGCCCAGCGGGTGTTCTTCCGTATTAGCAGAGTTTATGAGCTCCACGACCACTTTGGCATCACATTCGACTTCTATACTAGCGAAGCGCCTGTCCCAGGTGATTTTCAAGCCTTCCCTAAGCCCCACCAACTCGGCCACAATGATATCAGGAGTTCTGACCTTCACAGCAAAACCAGTTACCCAGATTCCCTCCGAGTTACGTACGACCCCCCCGGCAGCCGCCATTTTCTTAGTGTCATACAAGCTCCCGTCCGTGTTAAGTTTCACCCACCCCGGAGGTGGGGGTTTCCACTCCGCCCTGATAGTCCGAGTTTTCTTGTTCTCCTTCGGATCCATCATGGCTTCCATGTCCACAAGCAAAGCCTTCATGTTGTTCAGAGTTATACCTAATGGTTCCGGACGAGTTTGATATTCCCATTTATTCCTTTTTTTCCACAGGACCCAAAGTCCCGCGATGAAAACCCACTTCCAGCTAGTGCGAGGTGCAATCTTGTTGCGACATTCTAAATTCCATGTCTTAATGCACCATCCTTCTTCTGGGACCGATCGGAAGGCGGCCCAGTCCCTATCATCAACAACGGTGTTCCAAAAGTGAGTAGCCGAGGAGCAGTTTCGGAAGATGTGCGTCGCATCCTCCCTGGGTGCATTGCAGCGGCGACAGCTTCCATCTGCAGTCATATGGCTATCCCGTCGTAGCACATTACACATAATACTCCTGTGGTTCAGTAACCATAGGAAGCCTTTCAACTTACTTGGTAGAGTGCTCCTCCAAATCATCTTCCAAGATTATCCATACGCTCTATGGGTGTGTTGAGAGCATCATAAGCAGACTTGCAGCTAAAAGTTCCCGACGGATGTCCTGCCCAAAAGAGGCTGTCCTTAGCATTAGTTTCCAAAGCCAATGGAATCTCCATAATCAGCTCCGCTATACCCTTCGGCAATTGGGTAAGGATTCTGTCCAGACGCCATTGCCGTTCCTCGTCAACGATATCCGCCACACATTTCTCTTCGTCCGCCGGATGAACCTGACCATTAATCAAATCTCGCAGACACCCTAGGCCGGTCCAATTATCGTCCCAAACGTTTACCTCCCTCCCATTACCAATCTGCCAGCGGATTTGGTGGGCTACATTTTTAAGACTTCGAACTATTCCTTGCCAAAGCGGTGAGGCGTTGGGCTTAACCGTACAATCCAAGATATGAGTTTTGTCCAGGTACTTCGCGCGGAACATATCACACCAAATTTTATCCTTTTCCCGAAGAACGCTCCACCCGGCCTCCGCAAGCATGCTAATGTTGCTTTTGCGTGCCTCCTTAATCCCGAGGCCCCCCTCCTCCTTCTTACGAATTACCTTGTCCCAACTGACCAAGTGGGTTTTTCGTTTTTCTGGATCCATGGACCATAGGAATTGGCGGTTAATCTTGCAAAAACCAGCTGGAAACCAGCTCGTGTGCATATGGTAAGTGGGGATAGCAGAGGTTACCGATTGGATTAAAGTCATGCGCCCGGCCATATTCAAGTTCTTGGTCTTCCACGTCGACAGCCGTTTCTGAACCTTTTCTAAGACTTCCATGTAAACAGCGTTTGAGCGTTTTCCATTTCCCAAGTTCACTCCGAGATATTTCCCGATAGGTTTAGTTTCCCCAATATCCAGCACTTGGAGGACCGTATGCCGTCTGTTTCCCATGGTCGAAGGAGCAAACCAAATTTTGGATTTATGAGGATTCATCTTGAGCCCCGAAGCCCTACAGAAACGGTCAAGAATATCTTTGATACACACGGCATTCTCCTGAGAAGCTTCAGTCGTGAGTACTATGTCATCCGCGAATAAAAGGTGGCTTATCTTAGGCTCCTTCCTACAACTCACCACGGGTTTCCACTGTTTCGAACTCACCGCTTCCTCTATCATGTAGTTCAGGCGTTCCATACATAAGACAAAGAGGTACGGCGATAGCGGTTCTCCCTGCCGGATTCCACACGTAGGGTGAATAGGCTCGGTCGGTTCTCCATTCCACAAGATTTGTGGTTTAATCTCCATCACGCTCTCCATGATGAGCCCTACCACTTTCATGGGGAAACCAAAAAATTCGAGTGTCTCTCTAAGAAAACCCCACTCAATTTTATCATAAGCCTTTTCTAAGTCAAGCTTGAGCAGCATGTGACCCTTCTTACTTTTGGAATTATACATAGTATGTATGAGTTCTTGGAGGACTATTATGTTGTCATGCGTGGTTCTACCCGGAATAAAGGAACTCTGCATAGGTCCGATCAAACTAGCAATGAAGCTCTTCAATCTCCTAACCAACAGCTTAGTAACCATCTTCAGCGTTACATTCAGAAGGGTTATAGGTCTAAATTCCCCGGCATTACTCGGACTCTCAGTCTTCGGGATCAAACAAATGTAGGCGGCTCCCATGTCTTTGGGAATCCGTCCATTGTTAAAACACTCCTCCAGGTATTTGAAGACGGTCGGGCCTACTTCCTCCCAATAAGTTTGATAGAAGATGGCTTGGAAACCACCAGGGCCCGGCGCCTTAAAATGAGACATGGACTTGATAACAGCCCAAATCTCCTCCATGGAGATCGGCTCCTGTAATCGGTTCAGGTTGTCGCCAGAAATACGTCGCTGGAGATTGCTCCTTGGGAGATAGGCCCCGGCTTGCTGAGCAACTGGGGCGAATAAATTGGCAAAATAATTCCGCACCTCCGTTTTCAATTCGGTTTCATCGGAACTCCATCTGTCCCCAATCTTCAACGTGACAATTCGATTTCTCAGTCTTCTAGCAAAAGTGGAAAGGTGGAAAAATCTCGTATTTCGGTCACCCAGTTTTAGCCAATTAACTCGGGACTTTTGAAACCACAAGCATTCCTCTTGGACCAGCACATCATTGTAGTCTTTGATCAGTTCCAGTTCCAATTTGTAGAGCTTATCACCTCGCCTAGCATAGGGTATTTTCTGTATCCCCGCTATCCGTGCCTAGAGATGTCTCTTTCTTTGGAAAATATTCTCGAAAGTTTGCTGGTTCCAAGTTATAAGCTCTTTCGTTACCCTTTTGTTGGCCATCGGAAGGCTCCGTGTTGTATCGTAATGTTCCCGAATAATCCTGCGACAATCCGGGTATTCGATCCATGCTGCCTCAAATCTAAACGGTTTGTTCTTTCGCACCACCCTATCTCCTTCGCTATCAACCAATATTGGATGGTGGTCCGAATGTGTCTTGGGGAGTACCTTGGCAATGTTATCTGGGAAGCGATCAACCCAAGGAGTCGAGGCAAGGGCCCGATCAAGCCTCTCACTAACCCGTCGTCCACCCGCCACCGTTCCCGTCCAAGTGAACCAAGGTCCTTTAGTTTCCAGCTCCACCAGCTCACAACTTTCTATTTCTTCCGAAAAGTACAGACACCGATTCCATGACACGGCATTACCTCCATCTTTCTCGCTGGGGCCTCGGATATCATTGAAATCCCCCATGAGAAGCTATGGTGACTTTGTTCTGGCCCGTATGCTCCGAAGACTATTCCAAAGCTCTTCCCTTTTTCTTGGTGCCGGACTTCCATAGATCCCCGTGCAGCACCAATCTGGCCCTATTCGGGGGCCAATTTTTGAGTGTATAAGTTGATTTGTAACCTCTAATATCTCAACCCGAATGTTGTCGGCGTCCCAAAGCATCCAAATCCCGCCTTCGCGACCCTGAATTGGTGCCCGACAGACATTGCTAAATCCCAAACTTCGTGACACTTCCTCAGCCCGAACCGCGGATACCCTTGTTTCAAAGAGGAAGATAATATCCAGGGTGAAGTCCCGAATAAGCTCGCGTAAAGTACGCCGAAAGTTCTCATTCCCTGCTCCATTGCAATTCCAAGATAAGACCCTCATTGGAATATATAGAAAGGTTTCCGGGGTGACCGGATTAGAGACCGGGCGGCCCTCGATCACCCGGACGACTTGAGGGACCAACTCTCTCATCCATAGGAGATGTCTCACGGTTTCGCTCTCCGGAAATTCATAATCCATCCGTCCCATCAGCTGCCCATTTGCCAAAGGTATTAGGGTCGCCCGTATCTCCATTTAGTGGAAATTTGGGTAGATGTACGTCAGGTTCCCAAAAGGCCGATTCAGGCCGAATATCGATGCCATGTTCGGTTCGTTTATCCATTCCTCCGTGACTTCCAAGTCCTCGAATTGTGCTTCGTTCGCCATGCTCTCCTAGGTTTCTTACTTTCATGAGAGGTGTTTGAACGTGATCCTCACGCAACTCCTGTGTCATTAGCCAAGTTCCCGTAGTAGCTAGCAGAGATTTCTGCGTCCCAGAAGCCCTACGGCCCAACTTCCTTGACCCGGTACATTTTCCTATTTGACCCGTCTTCTTGAATTTTGTTGTTGTTTTTTGGATATCGGGTCGGGTTATAGACGTCCCCTTCTCAACCGGGTTGCTTTTCGGTTTCATATATTCCCTCCCAGCTGGGACCTTTCCGATGCTATAATTACGCTTATCCAGATTCCTAATTGGAGTAGATTTCACTGGGGGAGGAGTTATCTCGTTTGCAGGAGAGTCAGTTGGAGTAACTTTTCCCTAAAAGACGGGTTCTGTTATGGTCCAGCTTCCAAATGTTGAGGTGCCATTTCCTTTGGAGTCTCCTCTTGGCTTCCGTAATCTTCATCCAAATCGTTCTCAGATTGCTCTAATTCCGCAATCAATGGATTTTCAAAAATTTCAAACCGATTTGGCGGCTTAGGATTCGGCGAGTTGTCTCTCCTCTCTCGCTACCCCGTTACGACTTCCTCCGCAGCTCTTTTCACCCATCGTGTTCCTTCTCCGGTGGCTCCACTTTCTCCGGTTCTTGGTTTCCCCCTTGTTGTATGTCGGCAATGCTTCGCCACCATCCATGGTCCGAAGTGGTCCTTCTCCGAAGGCGCCTCCGCATTGGGTTGCTTGCGGGTATTCCTCCCCTCTGCCGGCATTTCTCCCTGATTCACCAGGGTTGGTTGTTCAGTCGGTTTCGTTAGGCAGCTATCAATCCGATGCCCTACTCGGCCGCAATGAAAACAAATTGACGGGAGGTTCTCGTATTCCACCGCCAATAATCTTCCCTCCACATCCACTCCACTTCGGAGCGGTTTGTCTAGATTGATCTCCGCACACACCCTTGCGTATTTACCTTTTTCCCCCGAGTACGTGTTCTTGTCTATCTTAACCGGTGCTCCAATGGCGGCGGCAATCCATAAAGAATGGTTTCTTTGTAGTATTCTGTGGACAAACCCCCGATTCGTACCCAAGAAATCATTGTGGTTATCTTATCCGTGGCTGCATTGAATAGGGGGATCAACCTCTGCACCACCAGGTAGTTCCCATTGATCAACCAGGGTCTGCCGGCTAGGATCATTTGTACCTTTTTCGCATCATGAACTCGCACTGTGTAGCAGCCATTCCCCAGTTCGATTAATTCGAAATCACCGCTGAGTTGCCACATCTTGTCAATTCGGATTGACAGTAGATGTATGTTGGGTTTGAGTCCTAGGATCCTTAGGATGATAGCATTACACCATGGCTTCCTGACCTCCTCTCTGTATTCATCTGAAAGGGTAATCTTGGGGTATGGATACTCCTCCGTAGGTTCTTCGATACGAAGCTTGTTCAGATCCGGCAGGTCATCATCAAAGCGTTGATGGCCTTCCATTCGGCCCTTCAAGGTTGAGAGATATGAGCTTTTCTCCGGGGAACTTGTGCGTGGATTACGCGCACTCTCGTCCATCTCCATTTCTGCAGTGATGTTGTCTTCACCATCCTTGAATTTCCGAGTGCTTCTCTGCACTTGATCCGTTTCTTCGCTAGACAGGGGTGGGTTTCCCATCAGAGAAGAAAATTCATGAACAAAGTCAAAAATAGTTTCAATATGATATCAGTTGAATTCATGCTTCGCTGATCTCTGATTTCTCTTTTTCTTCGCGATTTCATCGCTTCTCCTGTGGTTATTTTTGGCGAGTTTTTTTTTTTACACAGTTCGCCATGAATTTCGGCGGATCTCCTTCTGTTTCTCCTGTGATTTCGCCGGATGATCCTTTTTTCCTACCGCCTCTGAGCATCTCAACACATTTTTGGTGTCTCAGCAGTTAACCTACGACAACTACAACACTTGGAGCAGATCTATGTTAATTGCCATGTCTGCGAAGAACAAACATGTCTTCGTGGATGGTTCGATCACCGCTCCGGCACCTTCTGAGTCCGATTCTCGCCGGAATGCTTGGATCCGAAACAATCACATTGTTATCTCTTGGATTCTCCACTCTGTTTCTAAGGAGACTGCATCTAGCATCCTCTTTTCTGACACAGCACCCGAGGTTTGGCTTGATTTGAGAGAGCGTTTTCAACAGTCCAATGGACCACGGATATTTCAACTCCGTCATGCTCTCCTATCCACGCACCAGCGAAATTCCTCTGTGAGTGTTTATTTCACTCAGCTGAAAGCGATTTGGGAGGAGTTGAGCAATTATCGGCCAGTCTGTACTTGCAATCGTTGTAGTTGCAACGGAGTTCGTGATCTATGCACCTACTACCAATCTGAGTACGTGATGGCCTTCTTAATGGGGCTCCATGAGTCCTATGCTTTGATTGGGAGCCAAATCCTGATGATGGAGCCTCTCCCTTCCATGAGTAAGGTGTGTGCACTTATAACACAGGAGGAGAGACAGTGCGGTCTAGGTTCTATTTCTAGTTCGCACTCATCTCCAATGCCGTTTGCAAGAAGGAATACAACTCCTACTTTTGCTCCTCGTTCTTCTCCAAATCCTGGTCGTTCCTCTGGATCTGGGCGCAGTTTCATCTCAGGCCGTGGCCATGGCAAAATTGAGTGCTCACATTGCTGTGGCACAACTCATACTGTGGATCGTTGTTATCAGCTCTATGGATATCCTCTAGGACATTCTTATGCCAACCGTCATTGCTCTTCTTCCATTCATCAGCCAAGCTCTGCTCAGGCAGTAAATCATGTTGACATTGCTCTAATTAATCACTCTGCCGCTCCTACTGCAGCAGCTCAACTGGATGTGGCTTATTTCTCCACCTCCAGCTCTCTTGCTTCTAATACTTCTACTTCATTTGTGTAATCTTTGACTGACCAACAATATCAAACTTTGTCATCAATTTTGTCCTCACAGATGCACCTCTCTGAATCTTCTGGAACAAAACTTTCTGCAACAGGTATTTCCTTATCTGCTATTTCCTACTCCAAGCTTGACAATTCACATTGGATATTAGATTCAGGAGCAAGTAGACACTGTAAGGAAAATCCCTAAACCGTAACAAACATGTCGAAATCATCGAGAACACACAAGCGGAAGCGTACTTTGATCCATAGCAATCCGTAATTGACTAGCAATACAAGGTTGTGATCTTCTAAGCCTTGATACGCCGTCAATTCTATTCTTTCTGGGATGGGGCAGAAAAGAAGACAAGGAACGTATCTGGCTTAGGGACCACAACCCTAATATATAACCAAAATTAGGGCACCTTAATTATGGGCCCATCAATCATAATTAAGTGTCCACGGGTTTCTACACATAAAAGACCCATACTTCAACAAATATTTCTATAAGCCCATATAATTAAATAAATCTTAAGTAGATCACTCAATTGGGCTCGTATTATGAGATAGCCTATGTACAATTTAATTAAATATGTGAGACCATTAAATAGAAAATCCAACAATCTCCCACTTGGTCTACATTTGGTTCCAAATAATTGTACATAGTTTTAAACCTCAGTACGCGTAACCTTATGCTATCTCTACTTTCGAAATATTTCCAAATAATCTGGTCCATTAATTATGTTATTATAGGATCAAAGCAGCTTTCGTTACACAATTCGTAACTAAACCGAACAATGGTCACAATACTAACACAATCAATGACATAGATCAAAATTATGGCATGTAGCATGGAAGTTACATGTAATGTGATCTTAGTCATGCCTATTTCCAACTGGTCCTACCTTATGACTGAAGAAGTACCAAAGCACTTTCAAATACTTAATGCAAAACCGTAATAGAAAGCCAAAATCCTTATTGTCAGAGTATTCAATCAAATAAAACTTTATTTGTCTCATAAAACCTCAGTCTGTATAGAACGTAAAACATGTCAATAAGCAAGATGGAAAAACCACAAACTCACACCACTAAGACATGTCATCTAATTGGATGACACCCATATGAGCCACATGTTCATGAAACACTTTAGGTGGTAATCCCTTAGTGAATGGATCTGCTAGCATCGAGTTTGTACTTATATGCTCTATTCACACTTGAAAACTCTAAACTCTTTCTTTCACAACCAGATACTTAATATCTATATGCTTAAATTTAGATGAACTCTGGTTGTTCTTTGAATACAACTCTGCAGCCTTATTATCACAATTAATTCTCAATGGTCTTTCAATGCCATTGACAATTTACAACCCAATGATAAAATTTTGGAGCCATATCCCCTGATTCGATGCCTCAAAGCATGCTACAAATTCAGCCTCCATAGTGGAAGAAGTTATTAGTGTCTGTTTGACACTTTTCCAAGAGACAGCTCCTTCAGCCATCGTGAAGACATAACCTGATGTGGATCTTCTGCTGTCAAGGCATTTAGCATAGTCTGAATCGGAGTATCCAATGATCTCCAAATGATCCGACCTCCGATAAGTGAGCATGTAATCCTTAGTCTTTTGTAGATACCTCATAACCCCGTTTTGCTGCCCTCCAATGATCCATTCCCTGGTTACTTAGATATCTGCCTAATATCCCCACTATGTACGCTAAATCCGGACGCGTACACACTTGAGCATACATGAGACTCCCCACTGTAGATGCATAAGTGATTTCCTCCATCTCTTTCTTCTCAAGGTCCGTCTTAGGACATTGGAGCAAGCTAAATTTATCCCCTTTTGACATAGGTGTGTCCCCTGGTGCACAATTCTGCATGCCAAAACGGGTCAGCACCTTATCGATATAGGCCTTTTACGACAAGCCGAGTATACCTCTAAAATGATCCCGATGGATCTGTATACCCAGAACATATGACGCCTCCCCAAGATCTTTCATCTCAAATTTACTTGATAGAAATATCTTGGTTTCACGCAATATGCTTATATCGTTGCTTGCCAGTAGAATATCATCTACGTACAACACCAGGATAATAAATTTGCTCCCACTGACCTTGAGATATATGCATTGGTCAACAGTATTTTCCTTAAAACCAAAAGAGGAAATCGCCTTATCAAATTTCGGTACCACTGGCGGGAAGCCTGCTTTAGACCATAAATGGACTTCTTGAGTTTACATACTAGGTGCTTTGAATCTTTGGACTCAAAGTTCTCCGGTTGCACCATGTATATAGTTTCTTCAATGTCTCCATTGAGAAACGTTGTCTTTACATCCATTTGATGAAGCTCTAAATTATAATGAGCTACAAGTGCCATATGATTCTAAAAGAGTCTTTCGTTGAAACTGGAGAGAAAGTCTCTTTAAAATCAATGGCTTCCCTTTGAGTGAAACCCTTGGCGACAAGACGTGTTTTATATCTTTCAATGTTACCATTTGAATCCCTTTGGTTTTAAAGATCCATTTACAACCAATTGGTTTTACTCCTTGTGGTAACTCGACAAGATCCCAAACGTCATTGTCCATCATGGATTTCATCTCTTCATTCATGGCTTTGATCTATTCATTAGAGTTTGAATATAATTTTACTTGATTAAAAGATGTAGGATCATCTTGCAATCCCATATCAAATTCATGTTCATGGAGGTAAACGACATAGTCATCTGAAATCACTTTCCTCTTTTCTCTAGTGGACCTCCTTATAGGCACTTCATTTTGAGGTTGTTGTGGTGCATCATCTTGGACAGATGATGGTTCTAGATCTGATTCAGTGGGTCCTAACTCATTATTTTGAACAAATGATGGACCCGAAACTGATTCAATAGGAATCCCAAATGTGATTGTGTTTTCCGAATTTTCTTGATTCGCAGGCTGAGGAGTGATAGGAATATTTATCCAATCATTCTCAGTTGGAACTATAGTGGGAATGTTAACACATTCCTCGTCAAACACAATCTTTCCAATTTGATCCCTCCCACTGTAATCAACATCCTCAATGAATTTGGCATTTCCTATTTCGAAAAAGGACTTGTTTGAGGGGTCATCAAACTTAAATCCCCTCGACCTTTCCGAGTAACCTATAAAGTAGCAGCTAATTATTCTTGAATCCAATTTCCTTTCGTTAGGCTTATAGGGCCTAGCTTCAGCTGGACATCCCCAGACATGCAAATGCCTAATACTAGGCTTCTTGCCTGTCCACAACTCGTACGGGGTTTTATCTACTACTTTTCTTGGAACTCGATTTAAAATATAAACTGCAATCTTTAGTGCTTCACCCCAAAGTGATTCTGGCAATGAAGAATGATGAATCATACTTCTCACCATATCCTTAAGAGTTCGGTTTCGTCTCTCAGATACACCATTTTGGTTTGGACTCCCCGGCATGGTGTACTGAGGTACAATCCCGCACTCACTTAAGTATTTGGCGAAGGGTCCTGGACATTGTTCACCGGATCCGTCATATCTGCCATAGTATTCTCCACCACGGTCAGATCTGATAACTTTAATTTTCTTACCTAGTTGATTCTCAACTTCGGCTTTGAAAGCCTTAAATACGTCCAAAGACTATGACTTCTCATGAATTAGGTACAAATATCCATAACGAGAGTAATCATCAATAAAGTTGAAAAAATGTCATTGTCCATTCCAAGAAGTTGTAGGGAATGGACCACAAATATCTGTATGTATCAACTCTAAAGGTTCTTTACACCTATTGGCACCCAATTTGCTCATATTTGTTTGTTTTTCCCTTTATACATTCTAAAAAGATTTTAAAGCCTGTAAAATCAAGGGAATCAAGAATTCCTTGTGATATAAGCCTTTGTATTCTCTTTTCAGAGATATATCCTAAACGCTTATGCCACAGCATTGATGAATTCTCATTTGTTAACTTACGTTTAGTACCAAAGTTACTTGAATGCAGATTTTCAATATCAGTTGAAGTCTTGGTGTTCAATTTATACAAATTATCAATTACAGTACCAGTACCAATAACATTTGAATTTAAAGAAAAAACACAACTTATTAGGAATAGTGCCCTAGAAAGCCGATTCGACGTAATCTGCTTTGGGACTTTTGTTGTATCACAGACAATCTTTGAATAATATACGATTGATCATAGGCAAACACTTCTTTATATGCCAATACGTGTTTTTGAGTGTTTCCATTATGTGCGCATGTATGAGAACTCCCCTAATCCTGATGACTTTAGGACTCTACCATTTAGGTGAAATGGTTCATGAAACGAGCCCTATATCACATAAGTCATGATTAGTAAAATACTCCAAGCCGATGAGTCCTACAGACAGTGGGAGTGTCAACCTGACTCCTCTAAGGCTTGCTTATGGGATCACGCCCTTAAGAAGGACCACCTTGTTTCATGGAGGTGCAAAGTGTATAGTTGATACGTGCGTGATACATGAGGGTGCTTACTTCAATATGTAAGTTCACTGAGGTGCCCCGTGTGAGAAGATTCCTAAATGGGAAAGGAAGTTTCTATTTCAGGAAATGGAAACTTCCAGATTAGGAAATATCTCACGAGTCATTGATGTGATTAATTGATCCTTAGACTTGAGGTTCCTTGTCACTTTGTGAGTTAACTCTATAGTCTTAGGTATAAGCTTTAAAGGATGTCACCTTAGACAACTGATTCAAGGCTTATGCTGGGGCTGCACGAGTGATTCATGAAAGTGAATGAGAATCAAGAAAGGACCTACACTTGTATTTGCAAGGTGATCTCTTATTGTGTAAGTCATTCATATGCCATATGGAGTCCTTGGCCAAGGCAGTAGATCAAGACATCAAGACAAGGGTTTCTTGGATTGAGATCAAATGGATATGAAATGCACTTAGCTTTAAGACCGGATTATTAGGGTTCTGATTATTCCCTTGCCCTAGATCTTGGTTGAGATATAGTAAGTAGGAGGATTGTATCTCACATGAATCAATGACTTAAAGGTTCTGTCAAATCCGAACATTCCAATTCAGTTGGGGGTTAAACACCTGTTGCTAGACTATGGTTGTTTAATCTGTGGATTGATTAATTAATTAGTGAATTAATTAATTGGGGTCACTGCTAATTGAATTCAGAACCTTGCCACACGTGAATAATTATTTTGGTGATTAAATAATTAATTTGTTAATTATTTAATAGACTTTGGTTTAATTTTGAATTAAAAAGAAAGTCTTATTTTGGAGAAAAATAATCTAGTTAATTAATTATGAATTAATTAATTAGATAAAATAAGTTATTTATTTAAAATAAATAAAGTATAAAATTATCCAAAAAATAGTTTGGATATTTTTAGCTCTCTTGAAAGTTGATTTGAATTTGAATTCAAAGTCAAAGTCAAAGTCAAATTACTTGATGATCAAGTAATAGGAGAGAGAGAGAGATACCAAAATCCTAGCTCATAAAGGACTAGGAATTTCGGCACTCCCCTCTCTATAAATAGGAGAGCTCGAGCTCCTTATGGAGCTAATCGAGAATTCTTTAGGTTCATGTGTTGAACACCATCATTTCTCCAAGATAAACAAAACCCTAGGTTAAGCCTAAACACTAACTAGAGAACTAGCATCCTTACTAGTTAGATTGTAGCCAAGTTGGTGGACTATCTCTAGAGAGCTTCAAGTTAGAAGTTTTGAAGAGTAAATTGTGGAATAAAGTGTTTTCTATTGATACATTAGGGTTCGGAATGCCGTGGCCGCTGGGGTATGGAGGAAAGGGGAAGCATGTGCTGGTGGTTGATGAAGAAGGGTTTAAGTAGTATGATATTGAGAAGAAGACGATTTTGAATACTGATGTTTGGGGTGGGTTGGGGGTGTTTCAGATGTTTGTTTCGGGCGAGAGCCGCGCGGTATTTTGAGGAAACCGTTATTTTGTTACGGGAGGAAATTGCAATTTCGGTATACCAACCAATTCACCTAAACACCTAAAACGGGAAAAAAATTTCATTGAAAAAACTAACCTATAACTCTAAAAGTTCGCAAACTCATTTCGTGGAAAATTCACCAACAGACAGTGGTGGTCCGGTGGGTTTCTAGACGGGTCATATTTATTCGGGTCAAATAGTGCATGAAATTGCAAACTTTTAGAGTTATGGGCTACTTTTTTCATCGAAAAATTTTTTGTACCAAAATTACGAATTAGGGTGAGTTGGTATACCAAAATTGCAATTTTCTCTTTGTTATGGTATAAAGGATTAGGTTTGGTTGGGTTTAGTTGTTTAAAGTTTTGGGAAAATTGCAAATTTGGGACAATAACCAACCCCATTTTGTATTTTTGGACTTTAATTTGACATTTCTGATTTTATGGACACTTACTCTCAAAATTTTGCAATTTTGGCCAAAACTCATCCGGGTCCTTAATTCCGCACTGGAAAACCTCACATGACCCCACGTGATCGTCTGAAATAGGTTGAAATCCCGCAGGGTAAAATAGCCTAGCCACATAAGCAAAAGAATGCATTGCCACGTGGGATTTCAACTGATTTCAGGCGAACACGTGGGGTCACGTGCGGTTTTCCAATGCGGTTTTCCGATGCGAAATTAGGGATCCGACTGAGATTTGATGCATACTCTTTTGCTTATGTGGCCTAGGCTATTTTGCCATACGGGATTTTAACCGATTTTAGGCGATCATGTAGGGTCACGTGCGACTTTCCGGTGTGGAATTAAGGATCCGGCTGAAATTTGACCAAAATTGCAATATTTTGAGAGTAAATGTCTCTAAAATCAGAAATACCAAATTAAAGTCCAAAAATACAAAATGAGGTTTGTTATTGTCCCAAATTTGCAATTTTCCCTAAAGTTTTTAACCCTGGCTTTGTAAAATAGGTCTTGTCCAGGCTAAGGGAATCTGCAGCTGCACATACTATTATTTTATCATAGTATATCTCTTCGCAAGAAGGAGGAGGATTTGATTTGATGGCTAAATTGGATGTATTAATACTAAGATTTCAATTAATTACGATTAGTTATTTTTAAATTTATTGGAAATACTGCATCAAGGCTATTTCAGGATCTAGACTATTATGTTTGTGTCATTAAAAATTACTCATTTTGTCCATCACATAATAAAGATAAAACATTAATCCCTCATTAAATCAATTTACCAGATGATCATCAAGTTAATTGAGTTGTGAATGCTGATCTAGGGATGCAAATGAGTCGAGCCGAGCCTTGGACTTTTTTTTTTCTGGCTCGAGCCAAATGAAATTATATTATTTTTAATTAAAAATTAGTTTTTTTAAATAATTTAATATATTTTTATATATAATAATATATATTTATTAAATATATATACATATATATTATAAATATATTAATTTTTTATTAATTTTATATAGAAATCAATAAAAATATAAATAATATTATATAAAAATAAAAATATTTATATATATAAAAATAAAAATATTATTTTTTAATTGAATATCTTGGCTCGCTAGCCGGCTCGCGAGCCACGAGCCTAACTAAAAGGGGCTTGAGTTCGGGCTTGGCTCAAGCTTGCTCTCCAGGCTCGCGAGCCGGCTCGGCTCGTTTGCATCCCTATGCTGATCATCAAACAAGTCCAGATAAGTTAATAAGTCGTGCATTCACACTTGTGTCGTAGCCTTGTATTAGAAGAGGAACTCAATGAATGTAGCAGATTGGATAAGGTTTTCTTATCATAAAATTTTGGAATTAATTTGTCTATTTCTTACCTAATAATGTAATTTACATTATTACCCTCAATATTACTAGTGACTTTTCATTGTTCAAGGAAACTTGAAGAGTATTAGTGACTTTTTAAGATTAAAAAAAAAAAATTTAACCAAACCATTGAAGTAGACTATGGGTTGGGTGAGATAATCAACAAACTTCAAATATACCGAAGTAATCAAGCTCAACATTTAATAAGTTCGTGTATTATAATAACCCAAACAAATTGAATCACAACGTATCAATGTGAACTACTCATAAATATATTAGGAGGGATGCATATTGGATACGAAATATACTTAAAATCTTTCACGAGTAACGATCCATTTTAAAGTGTCTATAATTCAATAGCATGATCAGTCAAGACATTCATATATATAAAAAAACTAGTTATTACATATAAAAGATAGATATTCAAATACAAAATTACATTGAGTAAGCAATTTCATTCGATTACGCTATAATATACATATCTATGTATATATACACACACCCATATTGTACATGTAGTATTCAATTGATTGATTTATTGTCCGAATGTACCATTTTTATGTCATAAAAATAGGCTTGAAATCGTCTATAATAATAATAAATGTGTGCAAGAAAATAGAAAAAAGAAATTGAAGTTTATATATGTACCAAAAAGAAGCCCTTTTTTTTTTGGGTTATGGCATGGACGGAAAATAGCACACGGGATTATGTTTATTAGGATCAAAACTAAAAACAGAATAATTTTTTGAGACGAAATTTCTTGTGGTTCTTTGAATGAAGCTGAAGGTTTTATTTCTTTCGCAATTAGTGAAACTAGTTAGTTTGATTTACCAGCTTGTTATTTTCCTTTGAGCTAGTTAGTTAGAGTTGTGCTTAGGATCTTGACACGTGTAGGATCCTGATTTAGCACACTAGATATATATTTGTTGATTCTCGACTTTGATATAAGCTACTGTACTACTCCTGATTCTGTGTGAAGATATTCAGATGAAAATTCCCAAAATTTTCTCGTTCAGTTTCAATATGATATCTTTTTTTTTTTGGTACGCAAGCAAGGGCACCCAAAAAAAAAATGCCTATCAAAGATCTTCAGGAGGATAATCCCAGCAGTTCGTATCTTCCTTCATGCGCTGCCCAATTTTGGCTAACTGATCCGCGAGGGTGTTACCCTCTCTGTGTATGTGCTTCAAAACACAATTCCAAGGCTTATGAATTAGGCCCCTGCAATCCTCAATGAGTAAGCCCAGCGGGTGTTCTTCCGTATTAGCAGAGTTTATGAGCTCCACGACCACTTTGGCATCACATTCGACTTCTATACTAGCGAAGCGCCTGTCCCAGGTGATTTTCAAGCCTTCCCTAAGCCCCACCAACTCGGCCACAATGATATCAGGAGTTCTGACCTTCACAGCAAAACCAGTTACCCAGATTCCCTCCGAGTTACGTACGACCCCCCCGGCAGCCGCCATTTTCTTAGTGTCATACAAGCTCCCGTCCGTGTTAAGTTTCACCCACCCCGGAGGTGGGGGTTTCCACTCCGCCCTGATAGTCCGAGTTTTCTTGTTCTCCTTCGGATCCATCATGGCTTCCATGTCCACAAGCAAAGCCTTCATGTTGTTCAGAGTTATACCTAATGGTTCCGGACGAGTTTGATATTCCCATTTATTCCTTTTTTTCCACAGGACCCAAAGTCCCGCGATGAAAACCCACTTCCAGCTAGTGCGAGGTGCAATCTTGTTGCGACATTCTAAATTCCATGTCTTAATGCACCATCCTTCTTCTGGGACCGATCGGAAGGCGGCCCAGTCCCTATCATCAACAACGGTGTTCCAAAAGTGAGTAGCCGAGGAGCAGTTTCGGAAGATGTGCGTCGCATCCTCCCTGGGTGCATTGCAGCGGCGACAGCTTCCATCTGCAGTCATATGGCTATCCCGTCGTAGCACATTACACATAATACTCCTGTGGTTCAGTAACCATAGGAAGCCTTTCAACTTACTTGGTAGAGTGCTCCTCCAAATCATCTTCCAAGATTATCCATACGCTCTATGGGTGTGTTGAGAGCATCATAAGCAGACTTGCAGCTAAAAGTTCCCGACGGATGTCCTGCCCAAAAGAGGCTGTCCTTAGCATTAGTTTCCAAAGCCAATGGAATCTCCATAATCAGCTCCGCTATACCCTTCGGCAATTGGGTAAGGATTCTGTCCAGACGCCATTGCCGTTCCTCGTCAACGATATCCGCCACACATTTCTCTTCGTCCGCCGGATGAACCTGACCATTAATCAAATCTCGCAGACACCCTAGGCCGGTCCAATTATCGTCCCAAACGTTTACCTCCCTCCCATTACCAATCTGCCAGCGGATTTGGTGGGCTACATTTTTAAGACTTCGAACTATTCCTTGCCAAAGCGGTGAGGCGTTGGGCTTAACCGTACAATCCAAGATATGAGTTTTGTCCAGGTACTTCGCGCGGAACATATCACACCAAATTTTATCCTTTTCCCGAAGAACGCTCCACCCGGCCTCCGCAAGCATGCTAATGTTGCTTTTGCGTGCCTCCTTAATCCCGAGGCCCCCCTCCTCCTTCTTACGAATTACCTTGTCCCAACTGACCAAGTGGGTTTTTCGTTTTTCTGGATCCATGGACCATAGGAATTGGCGGTTAATCTTGCAAAAACCAGCTGGAAACCAGCTCGTGTGCATATGGTAAGTGGGGATAGCAGAGGTTACCGATTGGATTAAAGTCATGCGCCCGGCCATATTCAAGTTCTTGGTCTTCCACGTCGACAGCCGTTTCTGAACCTTTTCTAAGACTTCCATGTAAACAGCGTTTGAGCGTTTTCCATTTCCCAAGTTCACTCCGAGATATTTCCCGATAGGTTTAGTTTCCCCAATATCCAGCACTTGGAGGACCGTATGCCGTCTGTTTCCCATGGTCGAAGGAGCAAACCAAATTTTGGATTTATGAGGATTCATCTTGAGCCCCGAAGCCCTACAGAAACGGTCAAGAATATCTTTGATACACACGGCATTCTCCTGAGAAGCTTCAGTCGTGAGTACTATGTCATCCGCGAATAAAAGGTGGCTTATCTTAGGCTCCTTCCTACAACTCACCACGGGTTTCCACTGTTTCGAACTCACCGCTTCCTCTATCATGTAGTTCAGGCGTTCCATACATAAGACAAAGAGGTACGGCGATAGCGGTTCTCCCTGCCGGATTCCACACGTAGGGTGAATAGGCTCGGTCGGTTCTCCATTCCACAAGATTTGTGGTTTAATCTCCATCACGCTCTCCATGATGAGCCCTACCACTTTCATGGGGAAACCAAAAAATTCGAGTGTCTCTCTAAGAAAACCCCACTCAATTTTATCATAAGCCTTTTCTAAGTCAAGCTTGAGCAGCATGTGACCCTTCTTACTTTTGGAATTATACATAGTATGTATGAGTTCTTGGAGGACTATTATGTTGTCATGCGTGGTTCTACCCGGAATAAAGGAACTCTGCATAGGTCCGATCAAACTAGCAATGAAGCTCTTCAATCTCCTAACCAACAGCTTAGTAACCATCTTCAGCGTTACATTCAGAAGGGTTATAGGTCTAAATTCCCCGGCATTACTCGGACTCTCAGTCTTCGGGATCAAACAAATGTAGGCGGCTCCCATGTCTTTGGGAATCCGTCCATTGTTAAAACACTCCTCCAGGTATTTGAAGACGGTCGGGCCTACTTCCTCCCAATAAGTTTGATAGAAGATGGCTTGGAAACCACCAGGGCCCGGCGCCTTAAAATGAGACATGGACTTGATAACAGCCCAAATCTCCTCCATGGAGATCGGCTCCTGTAATCGGTTCAGGTTGTCGCCAGAAATACGTCGCTGGAGATTGCTCCTTGGGAGATAGGCCCCGGCTTGCTGAGCAACTGGGGCGAATAAATTGGCAAAATAATTCCGCACCTCCGTTTTCAATTCGGTTTCATCGGAACTCCATCTGTCCCCAATCTTCAACGTGACAATTCGATTTCTCAGTCTTCTAGCAAAAGTGGAAAGGTGGAAAAATCTCGTATTTCGGTCACCCAGTTTTAGCCAATTAACTCGGGACTTTTGAAACCACAAGCATTCCTCTTGGACCAGCACATCATTGTAGTCTTTGATCAGTTCCAGTTCCAATTTGTAGAGCTTATCACCTCGCCTAGCATAGGGTATTTTCTGTATCCCCGCTATCCGTGCCTAGAGATGTCTCTTTCTTTGGAAAATATTCTCGAAAGTTTGCTGGTTCCAAGTTATAAGCTCTTTCGTTACCCTTTTGTTGGCCATCGGAAGGCTCCGTGTTGTATCGTAATGTTCCCGAATAATCCTGCGACAATCCGGGTATTCGATCCATGCTGCCTCAAATCTAAACGGTTTGTTCTTTCGCACCACCCTATCTCCTTCGCTATCAACCAATATTGGATGGTGGTCCGAATGTGTCTTGGGGAGTACCTTGGCAATGTTATCTGGGAAGCGATCAACCCAAGGAGTCGAGGCAAGGGCCCGATCAAGCCTCTCACTAACCCGTCGTCCACCCGCCACCGTTCCCGTCCAAGTGAACCAAGGTCCTTTAGTTTCCAGCTCCACCAGCTCACAACTTTCTATTTCTTCCGAAAAGTACAGACACTGATTCCATGACACGGCATTACCTCCATCTTTCTCGCTGGGGCCTCGGATATCATTGAAATCCCCCATGAGAAGCTATGGTGACTTTGTTCTGGCCCGTATGCTCCGAAGACTATTCCAAAGCTCTTCCCTTTTTCTTGGTGCCGGACTTCCATAGATCCCCGTGCAGCACCAATCTGGCCCTATTCGGGGGCCAATTTTTGAGTGTATAAGTTGATTTGTAACCTCTAATATCTCAACCCGAATGTTGTCGGCGTCCCAAAGCATCCAAATCCCGCCTTCGCGACCCTGAATTGGTGCCCGACAGACATTGCTAAATCCCAAACTTCGTGACACTTCCTCAGCCCGAACCGCGGATACCCTTGTTTCAAAGAGGAAGATAATATCCAGGGTGAAGTCCCGAATAAGCTCGCGTAAAGTACGCCGAAAGTTCTCATTCCCTGCTCCATTGCAATTCCAAGATAAGACCCTCATTGGAATATATAGAAAGGTTTCCGGGGTGACCGGATTAGAGACCGGGCGGCCCTCGATCACCCGGACGACTTGAGGGACCAACTCTCTCATCCATAGGAGATGTCTCACGGTTTCGCTCTCCGGAAATTCATAATCCATCCGTCCCATCAGCTGCCCATTTGCCAAAGGTATTAGGGTCGCCCGTATCTCCATTTAGTGGAAATTTGGGTAGATGTACGTCAGGTTCCCAAAAGGCCGATTCAGGCCGAATATCGATGCCATGTTCGGTTCGTTTATCCATTCCTCCGTGACTTCCAAGTCCTCGAATTGTGCTTCGTTCGCCATGCTCTCCTAGGTTTCTTACTTTCATGAGAGGTGTTTGAACGTGATCCTCACGCAACTCCTGTGTCATTAGCCAAGTTCCCGTAGTAGCTAGCAGAGATTTCTGCGTCCCAGAAGCCCTACGGCCCAACTTCCTTGACCCGGTACATTTTCCTATTTGACCCGTCTTCTTGAATTTTGTTGTTGTTTTTTGGATATCGGGTCGGGTTATAGACGTCCCCTTCTCAACCGGGTTGCTTTTCGGTTTCATATATTCCCTCCCAGCTGGGACCTTTCCGATGCTATAATTACGCTTATCCAGATTCCTAATTGGAGTAGATTTCACTGGGGGAGGAGTTATCTCGTTTGCAGGAGAGTCAGTTGGAGTAACTTTTCCCTAAAAGACGGGTTCTGTTATGGTCCAGCTTCCAAATGTTGAGGTGCCATTTCCTTTGGAGTCTCCTCTTGGCTTCCGTAATCTTCATCCAAATCGTTCTCAGATTGCTCTAATTCCGCAATCAATGGATTTTCAAAAATTTCAAACCGATTTGGCGGCTTAGGATTCGGCGAGTTGTCTCTCCTCTCTCGCTACCCCGTTACGACTTCCTCCGCAGCTCTTTTCACCCATCGTGTTCCTTCTCCGGTGGCTCCACTTTCTCCGGTTCTTGGTTTCCCCCTTGTTGTATGTCGGCAATGCTTCGCCACCATCCATGGTCCGAAGTGGTCCTTCTCCGAAGGCGCCTCCGCATTGGGTTGCTTGCGGGTATTCCTCCCCTCTGCCGGCATTTCTCCCTGATTCACCAGGGTTGGTTGTTCAGTCGGTTTCGTTAGGCAGCTATCAATCCGATGCCCTACTCGGCCGCAATGAAAACAAATTGACGGGAGGTTCTCGTATTCCACCGCCAATAATCTTCCCTCCACATCCACTCCACTTCGGAGCGGTTTGTCTAGATTGATCTCCGCACACACCCTTGCGTATTTACCTTTTTCCCCCGAGTACGTGTTCTTGTCTATCTTAACCGGTGCTCCAATGGCGGCGGCAATCCATAAAGAATGGTTTCTTTGTAGTATTCTGTGGACAAACCCCCGATTCGTACCCAAGAAATCATTGTGGTTATCTTATCCGTGGCTGCATTGAATAGGGGGATCAACCTCTGCACCACCAGGTAGTTCCCATTGATCAACCAGGGTCTGCCGGCTAGGATCATTTGTACCTTTTTCGCATCATGAACTCGCACTGTGTAGCAGCCATTCCCCAGTTCGATTAATTCGAAATCACCGCTGAGTTGCCACATCTTGTCAATTCGGATTGACAGTAGATGTATGTTGGGTTTGAGTCCTAGGATCCTTAGGATGATAGCATTACACCATGGCTTCCTGACCTCCTCTCTGTATTCATCTGAAAGGGTAATCTTGGGGTATGGATACTCCTCCGTAGGTTCTTCGATACGAAGCTTGTTCAGATCCGGCAGGTCATCATCAAAGCGTTGATGGCCTTCCATTCGGCCCTTCAAGGTTGAGAGATATGAGCTTTTCTCCGGGGAACTTGTGCGTGGATTACGCGCACTCTCGTCCATCTCCATTTCTGCAGTGATGTTGTCTTCACCATCCTTGAATTTCCGAGTGCTTCTCTGCACTTGATCCGTTTCTTCGCTAGACAGGGGTGGGTTTCCCATCAGAGAAGAAAATTCATGAACAAAGTCAAAAATAGTTTCAATATGATATCAGTTGAATTCATGCTTCGCTGATCTCTGATTTCTCTTTTTCTTCGCGATTTCATCGCTTCTCCTGTGGTTATTTTTGGCGAGTTTTTTTTTTTACACAGTTCGCCATGAATTTCGGCGGATCTCCTTCTGTTTCTCCTGTGATTTCGCCGGATGATCCTTTTTTCCTACCGCCTCTGAGCATCTCAACACATTTTTGGTGTCTCAGCAGTTAACCTACGACAACTACAACACTTGGAGCAGATCTATGTTAATTGCCATGTCTGCGAAGAACAAACATGTCTTCGTGGATGGTTCGATCACCGCTCCGGCACCTTCTGAGTCCGATTCTCGCCGGAATGCTTGGATCCGAAACAATCACATTGTTATCTCTTGGATTCTCCACTCTGTTTCTAAGGAGACTGCATCTAGCATCCTCTTTTCTGACACAGCACCCGAGGTTTGGCTTGATTTGAGAGAGCGTTTTCAACAGTCCAATGGACCACGGATATTTCAACTCCGTCATGCTCTCCTATCCACGCACCAGCGAAATTCCTCTGTGAGTGTTTATTTCACTCAGCTGAAAGCGATTTGGGAGGAGTTGAGCAATTATCGGCCAGTCTGTACTTGCAATCGTTGTAGTTGCAACGGAGTTCGTGATCTATGCACCTACTACCAATCTGAGTACGTGATGGCCTTCTTAATGGGGCTCCATGAGTCCTATGCTTTGATTGGGAGCCAAATCCTGATGATGGAGCCTCTCCCTTCCATGAGTAAGGTGTGTGCACTTATAACACAGGAGGAGAGACAGTGCGGTCTAGGTTCTATTTCTAGTTCGCACTCATCTCCAATGCCGTTTGCAAGAAGGAATACAACTCCTACTTTTGCTCCTCGTTCTTCTCCAAATCCTGGTCGTTCCTCTGGATCTGGGCGCAGTTTCATCTCAGGCCGTGGCCATGGCAAAATTGAGTGCTCACATTGCTGTGGCACAACTCATACTGTGGATCGTTGTTATCAGCTCTATGGATATCCTCTAGGACATTCTTATGCCAACCGTCATTGCTCTTCTTCCATTCATCAGCCAAGCTCTGCTCAGGCAGTAAATCATGTTGACATTGCTCCAATTAATCACTCTGCCGCTCCTACTGCAGCAGCTCAACTGGATGTGGCTTATTTCTCCACCTCCAGCTCTCTTGCTTCTAATACTTCTACTTCATTTGTGTAATCTTTGACTGACCAACAATATCAAACTTTGTCATCAATTTTGTCCTCACAGATGCACCTCTCTGAATCTTCTGGAACAAAACTTTCTGCAACAGGTATTTCCTTATCTGCTATTTCCTACTCCAAGCTTGACAATTCACATTGGATATTAGATTCAGGAGCAAGTAGACACTGTAAGGAAAATCCCTAAACCGTAACAAACATGTCGAAATCATCGAGAACACACAAGCGGAAGCGTACTTTGATCCATAGCAATCCGTAATTGACTAGCAATACAAGGTTGTGATCTTCTAAGCCTTGATACGCCGTCAATTCTATTCTTTCTGGGATGGGGCAGAAAAGAAGACAAGGAACGTATCTGGCTTAGGGACCACAACCCTAATATATAACCAAAATTAGGGCACCTTAATTATGGGCCCATCAATCATAATTAAGTGTCCACGGGTTTCTACACATAAAAGACCCATACTTCAACAAATATTTCTATAAGCCCATATAATTAAATAAATCTTAAGTAGATCACTCAATTGGGCTCGTATTATGAGATAGCCTATGTACAATTTAATTAAATATGTGAGACCATTAAATAGAAAATCCAACAATCTCCCACTTGGTCTACATTTGGTTCCAAATAATTGTACATAGTTTTAAACCTCAGTGCGCGTAACCTTATGCTATCTCTACTTTCGAAATATTTCCAAATAATCTGGTCCATTAATTATGTTATTATAGGATCAAAGCAGCTTTCGTTACACAATTCGTAACTAAACCGAACAATGGTCACAATACTAACACAATCAATGACATAGATCAAAATTATGGCATGTAGCATGGAAGTTACATGTAATGTGATCTTAGTCATGCCTATTTCCAACTGGTCCTACCTTATGACTGAAGAAGTACCAAAGCACTTTCAAATACTTAATGCAAAACCGTAATAGAAAGCCAAAATCCTTATTGTCAGAGTATTCAATCAAATAAAACTTTATTTGTCTCATAAAACCTCAGTCTGTATAGAACGTAAAACATGTCAATAAGCAAGATGGAAAAACCACAAACTCACACCACTAAGACATGTCATCTAATTGGATGACACCCATATGAGCCACATGTTCATGAAACACTTTAGGTGGTAATCCCTTAGTGAATGGATCTGCTAGCATCGAGTTTGTACTTATATGCTCTATTCACACTTGAAAACTCTAAACTCTTTCTTTCACAACCAGATACTTAATATCTATATGCTTAAATTTAGATGAACTCTGGTTGTTCTTTGAATACAACTCTGCAGCCTTATTATCACAATTAATTCTCAATGGTCTTTCAATGCCATTGACAATTTACAACCCAATGATAAAATTTTGGAGCCATATCCCCTGATTCGATGCCTCAAAGCATGCTACAAATTCAGCCTCCATAGTGGAAGAAGTTATTAGTGTCTGTTTGACACTTTTCCAAGAGACAGCTCCTTCAGCCATCGTGAAGACATAACCTGATGTGGATCTTCTGCTGTCAAGGCATTTAGCATAGTCTGAATCGGAGTATCCAATGATCTCCAAATGATCCGACCTCCGATAAGTGAGCATGTAATCCTTAGTCTTTTGTAGATACCTCATAACCCCGTTTTGCTGCCCTCCAATGATCCATTCCCTGGTTACTTAGATATCTGCCTAATATCCCCACTATGTACGCTAAATCCGGACGCGTACACACTTGAGCATACATGAGACTCCCCACTGTAGATGCATAAGTGATTTCCTCCATCTCTTTCTTCTCAAGGTCCGTCTTAGGACATTGGAGCAAGCTAAATTTATCCCCTTTTGACATAGGTGTGTCCCCTGGTGCACAATTCTGCATGCCAAAACGGGTCAGCACCTTATCGATATAGGCCTTTTGCGACAAGCCGAGTATACCTCTAAAATGATCCCGATGGATCTGTATACCCAGAACATATGACGCCTCCCCAAGATCTTTCATCTCAAATTTACTTGATAGAAATATCTTGGTTTCACGCAATATGCTTATATCGTTGCTTGCCAGTAGAATATCATCTACGTACAACACCAGGATAATAAATTTGCTCCCACTGACCTTGAGATATATGCATTGGTCAACAGTATTTTCCTTAAAACCAAAAGAGGAAATCGCCTTATCAAATTTCGGTACCACTGGCGGGAAGCCTGCTTTAGACCATAAATGGACTTCTTGAGTTTACATACTAGGTGCTTTGAATCTTTGGACTCAAAGTTCTCCGGTTGCACCATGTATATAGTTTCTTCAATGTCTCCATTGAGAAACGTTGTCTTTACATCCATTTGATGAAGCTCTAAATTATAATGAGCTACAAGTGCCATATGATTCTAAAAGAGTCTTTCGTTGAAACTGGAGAGAAAGTCTCTTTAAAATCAATGGCTTCCCTTTGAGTGAAACCCTTGGCGACAAGACGTGTTTTATATCTTTCAATGTTACCATTTGAATCCCTTTGGTTTTAAAGATCCATTTACAACCAATTGGTTTTACTCCTTGTGGTAACTCGACAAGATCCCAAACGTCATTGTCCATCATGGATTTCATCTCTTCATTCATCGCTTTGATCTATTCATTAGAGTTTGAATATAATTTTACTTGATTAAAAGATGTAGGATCATCTTGCAATCCCATATCAAATTCATGTTCATGGAGGTAAACGACATAGTCATCTGAAATCACTTTCCTCTTTTCTCTAGTGGACCTCCTTATAGGCACTTCATTTTGAGGTTGTTGTGGTGCATCATCTTGGACAGATGATGGTTCTAGATCTGATTCAGTGGGTCCTAACTCATTATTTTGAACAAATGATGGACCCGAAACTGATTCAATAGGAATCCCAAATGTGATTGTGTTTTCCGAATTTTCTTGATTCGCAGGCTGAGGAGTGATAGGAATATTTATCCAATCATTCTCAGTTGGAACTATAGTGGGAATGTTAACACATTCCTCGTCAAACACAATCTTTCCAATTTGATCCCTCCCACTGTAATCAACATCCTCAATGAATTTGGCATTTCCTATTTCGAAAAAGGACTTGTTTGAGGGGTCATCAAACTTAAATCCCCTCGACCTTTCCGAGTAACCTATAAAGTAGCAGCTAATTATTCTTGAATCCAATTTCCTTTCGTTAGGCTTATAGGGCCTAGCTTCAGCTGGACATCCCCAGACATGCAAATGCCTAATACTAGGCTTCTTGCCTGTCCACAACTCGTACGGGGTTTTATCTACTACTTTTCTTGGAACTCGATTTAAAATATAAACTGCAATCTTTAGTGCTTCACCCCAAAGTGATTCTGGCAATGAAGAATGATGAATCATACTTCTCACCATATCCTTAAGAGTTCGGTTTCGTCTCTCAGATACACCATTTTGGTTTGGACTCCCCGGCATGGTGTACTGAGGTACAATCCCGCACTCACTTAAGTATTTGGCGAAGGGTCCTGGACATTGTTCACCGGATCCGTCATATCTGCCATAGTATTCTCCACCACGGTCAGATCTGATAACTTTAATTTTCTTACCTAGTTGATTCTCAACTTCAGCTTTGAAAGCCTTAAATACGTCCAAAGACTATGACTTCTCATGAATTAGGTACAAATATCCATAACGAGAGTAATCATCAATAAAGTTGAAAAAATGTCATTGTCCATTCCAAGAAGTTGTAGGGAATGGACCACAAATATCTGTATGTATCAACTCTAAAGGTTCTTTACACCTATTGGCACCCAATTTGCTCATATTTGTTTGTTTTTCCCTTTATACATTCTAAAAAGATTTTAAAGCCTGTAAAATCAAGGGAATCAAGAATTCCTTGTGATATAAGCCTTTGTATTCTCTTTTCAGAGATATATCCTAAACGCTTATGCCACAGCATTGATGAATTCTCATTTGTTAACTTACGTTTAGTACCAAAGTTACTTGAATGCAGATTTTCAATATCAGTTGAAGTCTTGGTGTTCAATTTATACAAATTATCAATTACAGTACCAGTACCAATAACATTTGAATTTAAAGAAAAAACACAACTTATTAGGAATAGTGCCCTAGAAAGCCGATTCGACGTAATCTGCTTTGGGACTTTTGTTGTATCACAGACAATCTTTGAATAATATACGATTGATCATAGGCAAACACTTCTTTATATGCCAATACGTGTTTTTGAGTGTTTCCATTATGTGCGCATGTATGAGAACTCCCCTAATCCTGATGACTTTAGGACTCTACCATTTAGGTGAAATGGTTCATGAAACGAGCCCTATATCACATAAGTCATGATTAGTAAAATACTCCAAGCCGATGAGTCCTACAGACAGTGGGAGTGTCAACCTGACTCCTCTAAGGCTTGCTTATGGGATCACGCCCTTAAGAAGGACCACCTTGTTTCATGGAGGTGCAAAGTGTATAGTTGATACGTGCGTGATACATGAGGGTGCTTACTTCAATATGTAAGTTCACTGAGGTGCCCCGTGTGAGAAGATTCCTAAATGGGAAAGGAAGTTTCTATTTCAGGAAATGGAAACTTCCAGATTAGGAAATATCTCACGAGTCATTGATGTGATTAATTGATCCTTAGACTTGAGGTTCCTTGTCACTTTGTGAGTTAACTCTATAGTCTTAGGTATAAGCTTTAAAGGATGTCACCTTAGACAACTGATTCAAGGCTTATGCTGGGGCTGCACGAGTGATTCATGAAAGTGAATGAGAATCAAGAAAGGACCTACACTTGTATTTGCAAGGTGATCTCTTATTGTGTAAGTCATTCATATGCCATATGGAGTCCTTGGCCAAGGCAGTAGATCAAGACATCAAGACAAGGGTTTCTTGGATTGAGATCAAATGGATATGAAATGCACTTAGCTTTAAGACCGGATTATTAGGGTTCTGATTATTCCCTTGCCCTAGATCTTGGTTGAGATATAGTAAGTAGGAGGATTGTATCTCACATGAATCAATGACTTAAAGGTTCTGTCAAATCCGAACATTCCAATTCAGTTGGGGGTTAAACACCTGTTGCTAGACTATGGTTGTTTAATCTGTGGATTGATTAATTAATTAGTGAATTAATTAATTGGGGTCACTGCTAATTGAATTCAGAACCTTGCCACACGTGAATAATTATTTTGGTGATTAAATAATTAATTTGTTAATTATTTAATAGACTTTGGTTTAATTTTGAATTAAAAAGAAAGTCTTATTTTGGAGAAAAATAATCTAGTTAATTAATTATGAATTAATTAATTAGATAAAATAAGTTATTTATTTAAAATAAATAAAGTATAAAATTATCCAAAAAATAGTTTGGATATTTTTAGCTCTCTTGAAAGTTGATTTGAATTTGAATTCAAAGTCAAAGTCAAAGTCAAATTACTTGATGATCAAGTAATAGGAGAGAGAGAGAGATACCAAAATCCTAGCTCATAAAGGACTAGGAATTTCGGCACTCCCCTCTCTATAAATAGGAGAGCTCGAGCTCCTTATGGAGCTAATCGAGAATTCTTTAGGTTCATGTGTTGAACACCATCATTTCTCCAAGATAAACAAAACCCTAGGTTAAGCCTAAACACTAACTAGAGAACTAGCATCCTTACTAGTTAGATTGTAGCCAAGTTGGTGGACTATCTCTAGAGAGCTTCAAGTTAGAAGTTTTGAAGAGTAAATTGTGGAATAAAGTGTTTTCTATTGATACATTAGGGTTCGGAATGCCGTGGCCGCTGGGGTATGGAGGAAAGGGGAAGCATGTGCTGGTGGTTGATGAAGAAGGGTTTAAGTAGTATGATATTGAGAAGAAGACGATTTTGAATACTGATGTTTGGGGTGGGTTGGGGGTGTTTCAGATGTTTGTTTCGGGCGAGAGCCGCGCGGTATTTTGAGGAAACCGTTATTTTGTTACGGGAGGAAATTGCAATTTCGGTATACCAACCAATTCACCTAAACACCTAAAACGGGAAAAAAATTTCATTGAAAAAACTAACCTATAACTCTAAAAGTTCGCAAACTCATTTCGTGGAAAATTCACCAACAGACAGTGGTGGTCCGGTGGGTTTCTAGACGGGTCATATTTATTCGGGTCAAATAGTGCATGAAATTGCAAACTTTTAGAGTTATGGGCTACTTTTTTCATCGAAAAATTTTTTGTACCAAAATTACGAATTAGGGTGAGTTGGTATACCAAAATTGCAATTTTCTCTTTGTTATGGTATAAAGGATTAGGTTTGGTTGGGTTTAGTTGTTTAAAGTTTTGGGAAAATTGCAAATTTGGGACAATAACCAACCCCATTTTGTATTTTTGGACTTTAATTTGACATTTCTGATTTTATGGACACTTACTCTCAAAATTTTGCAATTTTGGCCAAAACTCATCCGGGTCCTTAATTCCGCACTGGAAAACCTCACATGACCCCACGTGATCGTCTGAAATAGGTTGAAATCCCGCAGGGTAAAATAGCCTAGCCACATAAGCAAAAGAATGCATTGCCACGTGGGATTTCAACTGATTTCAGGCGAACACGTGGGGTCACGTGCGGTTTTCCAATGCGGTTTTCCGATGCGAAATTAGGGATCCGACTGAGATTTGATGCATACTCTTTTGCTTATGTGGCCTAGGCTATTTTGCCATACGGGATTTTAACCGATTTTAGGCGATCATGTAGGGTCACGTGCGACTTTCCGGTGTGGAATTAAGGATCCGGCTGAAATTTGACCAAAATTGCAATATTTTGAGAGTAAATGTCTCTAAAATCAGAAATACCAAATTAAAGTCCAAAAATACAAAATGAGGTTTGTTATTGTCCCAAATTTGCAATTTTCCCTAAAGTTTTTAACCCTGGCTTTGTAAAATAGGTCTTGTCCAGGCTAAGGGAATCTGCAGCTGCACATACTATTATTTTATCATAGTATATCTCTTCGCAAGAAGGAGGAGGATTTGATTTGATGGCTAAATTGGATGTATTAATACTAAGATTTCAATTAATTACGATTAGTTATTTTTAAATTTATTGGAAATACTGCATCAAGGCTATTTCAGGATCTAGACTATTATGTTTGTGTCATTAAAAATTACTCATTTTGTCCATCACATAATAAAGATAAAACATTAATCCCTCATTAAATCAATTTACCAGATGATCATCAAGTTAATTGAGTTGTGAATGCTGATCTAGGGATGCAAATGAGTCGAGCCGAGCCTTGGACTTTTTTTTTTCTGGCTCGAGCCAAATGAAATTATATTATTTTTAATTAAAAATTAGTTTTTTTAAATAATTTAATATATTTTTATATATAATAATATATATTTATTAAATATATATACATATATATTATAAATATATTAATTTTTTATTAATTTTATATAGAAATCAATAAAAATATAAATAATATTATATAAAAATAAAAATATTTATATATATAAAAATAAAAATATTATTTTTTAATTGAATATCTTGGCTCGCTAGCCGGCTCGCGAGCCACGAGCCTAACTAAAAGGGGCTTGAGTTCGGGCTTGGCTCAAGCTTGCTCTCCAGGCTCGCGAGCCGGCTCGGCTCGTTTGCATCCCTATGCTGATCATCAAACAAGTCCAGATAAGTTAATAAGTCGTGCATTCACACTTGTGTCGTAGCCTTGTATTAGAAGAGGAACTCAATGAATGTAGCAGATTGGATAAGGTTTTCTTATCATAAAATTTTGGAATTAATTTGTCTATTTCTTACCTAATAATGTAATTTACATTATTACCCTCAATATTACTAGTGACTTTTCATTGTTCAAGGAAACTTGAAGAGTATTAGTGACTTTTTAAGATTAAAAAAAAAAATTTAACCAAACCATTGAAGTAGACTATGGGTTGGGTGAGATAATCAACAAACTTCAAATATACCGAAGTAATCAAGCTCAACATTTAATAAGTTCGTGTATTATAATAACCCAAACAAATTGAATCACAACGTATCAATGTGAACTACTCATAAATATATTAGGAGGGATGCATATTGGATACGAAATATACTTAAAATCTTTCACGAGTAACGATCCATTTTAAAGTGTCTATAATTCAATAGCATGATCAGTCAAGACATTCATATATATAAAAAAACTAGTTATTACATATAAAAGATAGATATTCAAATACAAAATTACATTGAGTAAGCAATTTCATTCGATTACGCTATAATATACATATCTATGTATATATACACACACCCATATTGTACATGTAGTATTCAATTGATTGATTTATTGTCCGAATGTACCATTTTTATGTCATAAAAATAGGCTTGAAATCGTCTATAATAATAATAAATGTGTGCAAGAAAATAGAAAAAAGAAATTGAAGTTTATATATGTACCAAAAAGAAGCCCTTTTTTTTTTGGGTTATGGCATGGACGGAAAATAGCACACGGGATTATGTTTATTAGGATCAAAACTAAAAACAGAATAATTTTTTGAGACGAAATTTCTTGTGGTTCTTTGAATGAAGCTGAAGGTTTTATTTCTTTCGCAATTAGTGAAACTAGTTAGTTTGATTTACCAGCTTGTTATTTTCCTTTCAGCTAGTTAGTTAGAGTTGTGCTTAGGATCTTGACACGTGTAGGATCCTGATTTAGCACACTAGATATATATTTGTTGATTCTCGACTTTGATATAAGCTACTGTACTACTCCTGATTCTGTGTGAAGATATTCAGATGAAAATTCCCAAAATTTTCTCGTTCAGTTTCAATATGATATCTTTTTTTTTTTGGTACGCAAGCAAGGGCACCCAAAAAAAAAATGCCTATCAAAGATCTTCAGGAGGATAATCCCAGCAGTTCGTATCTTCCTTCATGCGCTGCCCAATTTTGGCTAACTGATCCGCGAGGGTGTTACCCTCTCTGTGTATGTGCTTCAAAACACAATTCCAAGGCTTATGAATTAGGCCCCTGCAATCCTCAATGAGTAAGCCCAGCGGGTGTTCTTCCGTATTAGCAGAGTTTATGAGCTCCACGACCACTTTGGCATCACATTCGACTTCTATACTAGCGAAGCGCCTGTCCCAGGTGATTTTCAAGCCTTCCCTAAGCCCCACCAACTCGGCCACAATGATATCAGGAGTTCTGACCTTCACAGCAAAACCAGTTACCCAGATTCCCTCCGAGTTACGTACGACCCCCCCGGCAGCCGCCATTTTCTTAGTGTCATACAAGCTCCCGTCCGTGTTAAGTTTCACCCACCCCGGAGGTGGGGGTTTCCACTCCGCCCTGATAGTCCGAGTTTTCTTGTTCTCCTTCGGATCCATCATGGCTTCCATGTCCACAAGCAAAGCCTTCATGTTGTTCAGAGTTATACCTAATGGTTCCGGACGAGTTTGATATTCCCATTTATTCCTTTTTTTCCACAGGACCCAAAGTCCCGCGATGAAAACCCACTTCCAGCTAGTGCGAGGTGCAATCTTGTTGCGACATTCTAAATTCCATGTCTTAATGCACCATCCTTCTTCTGGGACCGATCGGAAGGCGGCCCAGTCCCTATCATCAACAACGGTGTTCCAAAAGTGAGTAGCCGAGGAGCAGTTTCGGAAGATGTGCGTCGCATCCTCCCTGGGTGCATTGCAGCGGCGACAGCTTCCATCTGCAGTCATATGGCTATCCCGTCGTAGCACATTACACATAATACTCCTGTGGTTCAGTAACCATAGGAAGCCTTTCAACTTACTTGGTAGAGTGCTCCTCCAAATCATCTTCCAAGATTATCCATACGCTCTATGGGTGTGTTGAGAGCATCATAAGCAGACTTGCAGCTAAAAGTTCCCGACGGATGTCCTGCCCAAAAGAGGCTGTCCTTAGCATTAGTTTCCAAAGCCAATGGAATCTCCATAATCAGCTCCGCTATACCCTTCGGCAATTGGGTAAGGATTCTGTCCAGACGCCATTGCCGTTCCTCGTCAACGATATCCGCCACACATTTCTCTTCGTCCGCCGGATGAACCTGACCATTAATCAAATCTCGCAGACACCCTAGGCCGGTCCAATTATCGTCCCAAACGTTTACCTCCCTCCCATTACCAATCTGCCAGCGGATTTGGTGGGCTACATTTTTAAGACTTCGAACTATTCCTTGCCAAAGCGGTGAGGCGTTGGGCTTAACCGTACAATCCAAGATATGAGTTTTGTCCAGGTACTTCGCGCGGAACATATCACACCAAATTTTATCCTTTTCCCGAAGAACGCTCCACCCGGCCTCCGCAAGCATGCTAATGTTGCTTTTGCGTGCCTCCTTAATCCCGAGGCCCCCCTCCTCCTTCTTACGAATTACCTTGTCCCAACTGACCAAGTGGGTTTTTCGTTTTTCTGGATCCATGGACCATAGGAATTGGCGGTTAATCTTGCAAAAACCAGCTGGAAACCAGCTCGTGTGCATATGGTAAGTGGGGATAGCAGAGGTTACCGATTGGATTAAAGTCATGCGCCCGGCCATATTCAAGTTCTTGGTCTTCCACGTCGACAGCCGTTTCTGAACCTTTTCTAAGACTTCCATGTAAACAGCGTTTGAGCGTTTTCCATTTCCCAAGTTCACTCCGAGATATTTCCCGATAGGTTTAGTTTCCCCAATATCCAGCACTTGGAGGACCGTATGCCGTCTGTTTCCCATGGTCGAAGGAGCAAACCAAATTTTGGATTTATGAGGATTCATCTTGAGCCCCGAAGCCCTACAGAAACGGTCAAGAATATCTTTGATACACACGGCATTCTCCTGAGAAGCTTCAGTCGTGAGTACTATGTCATCCGCGAATAAAAGGTGGCTTATCTTAGGCTCCTTCCTACAACTCACCACGGGTTTCCACTGTTTCGAACTCACCGCTTCCTCTATCATGTAGTTCAGGCGTTCCATACATAAGACAAAGAGGTACGGCGATAGCGGTTCTCCCTGCCGGATTCCACACGTAGGGTGAATAGGCTCGGTCGGTTCTCCATTCCACAAGATTTGTGGTTTAATCTCCATCACGCTCTCCATGATGAGCCCTACCACTTTCATGGGGAAACCAAAAAATTCGAGTGTCTCTCTAAGAAAACCCCACTCAATTTTATCATAAGCCTTTTCTAAGTCAAGCTTGAGCAGCATGTGACCCTTCTTACTTTTGGAATTATACATAGTATGTATGAGTTCTTGGAGGACTATTATGTTGTCATGCGTGGTTCTACCCGGAATAAAGGAACTCTGCATAGGTCCCTAACATGCTAGTTATTGGTGATTAAATAATTAATTTGTTAATTATTTAATAGACTTTGGTTTAATTTTGAATTAAAAAGAAAGTCTTATTTTGGAGAAAAATAATCTAGTTAATTAATTATGAATTAATTAATTAGATAAAATAAGTTATTTATTTAAAATAAATAAAGTATAAAATTATCCAAAAAATAGTTTGGATATTTTTAGCTCTCTTGAAAGTTGATTTGAATTTGAATTCAAAGTCAAAGTCAAAGTCAAATTACTTGATGATCAAGTAATAGGAGAGAGAGAGAGATACCAAAATCCTAGCTTATAAAGGACTAGGAATTTCGGCACTCCCCTCTCTATAAATAGGAGAGTTCGAGCTCCTTATGGAGCTAATCGAGAATTCTTTTGGTTCATGTGTTGAACACCATCATTTCTCCAAGATAAACAAAACCCTAGGTTAAGCCTAAACACTAACTAGAGAACTAGCATCCTTACTAGTTAGATTGTAGCCAAGTTGGTGGACTATCTCTAGAGAGCTTCAAGTTAGAAGTTTTGAAGATTCGAGCTTTACCAAAAAGTGGGGATCAAGCAAAACGATCAGAAGGGATGATGAAACGATTCTGAACCCAACATGAAACGAATGAAAAAATCGAACTAAAGAAGATGGCGAAAACCGTTCGTCCATATCCTGAAGGATGAATTTTTTCACGAGGGTTTTGTGACTGGCAGTTTTCTACTTTCGGAAAACTGGTTTTCGAAGGGAGTTTCATTCATGCTTTTCTCGTTTCATGTTTCTTTCTTTATGTTATATTGTTAAGAACTTCCCTAACATGATTTGAATCTAGGTTGGTGTGGATTGTTATCCCTATAATGGATTCTGAAATAGAAAGAGACTTTCGAGGAACGGGTTGCCATTACCGCATGAAGCGCGTTTGAGGACGGCTCAAAACGTGTCAAGAAAGCTACTACCCAAGTGAGTTTCTTGATCTCTACGAATTTGGATACATGATTGCGAGTCCAAGATCCTTTTGTTGGAAAAATTTTTAAATTTCCGCTGCTTTCTGATTCCTGTTTTCCAACACAACTTCCATTCCCAAATGAACAAGAATATCCAGTTTTGTCCAAACAAGAAATAGAAATCAAGTTCCGTCTAAATAATGGTACAACGAAAATTTCTTCCAAATTCAAATAAAAACCAATATCTAAATGAATTCTAAAAACTCCAATAGCTTCTACTAAAGTTTTATTGCCATTCCCCACATAGATGTATCTTTCAGCATCAGTTGGTACTTGGCACCTTAGGCAATCCTGCATTATGACACTTATGTGAGTAGTTGCACCTGTATCTATCCACCAAGTGTCACTAGGTACTAAAGGCAAATTAACTTCTGAACAAACAAAGTTGAGAAGTCTACCTTTCTTTTCACGCCAGGCGGCGTATTTATGACAATCCTTCTTTATGTGATCAGGTTTCTTGCAAAAGTAACAGGAAATAACCGACTTCTATTTGTTTTGTACCTTAGGTTGGCTTGTCCCAAATTCTGCAGTTTCCTTATCCTTATTCTTTTTTCTTTTATTGGTGGTAGCCCTAGCCTTAGAAGTCATAACCAAATGAGCACTTTCAGTCCTATCTTGTTTCAGTCTCTCCTATTCTTGCACACACTGAGCTATGAGCTCATTTAGAGTCCAGTTCTCCTTTTGAGTATTATAGGAGATTTTAAATGGATTAAATTGTGCAGGAAGTGAGATCAAGACCAAGTGCACAAGTATGTCATCCGACACCTCAAGCTTTAAGCCCTTAAGTCTTGTCACAAGATTAGACATCTCCATGATGTACTCCCTTATGTTTCTCTTACCTTTATACCGCATAGAAACCAGCTTACTAAGAGTAGTGTTGGTCTTAACCTTTTCATTAGTTTTGAATCGGTTTGCTATTTAGTCAAGGAAACATTTTTTTCATCAGGAATACCACCCCTTATAGCTTTCGGAATTTAGCACCTCATGATCATCAAACTCATGCGATTTGATCGCTCCCACTTCTCGTATGCGGATCTCTGTACAGCAGTGCTAGTATAGGTGAGATCCGCAGGGCGATCAAACCTTAATGCATGATCGAGATCCACATAACCAAGCATAATCATAACATGCTCTTTCCATTACTTGAAGTTAGAACCTTTAAGCTTAGGGATGTTGTTCAAGATGGCAGATAAAGAAGATATTATAAAAGAAAATAATATGCTCATAATTAATTTAACATTGAAACATGCATATACAAAGATAAAACCAAATATCAAAATATATATGCACTGGTAGGCCCATCTCAAGATACCTAGCACAACATTATTACTCAGTCTTTGGACAGAAATAACAATTTGTAAGTCGTACTCTTAAACAGAGTCAAAAATATTGATATCTAAAACGGCCTCACAATATGCCTTTCTTTGGACCGACATATTTTAAGCATGTTAACACCAAATTATATCGCGTATTCATGACTATCATTATCTGGCCAAAACAATCTTCCTTTGGGCCGATTATTTCGCATAGATAACAAATGATAATTTAATTAACAAAAATTAATTAAATCTTACCTAATAGAGGTTACTTTGGTAACATACTAATTCAATCTAATCAATTTTCGTAATTTACCAAAACCTAATTGCACATATATCAGAGTTATGCACAAACTTGCTGCCACATGAATCAATGTATACACAGCTATATGATCTATACGGATCTCAAAATTTGAGTATTTCTAGACATAAACATTCATATGTAAATGATTACCAATCATGAATAACAGAATATGAAATCCTCAATTTGCAATATTCATATTTCAAGTAAATAGCAAAAGCAATATGAATCTGCATAATATCAATTCATAATCTCATAATTGCATTTCACATGCATACTGCTAGTCTTTAAGGTTGTCGGTCATTAATTGCATTCAATCTACAATTAAATCAATTACCAAAGTGCACGAAAACACTAATTCCCAGTCCTATAGAGCAACATATGCATAGTGATATATAAATGATAACAGTCATGTATCTGCAACAATACAAAATATATATGATTTCACCCAAAAAAAATAATTAAGATGTCACCCAATAATGAATCCTAGGATACACGTCTTAATTCAACAATTTCAGTGATGACAAGCAAAATTCAAGGTTTCTCAAATATCAAATTCAGAACTTTCCCCCCAGTATGAGGTAGTGCGAGAAACATATATGAATCAAATTCGGCCGAAATACGTGATCAAGAACTAAATCTCAAATTACTGAAAAAACCATATATAATTTTTGATCTATTTGTTATCAATCGAAAATAAATCTCAATCCTTCGACATGAGAGTGGCTTTGATACCACTTGTAGGGAAAATCCCTAAACCGTAAGAAACATGTCAAAATCATCGAGAACACACAAGTGGAAGCGTACCTTGATCCATAGCAATCCGTAATTGACTAGCAATCCAAGGTTGTGATCTTCTAAGCCTTGATACGCCGTCAATTCTATTCTTTCTGGGATGGGGTAGAAAAGAAGACAAGGAACGTATCTGGCTTAGGGACCACAACCCTAATATATAACCAAAATTAGGGTACCTTAATTATGGGCCCATCAATCATAATTAAGTGTCCACGGGTTTCTACACATAAAAGACCCATACTTCTACAAATATTTCTATAAGCCCATATAATTAAATAAATCTTAAGTAGATCACTCAATTGAGCTCGTATTATGAGATAGCCTATGTACAATTTAATTAAATATGTGAGACCATTAAATAGACAATCCAACAGACACATCACTTATGACCAGTCTATGTTTGATACTTTTAAGGAGTTTGTTAATACTAAAGTGGTTCTTCCTGATGGTACTTCGTTTGATGTATATTTCAAGGGCACTGTCAAACTTCATGACTGTTTAGTCTTATATGATGTCCTTTTGGTTCCATAATTTAAGTTCAATCTGTTATCACTGAGTTGTATATTAAAGTCATCCTCCATCTCAGCTTCTTTCTTGGGTACTGAATGTGTGCTTCAGGATTTGGTGCAGAGGGTGATGATTGGCAGGGCTAAACTACATGATGGGCTTTATATCTTGGATGCATCCTCCTATTCTTCCATTAGTCACAATTTAGTCTCCAAAGTATCTATAAATACATGGCATGGACATTTGGGTCATGTATCTTTTCTTGTTCTTAGTCATTTGAAAGATGTTATAGCTTTTGACACAAATGTACTTAAACCAAAACACTGTGCAATTTGCCCAAGCAAAAACGATTGTCTTTTCCTATAGGCAATAATAAATCAACTCATGCTTTTGATCTTATGCATGCTGATATTTGGGGACCCTTAATCATGCCCTTGGTAATTGCTTCAAATATTTTTTGATTTTAGTGGATGATCATACTAGGTTCACTTGGATTTTCTTGCTTAGATCCAAATCTGATGTCCTTACCATCATTCCCCAGTTTTTCAACATGCTTAAGAATCAGTGTCAAGCATCTATTAAGTGTTTCAGATCAGACAATATGCCAGAGTTGTCTTTCACTGAATTTTTTAAAGAGCAAGGGGTATTACATCAGTTTTCTTGTGTTGAGACTCCATAGCAGAACTCAGTTGCTGAAAGAAAGCATCAGCATCTGTTGAATTTGGCTAGAGCTTTACACTTCCAGTCTAACATTCCTCTGCATTATTGGACTGAGTGTGTGTTGACAGCAGTTTTCCTGATTAACAGGACACCATCAGTTCATTTGGATTACAAATCACCTTATTCTCTGCTATATGGTACATATTTTGATTACAATTCTTTGAAGATGTTTTGGTGTTTGGCTTATGCTTCAACACTATCATCACAGAGACATAAGTTTTCTCCAAGGGCAAGATCATGTGCTTTTCTAGGTTATCCTCCAGGTGTTAAAGGGTACAGGCTGTTGGATCTCACATCCAAAGAGATTTTTATTTCCAGAGATGTCACATTTTGTGAGGATAGATTTCCTTTTCAAGAATCTGGCATAGACATTCCTTACCCTGATCTTTTCAATGACATTAGTCAACCATCTCCAGCTGTGGATACCTCATTACCCACTGCTGATGTTACATCCCTTCTTCCTGATGTGGCACCTTGTAGAAGGTCTACCAGACATGTCCAAAGGCCATCTTATTTGTAAGACTACCATTGTCATTTACTACAGGGCACTCCAGCTGACCGTACATCATCTATGTACCCTATTGCCTCACATTTGTCTTATCAGCACCTCTCACCTGCATACAGGCACTTTTGTCTTAGTATTTCCACCATTCCTGAGCCACAGAGCTATAAAGAAGCCAGCAAGTTTCCAGAATGGAGACAAGCAATGGAAGAGGAACTTCAGGCCATGGAATCAAATAACACTTGGACAGTGATGTCTCTTCCTACTGGTTCTCATTCAATTGGATGTAGGTGGGTGTTTAAGTCCAAATTCCATTCGGATGGTAGTTTAGAAAGGCACAAAGCACGGTTAGTTGCTAAGGGATACAGTCAGTTGGAAGGCATTGATTTTCTGGATACTTATTCTCCTGTTGCTAAGCTAGTGACAGGCAAAACTCTTTTGGCTATAGCAAGTGCTTCTAATTGGGAACTTGCCCAATTAGATGTGAATAATGCATTCCTTAATGGTTCTTTACTTGAGGAGGTGTATATGGATCTACCACAAGGGTATGACCCTTCTGTTTCTCTCACTAGCACTTCCAGCAAACTGGTTTGTAAACTTAACAAGTCTATATATGGATTGAAGCAGGCCTCAAGGTAATGGTAAGCCAAGTTCGTTTCATCTTTAGTTCAGTTTGGGTTCAATCAGTCTTCTCTGTTCACCAAGGGCTCAGGTTCTTCCTTTTTGGCATTACTTATATATGTTCATGATATTGTCATCATAGGGCCTAATCCCACACTTATTACTAAACTCAAGGAATTTTTGCATACATAGCTCAAGCTCAAGGATTTAAGATCTTTGAAATATTTTCTTGGGCTGGAAATTGCTCGGTCACAACATGGTATTGTAATTTGTCAACATAAGTATGCATTACAGCTCTTGGAAGAAGCAGGCTCTCTTGGTTCAAAGCCTCTGCCTACCCCAGTGGATCCCAACTCAATTCCTTTGATGGAGATGTTCTGGAAGATGGTAGCAGCTATAGAAGAGTGATTGGCAAGCTGTTATATCTCACAATAACTCATCCTGACATCTGTTTCACAGTCAATAAGCTTAATCAGTTTGTGGCCCAACGTCGCATCACTCGTCTTGATACTATTCATCATCTGCTCAGATATCTCAAGGGTAATTGAGGGCAGGGTGTTTTCTTCTCTTCTAATAGTTAGATGAGATTAACTGCATTTGCTGATGCAGATTGGGCTTCTTGCCAAGATACGAGATGTTCCACCTCCGGCTTCTGTGTTTTCTTGGGTAACTCTCTGATTTCCTGGAAGTCTAAAAAGCAGTCCATTGTCACTAGGTCTTCAGCTGAAGCCGAATACAGAGCATTGGCAGTCGCTACGAGTGAATTGGTTTGGTTGACATAATTACTTCAGGTTCTTCATGTCACCATTTCATCTCCAATTTTCTTATTTTGTGATAATTTGGCAGCAATGCATTTGGCTGAGAATCCACTCTTTCACAAACGAACTAAGCACATCGAAGTCGATTGTCACTTTGTATGTGACAAAGTTGCAACTGGGTTCATAAATCTTCTTCTTGTGAGCATATCTCATCAACTGGCAGATGTTTTCACCAAGGCTCTGCCAGCTTCGCACCTCAAGGCTATTATGGACAAGGTGGAAATGAAAAACGTTTTTCTTCCACCTTGAGGGGGGAGTTTCGTAATTAGTGAAACTAGTTAGTTTGACTTACCAGCTTGTTATTTTCCTTTCAGCTAGTTAGTTAGAGCTGTGCTCAGGATCTTGACACGTGTATCCTGATTTACCACACTAGGTATTTATTTGTTGATTCTCTACTTTGTATATAAGCTAGTGTACTACTCCTGATTCTGTATAAAGATATTCAGATGAAAATTCCCAAACTTTTCTTGTTCAGTTTCAATAATTTCTTTTCACATATTTTATGTGGAACAATTCGTGGAATCTACTTGAGTTAAGTCCACCATAATACTGTTGAATGTGTTTTTATGTATATTACATTATGAGTTTGGATTGAGTCTTACCACAGTAATGTTGAAGTTGAACTTTTTTTTTTTTGACAGGGAAAGCCCTCAGCCGGGAGAGCACCACTCAATTAACAACAAGTTCATCTCTAACAAGATCCCGAATAACAGGTGGAAGAAAAGGACCACCATCGCAGGTCGGAGCCGCATGATGAGCTAACGAGTGAGCCACACTATTGGCTACATGTCTAACAAAAACAAATTCACAAGACTCAAAGGAGGACGAGAGTAGGTTGATCTCTTGAATGATATTACCAATAACAGACCAATCCTCTTCACTGGACTTCACTTTGTTAATTAGATTGAGACAATCCCCTTCAACTAAGATTTTAGGCCATCCATTATTCTTGGCAAAATCTAAGGCACGTGCCATGGCTAAAGCTTCCACACTTTCATGATCTAATTGGCCTTCAAATCTGTCACACAACCAACTCAAACAGAACCTATGATGGTCTCGGGCAATGATGCCTAAAACAACTTCACCTGATGCAGCGAAAAGCGTACCATCAACATTCAACTTTATCACGCCTGGGGTTGAGGGACTCCAGCGAACCTGCTGGACAGTACTAGACAAAATGGGGGAGAAAGAAGAGCTTCGGGAAAATGAGGGATCACACATCGAGAGAGCAAAATTGATGATCTCATCTGGACAGCAACTATAACCGTCGGTCCTAATTTTATTACGAAACCACCACAATCCCCACAGAATCGATGTGAACTTGGCACGTTTACCCTCATCAAAAAAGGCGAAAACGGCTTCGATCCATTTTTGAACTCCCCCAAAAAATTACGAAATGGGAGTCCAAGGAAGGAGCGAGATCGCCCAGACTTGACGAGCAAAAGGGCAACCAAAAAAGGTGTATTTCGTATCCTCGGTTTCCTCGAAGCAAATCGGGCAAGACTTACCAACATCACAACAGCGGGATAGAAGTTTAGAAGCTGTAGGGAGGATATCACGACAAGCGCGCCAAAGAAAAACCCGAACCTTCGGGGCAACTTGCAAACTCCAGATTTTCTTCCAAAAGGGACTGGTGCGGGAAATTGAAGAGGTGGCGCGTTTCGACCTTTCAAGGCAAAGGGCGACATGGTGAGCACTACGAACCGAAAATTTACCATTTTTATCGAAGTGCCAAATCAATTTGCCATTATTCAGAAGTCTGCCCAAGGGAATACTTCTAATAAGTTGAGCATCATCACTACAGAATGTATCATCAACAACCTTCAAATTCCAACCACCACCGCTAGGGAGCAAAAGTTGAGAAACTGTAGTTATTGTCGGGTCACGGGGTTGACGAATAATGGGGCGAAAAGAGTTGGGTCTCGGGAGCCATCTATCATGCCAAATATTAATAGAATTTCCAGAGCCGATTCGCCATCTAGAGCCGGCTTCGAAGGTGAAATAGCTCCAAGTTTTTTTATTATTAACTTTTTGTTACTATGGTTCGAGTGAAAATAAGTCGATCAGATTGGATTTTCATCGGTATATAAATGGATGGATTTTTTAATTATTTTAATGTAGTTATTCATTTGTGACAAGTTAAATTAATGTGAGTGAAATGATGAATAAATAATAATGAGAAGGTTAAAAAGAATGACGCTAAATATGTTGATTATTTAGCAGCGGTGTTTGTACATATTTTAGGAGTATAATTAGATATTGAGATTTTAGCAACGGAGTTTGTGCATATATCATTACACATATATTAGGTGTATTAAATATAGAAATCTCAATATCGGTAAGATTGATGGGATCAAAATACGCTCGTCCCACGTTTGGACACGTGGCAACTCAAGATAACGACACCTGCCCTCTTGTGATTAAGGTAATTATACACGAGCGCTCAAACCCCTCAAGCGTCAGTATTCCTCAAGGACACGTGTCATCTCTGCTACATGTACACGTGATCAATATTGCCGCTCTCTAACGAGCGCCATTCATACTACATGGCTGAAGCTCCATTCAGTTAAGGGAGCCACCTTCGAGCGCTACACTCTCTCAGGGAAACTTTCACTCCCCCTCATTGTACGAGCCTTGGCCTTCATCCCCTAGTGGATTCCTTGGTCTCCAAGACTCTTGGTTGACACGAGCGTGCTCTTAGCCCTTGTTACCAACCGCCAAAAAGGCTCTCTGACACCCCATACATGCCCGTGCACCTACCATTATTGCCAACCCCAACTTTCACCAGCTTTCGCAGAGAAGATTCCTCCTAGGTTTCTCTCACAACGCTACGTGTTAGGGCGACATTCGGCCAGGACCACACTATGTAAATGACCAAAGGGTCCCTGACCCTCAACTATAAATAGGAGTCTTCATCTCCTTCATTGTAAGCAACTTCCATTTACTGCACTTTTGCAACTTCTTTGCTTTCTCTTTCAGATCATCATCTGACTTGAGCGTCGGAGAGCCAAACTGGGAATCACCCCCAGTTCCCTCAGCTTGGCCTTCTGACTTTGCTTTGGTGTTTGTCCTAGCAGGTGGAACCCCCCATCTTTTCCGGTGATCATCAACTGGTTTCCTTACCCAAACAAATTGTAAAGTGATTGGACTCTGTACCCTATATTCAGACCCATCATTTTTTGCGCCGTCTGTGGGAAACCCGTTCTCAGTTCATCTTTGTCTCTCTTTTTGCTAGTCGAGAAATAAACGCCCAGCACTTTCATAACCATGGTAACTACAAGGTCCGGAGCTGCGGGAGGAGGAGAGGATCTTTCCCATGATGCTAATATCACCACCCTTCCATCTGCCATCATTGGTGGAACGCCACCGGCCGGAGGAGTGCCCCCGCCGACAGGTCCTATGGTTCTGCCGCCAGCGCCACCCGTTCCCAACGCCGCCGGAAGTGCGCAGCTCCCCTCTCTTCCACAACCCCCCCAGAACCAATGGGTTCATCCTCAAGCGAATCCCGGAGGGCAACCCTATATGATTTCGCCTCCCGGATATATGGTCACCCCTTCCGTTATGATGCCGGCGATTCAACACTACCAGGCCAGATAAATCCAGCTCCCGGTGGTGATTCCGAGGGAGATTGAAGGGGTGGAGTTGCCCCCTTTAACCCCTCAACAGCTGAGGGCTCTTTACGTCCAGTGTGAGGTTCAGGCGGCCCAGGGGGCATGGGAGAGATTCCATTCCATGTACTTCCCCTCTGGGCAGGCCACTCAAGCTGCCCCTCCTTTGGGTGGATTGCAGACATATCCGCTTAGGGAGGCTCAAGCCGTCCTAAGGGCTCAACCACCGCCCCCGCCCGCCAAAGAGATGCCCAACCAAGGCGAGAACGAGCGCCCCCATACGGACAGGGGCAGAGAGCCCACGGAAAGAGTCAATTTAGAAAAAGAGGGAGACTCTCATGCCTCCAAGAGAACCTCCCGAGCGACAAAGCAGGGGGACAAAGAGGGAGATGGGAATCCTAACCTCTTCACGGCTATGCAAGACCAGCTGCAGGGGATAAAGGATATGGTCGGACAGCTCTCTCGAGCGCGGTCTCAGATCTCCCACAGCAAGGATGAACGAGCCGGTGCCAGAGACGCTCGTCTTAAAGACCGCCAGCCACGGGTCCCCCACCGCAAAGAGCAGGAAGAGAACTTTTGCACCTACGAATATCATCCGCTGGCGAGGGGCTCTCCCCCGTGGAAGAAGTGTTAATGGCCCAAGCAGGAATGGCCAAAATCCCCACTTCCGTCAACCGCTAGGACAGGACAACAGATCCAGTGGAACACCTGGATCATTTCTTACACTTGATGCACTTGTACGAGCATTCGATCCACTACTGGGTCAAAGTCTTTATCACTTCCCTAGTAGGGATGGCTCAAGAATGGTATACGCGACTACCGCCCCGCTCGATACATTCATATGAGGAGTTGGCCAACGCTTTCCTGAACCACTTCAACTCTTTGAAGGCCCCTGTCACTGCGCCCACAGCACTTTACAATATAGTGCAAGGCAAGAATGAATCTCTTCGGTCGTTCCTCGCCCGCTTTAACAAGGAGATATTGCAAGTGGAGAGGCCTTCCATAGATTTTTTGATCCCAGTGCTTTTTAAGGCTCTGGATCACAAGCAATACGTGAGCAAAAAGTTTACCGACGCCATCGTGGAAAGAAGGCCAGGAACCCTCATGGCCTTGAGGGAAGTTGCCGAGCCATTCTTCGCGTTCGAAGATATGTATGGGACGAATGGGCCCCAGCATCATAGCCCCGTGAGATACGAGCATCACCAGGAGCGGAGTCGAGAAGATGTTATCAGGAAAAAGCGCAAGAAATCGCCCCCGGCCCCTCGTCGTTTCGAACGCATCCCACTCACAAGGCCGAACTCAGAAGTTTACAACCTTTCTGACAAGAAACTCTTCAAAAGACCCGTCAAGATGAGAGACACTGAGGCCCTGAGGCGGTCAAACAAGTACTGCGCCTTCCACAAGCAGAAAGGGCACGATACGGATGAGTGTCGCCAGTTGGAGAGTGAAATTCAGAGGCTAGTTGCCGGCGGGCACTTGAAGGAGTTTGTGCGAGCCTTAGAACGTTTCGACGAGCGCTGTGGCGACAGATCGCTCTAGGAGTCCACGAGGGCGAGGCCCTCTTGAGAGTAGCCATCGCAACAAGGGGAAAGCCCCAGAGCAGGAAAATACCCCTTTTGCAGTCATCAACATGATAGCAGGGGGTTCCTTTGGAGGAGATTCTAATGCTGCCCGGCGGCGGTATGTCCGGAGTTACGATCAGCGCCCGCGGCACCCAAATCAGTTTATGCCATTCAAGAGGCAAAAAATCAGCGCTCGAAAGAGAATGATGTAATAGGATTTACTGATAGTGATTTGGAACATATCGTAACACCCCATGGGGTCAGTGAAACCTCTGACTGCCCAATGGTGGTTAGCTTGGATGTCCACAATCACATTGTGAAGAGGGTGTTAGTGGATAGTGGAAGCTCTGTTAACGTTTTACCCTACACCATGTTCCAAAAGATGAATGTTACCAACATCCCGCTCGAGCCCCTCAAGACAGCCCTCATTGGCTTTGGAGGTTCTGAGGTTATCCCACAAGGGCAAATCCGCTTGGCCACTTCATTTAGCCGAGCCCCGCAGCGCAAAACGCTCATGGTCACATACGCAGTGGTGGAAATTGATCCCAGATAACATCATAATCGGGAGACCGGCTCTCGTGGATTTCAAAGCTATCATCTCTACTTACCACCAGAAAATTAAGTTCCCCACCCCCGAGGGCGTTGGAGAAGTTTTGTGTAACGTGCGAGAAGCCTGGGAGTGCTACATGCTATCCCTCAGAAACCCTAAAACAGAGAAAGCATTTCAAATCGGGTCCACCAAGAAATCCGTTGACTTCCCCAATTTGGATGAGGATGGTCCCGTGCGCAAGAGGGCCAAATTGAATAAGAAAAAGAACAAGAAGAAAGATCCAAACAACAAAGATGCCCGTGAAGCTACCCCGCCGGGGACGGTTGAAGAGTCCTCCTCTGCGGAAAACGAGCGTGAGCCAGAGGAGCCCAGGGATGATGGCCCTCTGACAGGAAAGAAAAGGGCCCTTGAGCTCCCCCGTCCAGAAATGAGGATTGATCCCTCAGAAAAATTCCTTACTATTGAGCTAGAGTCGGGGAACAAGGATAAAACTACTCAGATTGGGTCCAATCTCTCTGGGCCCTCGTAGATCATGATGATTAACTTCCTCAGAGAAAATATTGATGTCTTTGCGTGGAAAGCCTCGAATCTTACCGGGATTGACCCAAGCGTCATAGTCCACAGGCTCAATGTGGATCTATCCTTCAAGCCAATTAAACAGAAAAAGAGAGATGTGCACGGTTTTTGGAAGAAAGTGATTGAGGAAGAACTTAACAAGCTTCTTGAAGCTCAGTATATCGAGCCCATACTATATCCGGAATGGTTATGTAACGTGGTACTGGTGCCCAAGAGCGCAAATAAGTGGCGCATGTGCAATGACTTCACGGATCTTAACAAGGCTTGTCCTAAAGACCCTTACCCATTGCCCCGCATAGAATAACTTGTGGACTCAACTGCAGGATGCGAACTTATGAGTATGATGGATGCCTTCCAAGGGTACTATCAAATCTTCACGGCCCCGGAGGACCGCCCCAAAACCTCATTTGTTGTTCACTTGGGTGTATACTACTTCTTGGTCATGCCTTTTGGACTCAAGAACGCTGGGGCCACCTATCAGCGGCTCGTTAACAAGATGTTTGAGAAAGAAATTGAGACATCCATGGAAGTGTATGTCGATGATATGATTGTTAAGAGCGAGCGTCAGGGCTCGCACTTGGAAGATCTCAAGCGCACCTTTGCCATTTTGTGCCAGTATGGGATGAAATTAAATCCTTCGAAATGTACTTTTGGAGTGCGAGGAGGAAAATTTTTGGGCTACATGGTTAGTCAGAGGGGAATCGAGGCTAATCCGGAGAAAATCAAGGCTATTTTGGACATCCCATCCCCTCGTAATCTCTGGGAAGTACAAGTGCTGGTAGGGAAAATCATTTCTTTAAACAGGTTCATTTCGCGCTCGGCGGACCGAAACCTTTCTTTCTTCAAAATTCTACGCAACGCTCGAAATTTCACTTGGACTAAGGAGTGTGAGAAGGCATTGCAGGACATGAAGGCTTACCTTTCGAGCGCTCCGCTCCTGACCAAACCAGTTGAGGGTGAGAAGCTATTCATGTACCTCTCCGTTTCAACCGAGGCAACAAGCGCAGTTCTAGTAGTTGTACGGGAGTGAAAGCACTTGCCTGTCTATTATTTGAGCAAGACATTACAAGGGGCCGAGAGGAAGTATCTGGAAATTGAGAAATTCGCTTTCGCCCTCATTAATGCATCACGACGGTTGAGGCCTTACTTCCAAGCACACTCAATAACTGTCCTCACTGATCAGCCTCTGAAGCAAGTGTTGTCCAAACCAGATGTATCAGGGAGACTGATAAAATGGGCCATTGAGTTGATCCAGTTTGACTTAAGTTTCGAGCCTAGAACCGCTATACAAGCGCAGGTTGTGGCGGATTTACTGGTGGAGCGCTTCGGTTTAGAGCCTGATGTTCTAAAGAACGATGGTCTATGGGTCCTGCACATGGATGGTTCCTCAACCTCTCAGGGGGGAGGAGCAGGGGTATCCCTAAGAGACCCCAACGGAATTGAGTTAGATTTGCAATCAGGTTGGATTTTCAGGTCACCAATAACGAGGCAGAGTATGAAGCCCTTGTGCAAGGATTGAAAATTGCTTTTCAAAATGGAGCTTCCAGGATCACCGCTTACGTTGATTCACAGTTAATTGCGAGCCAGATTGAAGTAACTTATGAGTCTCGAGAAACCACCATGGTGCAGTATTTAAGCAAAGCCAGGGAAATTATTGGAAAATTCAAGGAATTCCATCTACTCCAGGTCCCACGACCGGAAAATGAGCGCGCTGACGCTCTATCTAAATTTACCTCGGCTTTGGAAGGTACCAATGAGCGTTCTGTTACGTTTCTTAGAACTGAAGAGCCCTTGATAAGAGAACAAGGAGCCAAAGAAATGGTAGCCATGATTGATCCGCACGAGCCTTATTGGCTTGACGATATTATCAGATTTCTTAAAGATGGCGTTTGTCCAACTGACAAGGTGGAGGCTCGAAAAATCAGAAACAAGGCCCCTCGGTTTTCTTTAGACTCAGAGGGGAGGTTATTCAAGAAGTCCTTTCAAGGACCCCCGATGAGGTGTCTAAGGCCCTCGCAAGCTAAAGAGACGCTCGAGCTCATTCAGAATGGAAGTTGTGGAAACCATTCAGGAGGGCATATCCTAGCTAAGAAAATTCTGAGGAGTGGGTTCTATTGGCCCACGGTTCTCCAAGACGCCATCGAGTTTTCCAGGAAATACCCCAAGTGCCAGTTTCATTCTAACCTCCCTCAACTGCTAGCTACCCGGATGATCCCTTTAGATGTCTCATGGCCCTTTGATCAGTGGAGGATCGATATTGTGGGTCATTTGCCCATCGCGGTCGGACAGAAGAAGTTTATCATTTTGGCTGTGGATTATTTTACCAAATGGGCCGAAGCTGAGGCCGTCGCAAAGATTACATTTAGGGTAGTGAGGGACTTCATTTGGAAAAACAGTATCTGCAGATATGGCATACCAAGGGTGCTCATTTCAGACAATGGGTCCCAGTTCATAGCAGCTGACACACGAGAATGGTGCTCAGAGTTGGGTATTGAGCAATGTTTTACTTCTGTAGGTCATCCCTAAGCCAATGGACCGGCAGAAGTCACCAACAGGATCATTTTGCAGCATCTGAAAACTATGCTAGAAAGCAAGAAAAGTGAATGGGCCGAAGAGCTACAAGGAGCCCTATGGGCGTATCGTACGACCCCAAGAGCGTCAACTCGAGAAACGCCGTTTTCCCTCGTATATGGATCTGAAGCCATGATACCCGCAGAAATTGTAAACGAATCCGCTCGTGTAGCTTATTTCGAGCCCCAGGGTAATGAAGTCAACAGAAGCCTGGAGTTGGACCTGCTGGAGGAAATAAGGGACAATGCGTGGGCAAAAATGCACAGATACGAGGCAGCTATAGCACGACAGTACAACAAACGTGTAAAAGAAAGAACTTTCCAACTGGGAGACTTAGTCTTGAAGAAAGTAGAAGTATCCAAGCATGTGGGAAAATTGGATCCCAACTGGGAAGGGTCGTTCAAAGTCATACAAATTAGAGCTAACAACACTTACACCCTGGAGACACTTCAAGGCGAACGCTTGCCTCGCCCTTGGAATGCATGTAACCTCCGGCGGTTCTATGTTTAGGAGTTCTCTAGAAATGATGATGTTACAATCCCACTAATGGGTTCTATGTACTACTTCAAATATCATGTAAGTTACAATACATTCTCTTGGATATTTCTATACTTCTGCTTTTAAAGTACGCAAGTGGATAAGAGCCATGTCCCTCGTTTCTACGAGCGTGGTTGGCAATCCATTCCAATACGCACGATGTTATTGCACATGGGTTACGCTTGCCAGCGCTCTACTCCATGTGGGGGAATGCCCTCATAAGGATAGCCTGGTAACGCTCAGTACCAACCTGATGAATCGAAGAAAAATGCAAGGAAGATCCTAGTAGGCCTTGGTCGTTTGCCACAACGCCTTGCGCTCGAAAACGGGATCGCTTGCAAGTCCAAAAAATGAATGGGTACAAACGCGCTCGTTTAACGGTAACGTCATTCGAAATGAATTTGCTCAAGTCTTGAGGGCAGCCTCTCAGTAAGACCCTCGTAATCACTCAAGACTTAGTAAAATTTTCCAAGTTAAGCCAAATTTTCACAAGTCTTGAACGAGGGCAGCCTCTCAGTAAGACCCTCGTAATTACTCAAAACTTAGTAAAATTTTCCAAGTTAAGCCAAATTTTCACAAGTCTTGAATGAGGGCAGCCTCTCAGTAAGACCCTCGTAATTACTCAAGACTTAGTAAAATTTTCCAAGTTAAGCCAAATTTTCACAAGTCTTGAACGATGGCAGCCTCTCAGTAAGACCCTCGTAATTACTCAAGTCTTAGTAAAATTTTCCAAGTTAGGCCAAATTTTCACAAGTCTTGAACGAGGGCAGCTTCTCAGTAAAACCCTTGTAATTACTCAAGACTTAGAAAAATTTATTAAAGTTTTAAGACTTAGCTGAACTATACAGTTTTTACTAAGTATGTTGCACATAATCTCAACATCGTGGGACTTGATTACAACAAGCGCAAGGTAGAAATTTTCACAATCAAAGGAAATAAGAAAGACACTATTGTAGAGAAAATGAAGAACTTCATTAATTAAGGCTTTTCACCGAAAATTACAGAACAAGGGCACAAGGGCCCATAACATTCTTACAAAAAGAGTACCAAGTCAAAAGAAGGAAATTGCAACATAAGCAGACCGAAAGGGAGCATCAAGCGGCCGGAGCAACATCTTCATCCAGAACCACAAGGACATTCTGGGCCACGGGACCATGTACGGGACCCACTTGCTCTTGTGCTTGGGGGGCATTTTCACCTTGGTTCTGGGCTGCTGGAGGAGGCGCAGGATCGTTGTTCCCTGGCGCTTGAGGGGCATCAGGCTCATTGGCTTCACTAGAAGGAGCAGGGGCGTTCTCGGCAGCAGGAGCGGGAGCGTTAATAGCGGGCGCTGAAGGCTCGTTTGCCGGAGGGATGGAAGAGGAGTTAGGGGCAGCATCTGCTCCCTCATTTTGCCCCGACTAAGAGGCTTCTGCCGGAGGATGAGCCACCATATACTCATCTTGGATGAGCGTAACCAGAAAGTTGTATTCCGGCTCAGAGATGCTGGACTCCGGATCTTCAGGATCTTCATCATCCTCAACACAGCGCTCGTTGAACATGAGCCCCATGCCCTGCGCCTCACGAATGGCTGGATCAGTCAAGCCCTTATGAATGCCCTGTTCAATCGCCAAGTTGAAGGCTTTTTGGGCTTCATCAAGGCAACGAAGAGAAGCTGCAAAGTTAAATGCCTTAGAATGGCAAAACTTGATGAGCCCCTCTTTGACCACTTGCTCAGCACAGTGAGGAAATTGCTCCATGGCATCAACATATTTTTTCTCCGCCTCAATAGCCCTCGTTTTCCAGTCGTTGTGGTCGGCGGTGAGCTTCTTATGGTTTTCATTAAGGTTATTGAACTCATTGCGCCAACTCCGCCGAGCGGTCTCAGCATTCTTGAAGTCCTCCTGCAACTTCTTCATCTCGGCTTCCATTTTTTCGTGCTCTTCCTTAAGTGAAATGTACATGGCCTTCTCTGTATCCAACTCTTCATGGATTTGAGCGGGATCGTTCGAGCATGCCATTTTCTTGTACTTGGCCTTCCGATCCGCATAAACTGAGGCACGCATTTGAATGTTCTTTGCCCTCGGAAGCACTTGCTGTACAGGCTCGAAAACGCAATAGTGTTAGTAAAAATTTTGGAAAAAAGACATCTTCAGAAAATGAAATTCGAGGAAGATAAAGGGACTTACAGAAATGAGGGCGTGCACCATGTCGCTGGTGACCTTCTCAACGAATTCGGCATACAAGTGCTTGTGGTCCGCTGAAAATTAGACCCTCTCGTATAGGCCCTCACTGATGGATTGGGCGAGCGTTTCGTGCCTCAATAGTATGGCACCCCCATCTGCAGAGCCCTTGTAGCTCCTATCCCCTTTGCGCTCGAAATCCCATAAATGTTCCTCCTCTGAGGAGAAAGTGTATCCTTCAATGCCCTTGGGGCCCTCGATCACTTGTTTGCCTTTACCGGATATGGTGAAGGAATCCGGCATCCTTTTTCTCTTCCTAGAGGCTGAGGCGCTCGTTTTTTGATCTCTGATGTTGACGCTCGACGAGGGCCTTGGTGGTGGAATTGGAGCGGGAATAATTGCCCCACTTGTTTGAGAAACAGCCGGAGCCCTTTGGATCACCCTTGTTTCAGGAGTGGGTGTCTGGTTGTTGCTACAACCTTGGCTGGCGCTCGAGCTCGACCCCTGTCTTCCCCCGCGCTCGTTGCGACGACCTGCGCCTCGGGGTGGTGGGTTTTGTTGATTACCCTGATTGGTTTGATGCCTGTTGACGTTGGCAAAGCGAGCTGCTTGTCGGATTCCTCCAGCCATAATGATGTTTATTCCAAAGCCAAGAAAAAACAACGAGGGTTAGAAACCCTTGAACAAACTTCATAAAAACAAGTTACAAACGCAAGAGAACAGTTAGCATCCCTATCTACAAGTTAGTGCCCTAAAATCTAACCGTCTCTCTCCAAGTCCCGAGCGGGAGGGTTGCGGAGATATTGGGGGTCGTTGGTAAGCCCACAGAGGAACATGAGTTCCACATCGTCGATCAAATCTTTGGCTTGTATCAGCCGACCCTCGTCCTTCAACGCCCCAGCTAATTCTTTACCCCAGTTCTCAGGGAAAGTGGGGTCCAGGCGATTCTTCCCAAGGGAGCCTTTCTCGTGCGAGATCCACTCTTGTGATACCCCAAAGTCATCATCCGCTGGGGCCTTGACAAAAATAAACTTCTCCTTCCAGTCTGGCCCATAGGTGGATGATGGAGAATTGATCAACTTTAGGTGGGCCTTTGCTTGAACATAATAAAAGAAGCCCACCTTAGGAGACGAGCGTGGAGAGCTGACAACTTGGAACAGAGCGTTGAAATTTGACATTGAAGGCTCGTGTCCAGTACACTCCCTGAGGATCACGAAGCTGGTTATGAGGGCGAGACCGTTGGGCACGATCTGCGAGGGACTTAGGTTTAAGTTATCCAAAATGTTGGCCACTGGGTCTGGAATTAGAAATCTTAGGCCCCCCGAGCCAATTGCGTCCTTGTAAACCGCCATTTCGCCAGGTGGGGGATGGTTGGCACGCTCGTGCTTGGCTGGGATCCTCCATGTGTAACGCTCGTCCCAGTAAATTGGAGCCATAACAGACTTTATCTCCCCCAGAGTGATGGTGCTGGGAGTCTCATCAGGGGTACGCTCGGTCGCTTGCATACCTGAGCCCTCACCCTCGTTGGACCCTTTGGTCTTTTTAGCCTTTTTGGGCCTCTGTGATTTCTGCCTTTTGCCCTTGGCATGGGTCCCTTCTGAGGGCCCCGCTTCTCCTTCAAATTCAGGGGCCGGAGCTGCGACAGCCACGGTCACGGTGTGGCGATGAGGATGAGTCGCGCTCTCTGTAATCGGGAGAGTCACCCCTTGCCTCTCCGCTTCCATCACCAGGTCCGTTTCTTCAAAAATATGCTTCACCCCATCCGGGTTTCTCTCATTCATAGCCAGAACGGCCGCGTCCAATTCTTCATCCCTAGGGGAACCTGGAAGAGATGAACTCTGGGTAGCCATCTCCTCAACCTCGTGAGTAAACTCTTCTACATGATCTCCGGCCATGGCTATTGCAGAATTTGGAAGGGATATGGGGATTTTGGGAGCGAGGAATGTTCAGAGAAATTTGGGATTTCTAGAGAAGGTGGAACCTGAAAGATTACTAAATCCTAATCTGATTCTAAGGTTAGCAAAGTTAGAAGGTTTCACCGGAAGTTACCTTGAATTTTCTGGAAAACTTGAAGGAAAGTTTTGAGTGCTCTGAAACTTTTTTGCAAGAAGTTTTATGTAAAATTGGTGCTCTGAAGATTTGTTTGCGTAAAAGAAGATATGGTTACAGAATCCCTTATTTATAGGGATAGAAGTTGGTACGTTTCTGACAAATAATTTGAAATTACAATCATTTCCCACCTAGGAAACCGTTCACTTTATTGAACCATCACGTACTCCCCAAGAATCACGCGCCCCACGCGCATCAGCATTTAATGCGCAGACGATACAAGCGGTCAGAAGAAAGGACCACATTTAATGCATAGACGTTTCAAGCGGTAAGAGGAAAAGACCGCATTTATGGCGCAATCAGAAGGATAAATTGCCCAACGGGCTACGCTTTCCCCAAGCGCCACGCTCGAAGATTTACTTTAACAGATCTACAGTCCTCATTATTAAGGACTACAGAATTGGGGGGTAAAATGATGCAATCAAAATACGCTCGTCCCACGTTTGGACACGTGGCAACTCAAGATAACGACATTTATCCTCTTATGATTAAGGTAATTATACACGAGCGCTCAAAACCCTCAAGCGTCAGTATTCCTCAAGGACACGTGCCGTCTCTGCTACATGTACAAGTGATCAATATTGCCGCTCTCTAACGAGCGCCATTCATACTACATGGCTGAAGCTCCATTCAGTCAAGGGAGCCCCCTTCGAGCGCTACACTCTCTCAGGGAAACTTGCACTCCCCCTCATTATACGAGCCTTGGCCTTCATCCCCTAGCGGATTCCTTGGTCTCCAAGACTCTTGGTTGATACGAGCGTGCTCTTAGCCCTCGTTACCAACCCCCCAAAAACGGCTCTCTGACACGCCGTACATGCCCGCGCACCTACCACTGTTGCCAACACCAACTTTCACCAGCTTTCGCAGAGAAGATTCCTCCTAGGTTTCTCTCGCAACGCCACGTGTTAGGGCAACATTCGGCCAGGACCACACTATGCAAATGACCAAAGGGTCCTTGACCCTCAACTATAAATAGGAGTCTTCATCTCCTTCACTGTAAGCAACTTCCATTTACTGCACTTTTGCAACTTCTTTGCTTTCTCTTTCAGATCATCATTTGACTTGAGCGTCGGAGAGCCAAACTGGGAATCACCCCCAGTTCCCCCAGCTTGGCCTTCTGACTTTGCTTTGGTGTTTGTCCTAGCAAGAGGAACTCCCCATCTTTTTCGACGATCATCAACTGGTTTCCTCACCCAAACAAATTGTAAAGTGATTGGACTCTGTACCCTATATTCAGACCCATCAAAGATACGAAAGATATGGAATTTGAATAGATTGACATTATAGTAACACTCTAGTGCAAAATATCAGTAGCTAGTAGTGCATTAAATGTCGATCTTCCATTTATTCTTTACTAGCATATACCCCATGCTATGCACGATAAAAATATATAGTATCTAATTTATAATATTAGTTATAAATATATAAAGGGAAAATTGCAAATTTGGGATAGTAATTGTTGTGTGTAGAAATTGCATGATTTTAAGCGTTAAATAGATTATATTCTGGTATCGTTTGATGCGTTTATGTGTTTATTTGACTCTGTTCAGGTGTTAATAGAGTTGGAGTTACGAAATGGCGAAGCAGAGCGATTTCATGCATTTTTGGGAGAAAAAGTGGTAACTCCCGTTACCATTTAGCAGTACAGAAGGAGTAACTCCCGTTACTGGCCACAGGAGGAGAGGTTTTGGCGAGAACAGAGGGGTAACGCCCGTTACCCCTATATAGAAGAAAATTGGTAACGCTCGTTACCAGTAAAAGCGATATGGATATTTCAGGTCATTAACGGGCGTTAACCGGAGCAAGGTAAATATAGGTAACGCCCGTCACCTAGGGCGGCGAGAAATCTCCTAGGGCTGCTATATATGTGCGTTTTGGAGTCTTTAGTAAAAAAGGAGAACAGGAGGAGGTTCAGAGAAAAAAAAAAGAGAGAGAGTTAGACAGAGAAAAAGAGTTTCTTTTCCAAGTCAAGACCTAGGGTTTGGAAGAAGACTCAGAAGTTCAGAAGATTTTTAGAGAATTCGAGAAGACGACAGGATTGAATTCCGAGAACAATCTTTGGTTTTATTGTTGCTTTAATTTCCAAACTAATTCCTTTGATTTTAGTTTTAGTTTCATATGCTAGTTTCGTTTTTTAGTTTAATTGTTAGACTTTGTTTAGATTCCTTGACGATGCTTTATTTTAATGCAATTTCCTTTAGTTTTATGATTTTTGCTTCAATTATGAGTAGCTAATTATCTAGGGCTAGGGGGAAGTGATGATGATTGAATGATGGATGTTTGATGAGATGCTTGAATGACTTGTGTTAATTCTTAGTTTGAAAACTGGTTTGAACTGACTTGTGATGGCTTGATCACCCGTAGCATGTGTCGCAATTACCTATAGATCGAAAGAGTGATGGTAATTTAGAGGGTTTTCAATACTTGTAAGTTGTAGGGTACAAAGAGATTTAGTCCTAGCTTATACAACAGTAATCTTATTCCATGCTGAGCCTCTAGAATACTGAATTACACTAGTCTTGTTCCTATGGTTTAATTAACTATTGGTAATTGCGAGAGCAACATTGAACACTAATTAAGCACTTGGTTATACCTCGAGAGAGGGTAATTCAAATATAAGTGACTATGTTGTAGAATTACATTTGTCAAACGAGTATCACGTCAGCTCTTGATTGTATGATTCAAAGCTTTTTCCCCTGCCTGTTTAGTTTATTGAGTTAATTCGTGTGTTAAGTAGTTAATTGCAATTTTAATTTAGTTATTTGTTAATTTCTGCATCAATAGATTAATAGAAATAACCATTACTTCCGTTGAGTCTTTAGATTAGAGAGAAATAGAGAGTAGTGATTGATTTCCCTTCCCTATGGGTTCGATCCTATTGTCCTACGCGTATGTTAGTGTACACTTGCACGATTAGTTTTTAACTGTAGTAAAACCATTGCAACAAGTTTTTGGCGCCGTCGTCAGTAATCAGGAAGTTTTCTAATCCTTTAATTCTTTCAAATTGCATGAGGACATTGCAAAGTTTAAGTGTGGGGGAGGAATGTGCATGCTTGCTGTGAGCTTTATTGAATATTTGCATGATTAGATGTTGTTTCACTTGTAAATTGCTAAAATTCGAGTAATTTTGAAAATTTCTGAAAAATTTCCCTCATTTTGAACTTTTTCTTGGAAGTTTGATTGTTGAGCTTTTGCTAGAATGAGTTAGGCTTCTTGAATTGAGGAGTTGCATGAGATCTGACGATTTAGTGTGTTAGTAAGCCCTTATATTTTGAGCACCTTTAAACGAAATAATGTACTTAACTTAGAGAAATGAGTTGATAATTTCCGAATGAGTCTACGATTTGATTAGGATGCACTTTAGTCCTATCGAGGCCAAATTTTAAGTTAATGAAAGACTAAGGAAGTGAAGTAGGCATTCGTTGTCGGAGGATTTTAAACTTTTCCTATTTAGCCATTTTTCATTAAATAACATAATCTTATTGAGCCCGCTTAGCCTAATTGTTGTGCAAAGATTTTTGTAGCCGCATTATAAGCCCAGGCACAACATAGAAATACCTACCTTGATAATGTAGTTCACCAAGGCTTGCTCATTTGAATTTGTATGACGAGTATCTATTCTTAGGCCCCTTTTTATTTGTTCTTGTGATTGAGAATAAGGAGTTATTGTGCGGGAAAAAAAAAGGAAAGAACAAAGAAAAGAGAGAAAAGAAAAGATATGAAAAGAGAAAGAGCAAAGAAGAGAAAAATAAGATTATACAAAGTGTGAATTTGAAAGTATGGGATTCAATTGAAGAATTGGGGCAATTCTTGTGTTAATGATGAATAGAAGTGACCATGTTTTGATTAGATTAAATGATGTAAGCTTGGTGAGTAGTCACTTGATCCAAATTTCCACAACCTTACCCTAAGCCTACATTACAAGCCTGAAAGACCTACTAATCCGAAGTTTTGATTTAATTCCATTAGTGGAGATAGGTGCGAAGAGTGTGTTCCGAAGTTGATGATTAGAGCTTAGGAGGAAATTGTGAAAATGTCACTCTAATTTTTGTACATTGTATCGTTTGACGGACACACTACACAAGGGTTTACTTTTCATACTAAATTTTGAGGATTTCATCTCGATGAGTATTTGATTTGATTGGCTAGACTTGTTTAGGCGAAGGTTTGATGATTGCTTAGAGGAGAGGGTTTGATGAGGATGTGTTTTTTTAATTTATGTATTACTCAGGAACGTGCAATGATCAAGTGTGGGAGATTTTGTTGTGTGTAGAAATTGCATGATTTTAAGCGTTAAATAGATTATATTCTGGTGCCGTTTGATGCGTTTATGTGTTTATTTGACTCTGTTCAGGTGTTAATAGAGTTGGAGTTACGAAACGGCGAAGCAGAGCGATTTCACGCATTTTTGGGAGAAAAAGTGGTAACTCCCGTTACCATTTAGCAGTACACAAGGAGTAACTCCTGTTACTAGCCACATGAGGAGAGGTTTTGGCGAGAACAGAGGGGTAACGCCTGTTACCCCTATATAGAAGAAAATTGGTAACGCCCGTTACCAGTAAAAGCGTTATGGCGATTTCAGGTCATTAACGGGCGTTAACCGGAGCAAGGCAAATATAGGTAACGCTCGTTACCTAGGGCGGGGAGAAATCTCCTAGGGCTGCTATATATGTGCATTTTGGAGTCTTTAGTAAAAAAAGAGAACAGGAGGAGGTTCAGAGGGAAAAAAAAAAAAAAAAAAAAAAGAGTTAGACAGAGAAAAAGAGTTTCTTTTCCAAGTCAAGACCTAGGGTTTGGAAGAAGACTCAGAAGTTCAGAAGATTTTCAGAGAATTCGAGAAGACGACAGGATTGAATTTCGAGAACAATCTTTGGCTTTATTGTTGCTTTAATTTCCAATCTAATTCCTTTGATTTCAGTTTTAGTTTCATATGCTAGTTTCGTTTTTTAGTATTGTTGAATGTTTATGAGTTTAATTGTTAGACTTTGTTTAGATTCCTTGATGATGCTTTATTTTAATGCAATTTCCTTTAGTTTTATGATTTTTGCTTCAATTATGAGTAGCTAATTATCTAGGGATAGGGGGAAGTGATGATGATTGCATGATGGATGTTTGATGAGATGCTTGAATGACTTGTGTTAATTTCTAGTTTGAAAACTGGTTTGAACTGACTTGCGATGGCTTGATCACCCGTAGCATGTGCCGCAATTACCTATAGATCGAAAGAGTGATGGTAATTTAGAGGGTTTTCAATACTTGTAAGTTGTAGGGTACAAAGAGATTTGGTCCTAGCTTATACAACAGTAATCTTATTCCATGTCGAGGCACTAGAATACTGAATTACTCTTGTTCCTATGGTTTAATTAACTATTGGTGATTGCGAGAGCAACATTGAACACTAATTAAGCACTTGGTTATACCTCGAGAGAGGGTAATTGAAATATAAGTGACTAGGTTGTAGAATTACATTTGTCAAACGAGTATCACGTCAGCTCTTGATTGTATGATTCAAAGCTTTTTCCCCTGCTTGTTTAGTTTATTGAGTTAATTCGTGTGTTAAGTTGTTAATTGCAATTTTAATTTAGCTATTTGTTAATTTCTGCATCAGTAGATTAATAGAAATAACCATTACTTCCGTTGAGTCTTTAGATTAGAGAGAAATAGAGAGTAGTGATTGATTTCCCTTCCCTGTGGGTTCGATCCTATTGTGCTACGCGTATGTTTGTGTACACTTGCACGATTGGTTTTTAACTGTAGTAAAACCGTTACAACAGTAATATACCCCATTTTGCATTTTTGAACTTTAATTTGGCATTTCTGATTTCAGGGACAGTAATTCTAAAAATTTTGTAATTTCAGTCAAATCTCAACCAGAAACCTAATTTTGCACCGAAAAACCGCATGTGATCGCCTGAAACCGGTTGAAGTCATATGTGGCAAAACAACCTATCAGGAAAATTGCAAATTTGGGATAGTAACATAGCCCAATTTGCATTTTTGGACTTTAATTTGGCATTTCCGATTTCAGGGACAATAACTCTAAAAATTTTGCAATTTCAACCAAATATCAATCGGAAACCTTATTCTACATCGGAAAACCGCACGTGATCACCTAAAATTGGTAGAAATCACGCGTGAAAAAATAGCCTGGGCCACATAAGCAAAAGAAAGCCATGTCAATTAAAACATAATTTCACGCGTGGCATAAGGACTTTAAATTAAAAACGCAAAACTAACAAGAAGAAATGGTTTTGTTCTTTCCCCTATTTATTTAAAAGTTGTCTCTGTCATTTTATGAGTCTCTTCCTTTTTGCGTATGACATCGCTGTTGGGATAAATGCCCTAAAAATCCAATTATATTGTAAATATTTTGGATTAATAAAACTGAAATTATCGCAAGTTATGAGTATTTTACAAATTTAATAATTAATGACGTGTGATGGTATTTTTATATGAAATGTGTTTCATAGGAAAAGATTTTAAATACCAGAAGTCACGTGTCATTAAAGTTCTAGTCAGTTTGATAAGAAGATGTTCTTATCAAGACTATAATGTGTTATATAAGATGATTAGTCTTTCGTCATAGGGAAATGGAGTTTCCAATTATAACACATTGATGATTTTCAATGAGATTGGAAACATCGAACTGGACCATTGAGATTGTTCATTTTATACTGCTATCTAAAATGAACAAAATCTCGGAAGCATTAGACTCTTAATCCTGGCAATGTTTCTACTTTAGGCATGTAGTGTTAATCACTGTGATGTACTCAGAAGTGAGGTCTCGGTAACGGGTGGCCAAAATACTTTGTACGTTCGGTGATTGCATGAAATGTGCTAGAGAGAAATATTAATCAAGGAATCTGTAGCCTTGCTGGAAGGTTTAAAGATACCCCTGAAATAGATTTGTAAAAAGTTCGAATTAAAACTTTGGCCAAAGTACTTCGTGTGTTCGTCACCGAAGTTGTATGTTGAATGTGTTTCACATACAGGGAATTTGGACTTAAGGCGAATCAAGAAATTTCAGATTGAAAGTGAAAAATAAATGATAGTAGTATTGATTTATTTTTCATGGATATCTGTACAGAGGAGTAAAATGCAAAATTATTCTAGATCGAGAAATTCGTGAATAATTTAATTAATTTTAGAGTTCAACAATATTTATTTAGTGGAATTAAATATTGTTAAACGGTAATCGATTATTGTCATGGGATGATAATAGATTGACCCGTTTGGAGCTAAGATTAATTAGTCCTGCAGGTCCCCCCGCAAGCCCCAACGAAGATCAAAGAGAAAATATTAAAACGAGAGAGAGAAATGATTTTTCAAAGTGTTTGAAAATAGCCAAAGAATTTATTTTGAGAAAATAAATTAAATTCCAAAGAGTTGGAAATACTCGAAATTTTATTTCGGAGAAAATAAAATTTTTCAAAAAAAAAAAAAAAAAAAAGGGTTTTTTGCTGACGTGGCAGTTGACGTGGCATGCCACGTCAGCGGGTCAGTGCCGCGTGGCGCTGACTGGGCGCCAAGTGGCGCACCACGTGGACGGTCAGGATCGCGCCAAGTCGCGCGAGTCAACGGTCCGGATCAAGTGTTGAAACGGACCGGGTCAGGACGCGGGTCCGGATTCGGGTCGGATAAGGTCGGTCAAGGTTTGACCGACCCGGAAACGTGGACGAATCACATTATGACACGTGGCATTAACTGGACCAAGCTGAACCGACCGGTTCACGGCTGAACCGGTCCAAGAGTTGGACCGCCGGTCGGACCGGATCGGACCAGCCACGTGGCAGCTACTTGTTGCTGCGTGCGTGCCACACGCGCCAAGCACACAGCCGCCACTTGGGCGGCGCGTGCGGGCGCGTGAGGCGGCTGCTGGGCGCGTGCTCGGTGCCGCTTGCCTCGTGGCGGCGTGAGCTCCTGCGTGGCGTTCTTGGATTGGCCGGCAGCCCTTGGAGTGCACGGCAATTTTCCGTTTTTGACGAAAATGACCCTCAATTTTGGCTTATAAATAGCCTATGCATTCTTCATTTCAAACAACAGTTTTTGGCAATTCATTTTCAGCTTACAAAGCCTCTCGGCTCTCTCTCTCATTTTGATTAATTAATTCTTTATTAGGAATTAATTAATTACTTAATTAGGTGGTTATATAATTAATATATAATCCACTTAATTATTAGAAAATAGGGATTTTCAGGTTTTAGGAAAAAGGGTTTTTCTAAGAAAATATTTTCTCGAGTATTTAGCGAAATACTGCCGGAGCCCACACTCCAATTTCTTAATCGGGGATATTGCGGGGAAGCTCTGCCGGTTTCACGAGAATATCGAGGTGCTGGAAAAGTGCCGTTGATAGCCAGTTTTGCAGTACGGTAATACCGTTGTGCTACCAAAATTATTATTTGCATATTGTGATTATATGCTAGATGATTTAAAATTATGTTATCGATGCCTGTATATATTAGAGTTATGCTGCCCGATTTATTCCGCTGCTTTATTAAAATATTTTTGAAATATTTTGATAACGAGGTTATGGCGAAAATTTTTGAATATTACGCTGTACCGTCACTCTGCCTCGGGCCCGCCACGCAACACCAACAACTGGTATCAGAGCGGGGCTCTGATTATATACTGGCATTGATAAAGCATAAGATGCATAATTTTAAATCTGATACTGTGCACGTAAGTTCTGTCTAAGAAGGCTGGGTTTTAAGTGGGACCATTGTGACCCCTCCAGTGTTTCTGGGAATTTGCGTGGAATGGTAATTTTCGGGGAATTGATTTCAATAATCTTCCTGGTTAATTACCGAATCAGTAAATATGATTTAAATTATGTGATAATTTAAAACATATTTATTTAAGGGGCCATAAAAATTTAAAGCGTGATAATTATGTGATAATTATTTGCAAGCATGCTTTTAATTTTAAAATTGCATGATAATATGTGATATTATGCTGCTTTAATTATGCATGATTTATTTAATGTGATTAGATAAATAATGTTTAATAGAGATTAAATACGATGCATAATTGGATTAATATTTTTTGGCCTAAATTAATAAAGAGTTATTAAAGCCTTAAAATATTATTAGGATTATTTAATAATCCTAGTGGGAGCATATTAATTAGATTAATTACTTCCAAAATTAATGAGACGCCAAAAGTGATTATTTAATAATCAAAGATAATCCACAAATTTTATAAAATTCAAGTGGGAGCGAGATGAAAAGAGTTAGATTCTCACGGTCTCCATTACCCGTCTATAGTATAGTGGATATATATTACTCCCTTCGGCGGGTATGTATTCGCGGTATACAAGATTAGACTTCTACGGATAGAATGAAATACGGGGAAAGTCAGCTCGACCACGCCTCCGTGGAGTGTCTGATCTACTCGTATGAATTTCTAGGTAATGGTATACGCTTGACTAAGTAATGTATTAACCTCCCTTCGGAGCTATGTTACATTCACTTAGAGGCCAAAGGTTAACGTGGTGGATTAACATAGTTTGGTAAGAGTTACCTAGATGGCATGTTAATTAAGATTAATTCTTGCTTTTCTAAGCGTTTTTCGACCTCGCTTCCGGGGAGTCAACTGCGGTTAGATAAGTCACCATTGTGTAAACCAAAAATGTTTATGTGGATTTCATTTATTGGTTAGACGCAAAAGATGTAAAATACAGAATCATAACTTGCACCTTTTAAAATATTTCAGTTTTAAAGCAATGACGACCGCTAGCCCGCTTCAATCACTCCTAAAGGAAAATAGGCTTGAAGGGTCTAACTATGCTGACTGGAAAATGAATCTTGACATCGTGTTTGGTCACGAGAATCTGAAACAAGTGCTCACTGAACCTTGTCCGGGGGTACCGGAAACTACGCTTATCAGGATATGAGAAATGCTTATGCCAATTGGATCAAGTCCAATGATTTGGCTAGGTCTTATATCCTGGCATCTGTCTCCAATGTTCTCAAGCATCAAATGCATGAGATGCCAACTGCTAGGAACATGATGGATCATCTCCATCAAATGTTTGGAGGACAGAATCGAGCCAAGAGGCTCGAATTGATGCGGAGGCTGTTAGTTAGCAAGATGTCTGAGGGATCACCTGTTCAGGATCATGTTATGAACATGATGGCTTGCCTGAACGAAATTGAAAGCCTTGGTGCTAAATTTGATGATCTCAGCAAGCAGGATATGATCCTATGCTCTCTGCCAAAGTCGTTCGACACATTCAGGCACAATTATTCTATGAACAAATTGGATTTTTCTCTGCCTGAATTGATGAACGAACTTAAAGTGGCGGAGGGAGTGATGAAAGCTAAGGGAACTGTTCTCCTGGCACAGGCATCGACTTCCACGGCTCCAAAGGCCAACAAGTGGAAAAAGGGAAAGGGAAAGGTTCCCAATCCCAAGAAAAATGTTCAGAAGAAGAAAGGCAAACCCAGCAAGGGAAAATGTTTCCACTGCGGAGAGAATGGGCACTGGAAGAGGAATTGTCCAAAATACTTAGCAAGTCTTCCTGCTAAGCCATCTGGACAAGGTATATCGATATCTTGTTTAATTGAATTATGTTTAGTTGGAAGTCCACCAGATTCCTGGTGTATGGACTCGGGTTCAACTAATCATATTTGCAATTCGTTGCAGGGGTTCAAGCTAACCAGAAAGCTTGAAGATGGCGAGATGCAGCTACTGCTCGGGGATAATACAAGTATATCTGTATTAGCAGTAGGGACTGTAAATTTATATTTTGGTGATAGGGTTTTGATGTTGAAAGACACTTTGTACATACCGTGTGTTCGCAGAAATCTGGTTTCTGTGAGTTGTTTAATAAATAATGGTTTCAGTGTTTGTTTTGAACAAAACTTTACCATTAAGCAAAACAAAAGGTTTATTTGCTCTGGCACGGTAAAAGATGGTCTTTTCTTGTTATACCCCGATAAAAACCCTAATTCCGAACTTAACACTGCTAAGCTTGACTTACCATCCAAAAGAAAAACTCTTATGCCTAACGAGGCGTACAAGTGGCATTTATGTCTTGGTCATATTAATCCAAATAGGATCCAAAGATTAATTTCAGATGAATTGTTGAGTCCCTTGGACTTAACAGAACTACCAGTCTGTGAATCCTGCTTGGAAGGTAAAATGACCAAGCGATCTTTTAAATCCAAAGGTAATCGAGCCACAGAATTGCTTGAATTAATTCATACGGATGTGTGTGGTCCTATGAGTATTCAAGCAAGAGGAGGTTTTGAGTATTTCATCACTTTTACGGATGATTACTCTAGATACGGATACGTTTATTTGATGAGATATAAGTCTGAATCTTTTGAAAAGTTCAAAGAATTCAAAGCTGAAGTTGAAAATCAAACCGGAAAACGTATCAAGTCACTTCGATCAGATCGTGGTGGTGAGTATCTGTCTACAGAGTTTCTAGAATTTCTCACTGCAAATGGGATTAAATCCCAATTATCTGCACCGGGTACACCCCAGCAGAACGGTGTTGCAGAAAGGAGAAATAGAACTCTGATGGAAATGGTAAGATCTATGATGAGTCATGCTACCCTACCAAGTTCGTTTTGGGGCTTTGCACTCGAAACAGCGGCACACATATTAAACCTTGTTCCATCCAAGTCAGTTCCTAAAACACCAATGGAACTGTGGCGAGGGCGAAAGCCCAGTATCTCCTATCTTCGGATATGGGGAACCCCAGCTCATGTGTTAAGGAAAGATCCTGACAAGCTGGAATCAAGAACAGAGGTTTGCTTGTTCGTAGGTTATCCTAAAGGAACAAGAGGTGGTATATTTTACGATCCGAGAGATCACAAAGTGTTTGTGAGCACTAATGCTAAATATCTTGAAGATGATTTCGTAAATGACCACAAGGGTAGAAGCAAAATTGTGTTAGAAGAAATGACAACATCAGATTCTGAATTCCAAGAACCCGTAGTAACTGAAAATGTGTTACATACATATGATGTACCAGATACAACATATGATGTAGGGACAAGTACACAACAGCCTCGTCGTAGTGGGAGGATTGTCAGGGCACCTGACAGATACCTAGGATTAACCCAAGTGGTTGAATCTGACGTATCTGATCCTATCACATATGATGAAGCTATAAAGGATATAGACGCTGACCGTTGGGTCAGAGCCATGGAATCTGAATTAGATTCAATGTATTCCAATAAAGTCTGGGAACTTGTAGAGGCGCCTGAGGGCATTAAACCTATTGGATGCAAATGGGTCTACAAGAGAAAAAGGGGAATGGATGGAAAGGTTGAGACCTTTAAAGCAAGGCTTGTGGCAAAGGGTTATACCCAGAAAGAAGGTATCGATTATGACGAAACCTTCTCGCCTGTAGCAATGCTTAAGTCCATAAGAATTCTCCTATCCATTGCCGCTCATTTTGATTATGAGATTTGGCAAATGGATGTAAAGACTGCCTTCTTGAACGGGCATCTTCAAGAAGAGATATACATGGCTCAGCCTGAAGGCTTCATAGCCAGAAATCAGGAGCATATGGTATGCAAGCTTGATAGATCAATTTATGGTCTTAAGCAAGCGTCTAGATCATGGAACATCAGATTTAATGAGGCAATTAAATCCTTTGGATTTATACAATTGCCTGATGAACCATGTGTGTACAAGAGACATCATGATAGTGTTGTAACATTTTTAGTTCTATATGTTGACGATATTCTGCTCATTGGGAATGACACAGGAATATTGTCAGCAGTTAAGATTTGGTTGTCAAACCAGTTTGACATGAAAGACCTAGGTGAGGCCAGTTATATTCTAGGGATCAGACTTTGTCGTGATCGTAAGAATAAGATGATTGGTTTATCACAAGCAGCATATATAGATAAGATGTTGGCAAGATATAATATGGCTAATTCCAAGAAAGGATCATTACCTTTCAGACATGGAGTTCTTCTGTCTCAGGATCAGTGTCCCAAGAATCCAGAAGAGACAGAAGAAATGAAAGATGTTCCGTATGCTTCGGCAGTCGGAAGCCTCATGTATGCCATGTTATGTACTAGGCCAGATATCTGTTATGCTGTAGGTCTAGTCAGCAGATATCAGTCAAACCCTGGACCCCAACACTGGATAGCTGTAAAGCATATATTAAAGTACTTGAGAAGGACTCGAGATTATATGCTTGTCTATCGCAGTGATGAGCTCATTCCTATAGGGTACACAGATTCGGATTTCCAATCTGATTTGGATTCTAGGCGTTCGACGTCTGGATACGTGTTTACTCTAGGAGGAGCAGCCGTAAGTTGGAGGAGTATTAAGCAATCTTGCATTGCTGACTCCACCATGGAAGCCGAATACGTGGCAGCTTCGGAAGCAGCCAAAGAGGCGTATTGGTTCCGGAATTTCCTAATGGATCTAGAAGTCGTCAAGGACGGACTTACGCCAATCACATTGTACTGTGACAATGCTGGAGCAGTGGCCAACTCCAAGGAACCTCGAAGTCATAAACGTGCGAAGCACATCGAGAGGAAGTTTCACATTATACGAGATTATGTGGAACGTGGAGAAGTGGCAGTGGTGAAAATTGGCTCAGTAAATAATCTAGCAGATCCCTTCACTAAGACTTTGGCGCAAAAGAGTTTTGATACTCATGTAGAAGGGATGAGTCTTAGATATGTAGCCAATTGGATTTAGGGCAAGTGGGAGATTGTTGGGATAAATGCCCTAAAAATCCAATTATATTGTAAATATTTTGGATTAATAAAACTGAAATTATCGCAAGTTATGAGTATTTTACAAATTTAATAATTAATGACGTGTGATGGTATTTTTATATGAAATGTGTTTCATAGGAAAAGATTTTAAATACCAGAAGTCACGTGTCATTAAAGTTCTAGTCAGTTTGATAAGAAGATGTTCTTATCAAGACTATAATGTGTTATATAAGATGATTAGTCTTTCGTCATAGGGAAATGGAGTTTCCAATTATAACACATTAATGATTTTCAATGAGATTGGAAACATCGAACTGGACCATTGAGATTGTTCATTTTATACTGCTATCTAAAATGAACAAAATCTCGGAAGCATTAGACTCTTAATCCTGGCAATGTTTCTACTTTAGGCATGTAGTGTTAATCACTGTGATGTACTCAGAAGTGAGGTCTCGGTAACGGGTGGCCAAAATACTTTGTACGTTCGGTGATTGCATGAAATGTGCTAGAGAGAAATATTAATCAAGGAATCTGTAGCCTTGCTGGAAGGTTTAAAGATACCCCTGAAATAGATTTGCAAAAAGTTCGAATTAAAACTTTGGCCAAAGTACTTCATGTGTTCGTCACCGAAGTTGTATGTTGAATGTGTTTCACATACAGGGAATTTGGACTTAAGGCGAATCAAGAAATTTCAGATTGAAAGTGAAAAATAAATGATAGTAGTATTGATTTATTTTTCATGGATATCTGTACAGAGGAGTAAAATGCAAAATTATTCTAGATCGAGAAATTCGTGAATAATTTAATTAATTTTAGAGTTCAACAATATTTATTTAGTGGAATTAAATATTGTTAAACGGTAATCGATTATTGTCATGGGATGATAATAGATTGACCCGTTTGGAGCTAAGATTAATTAGTCCTGCAGGTCCCCCCGCAAGCCCCAACGAAGATCAAAGAGAAAATATTAAAACGAGAGAGAGAAATGATTTTTCAAAGTGTTTGAAAATAGCCAAAGAATTTATTTTGAGAAAATAAATTAAATTCCAAAGAGTTGGAAATACTCGAAATTTTATTTCGGAGAAAATAAAATTTTTCAAAAAAAAAAAAAAAAAAAAGGGTTTTTTGCTGACGTGGCAGTTGACGTGGCATGCCACGTCAGCGGGTCAGTGCCGCGTGGCGCTGACTGGGCGCCAAGTGGCGCACCACGTGGACGGTCAGGATCGCGCCAAGTCGCGCGAGTCAACGGTCCGGATCAAGTGTTGAAACGGACCGGGTCAGGACGCGGGTCCGGATTCGGGTCGGATAAGGTCGGTCAAGGTTTGACCGACCCGGAAACGTGGACGAATCACATTATGACACGTGGCATTAACTGGACCAAGCTGAACCGACCGGTTCACGGCTGAACCGGTCCAAGAGTTGGACCGCCGGTCGGACCGGATCGGACCGGCCACGTGGCAGCTACTTGTTGCTGCGTGCGTGCCACACGCGCCAAGCACACAGCCGCCACTTGGGCGGCGCGTGCGGGCGCGTGAGGCGGCTGCTGGGCGCGTGCTCGGTGCCGCTTGCCTCGTGGCGGCGTGAGCTCCTGCGTGGCGTTCTTGGATTGGCCGGCAGCCCTTGGAGTGCACGGCAATTTTCCGTTTTTGACGAAAATGACCCTCAATTTTGGCTTATAAATAGCCTATGCATTCTTCATTTCAAACAACAGTTTTTGGCAATTCATTTTCAGCTTACAAAGCCTCTCGGCTCTCTCTCTCATTTTGATTAATTAATTCTTTATTAGGAATTAATTAATTACTTAATTAGGTGGTTATATAATTAATATATAATCCACTTAATTATTAGAAAATAGGGATTTTCAGGTTTTAGGAAAAAGGGTTTTTCTAAGAAAATATTTTCTCGAGTATTTAGCGAAATACTGCCGGAGCCCACACTCCAATTTCTTAATCGGGGATATTGCGGGGAAGCTCTGCCGGTTTCACGAGAATATCGAGGTGCTGGAAAAGTGCCGTTGATAGCCAGTTTTGCAGTACGGTAATACCGTTGTGCTACCAAAATTATTATTTGCATATTGTGATTATATGCTAGATGATTTAAAATTATGTTATCGATGCCTGTATATATTAGAGTTATGCTGCCCGATTTATTCCGCTGCTTTATTAAAATATTTTTGAAATATTTTGATAACGAGGTTATGGCGAAAATTTTTGAATATTACGCTGTACCGTCACTCTGCCTCGGGCCCGCCACGCAACACCAACAATCGCCACTCCCCTTGGTAGCATCCACCAATTCGGAACTTAATTTGAAAGCCATATTTTGACCCAAACGTTTTCGAGATGCCGCTAATAACCAACGCATTAAAAGTGTTTTTCCTTGTGTAGATCCTATTTCAATGCGAACTTGATGAGTCGATCCGCGTACACGTCTTGCTTTTACTGCTATATTGAGAGTTACTTCACGTGTTGCTTGATGTAAAACAAATAATGAATTTATTTTTGTTTTTTGTCGAATTTTTTTCATGGCTCGATAGAGAATTTGATAAGCCAATGTTTTTTTTTCGTGTTAAATTTAAATAAATAGGGGAAAGAATAAGACCCTTTTTTCTTTTTGTCAATTTTGCGTTTTTAATTTAAAGTCCTTATGTCACATGTGAAATTATCTTGTAATTGACATGGCTTTCTTTTGCTTATGTGGCCCAGGCTATTTTGCCACTCATGACTCCAACAGATTTCAAGCGATCACGTGCGGTTTTCTAGTGCAGAATTAGGTTTTCGGTTGAGATTTGGTTGAAATTGTGGAACTTTTAGAGTTACTATCCCTGAAATCGAAAATGTCAAATTAAAATCCAAAAATGCAAATTGGGATATGTTACTGTCCCAAATTTGTAATTTTCCTGATAGGTTGTTTTGCCACGTATGACTTCAACTGGTTTCAAGCTATCACGCGCGGTTTTCCGATGTAGAATTAGGTTTCCGATTGAGATTTGGTTGAAATTGCAAAATTTTTAGAGTTACTATCCCTGAAATCAAAAATGTCAAATTAAAATTTAAAAATACAAATTGGGGTATGTTACTATCCCAAATTTGTAATTTTCCCATATATAAATATATTAGTGCAATACACAAAATTTAATAACAGAGATAAAAATATATAATTCTAGTCAATTAGTTATTGCAAATATAAATCAAACATACAAAATAACACAAAAATGACTAACACAAGCTTATAATGCAGTTAATGTGCAAGTAAATTATTTAGATTGAAGAAACAGTAAAACATAATAAAATCCTTAGTAAGCCATAAATTAATCAGTGAAACAATTGAAATACAAATGTAATGAAATTATAAATATTTAATATGATAATAAATATTTTGAGACAAAAAATAAAGATCACATGGGTAATATGCTAATAACAAAAAATATATAGATATAAATACATAGTTATCATTGAAAAAATCAGTGTACACAATTACCTTTTTCATAATCGGTACTTGAACAAAACTTCAAAAGAAAGTATTTCTCTTTAAAAATATGGAGAAAAATATTATAATTTCAAAAAAATATATAAACAATACATATTTTATCATCTATACTATTATAAAAAGAAACCCTGTTTACACTCACAAACGGGAGTTATTTCAGGTAGATTACAAATTTATCCTTTCAAATATCAATAAGAATTTTGCAGACTTCTAAAACTAAGGGTAAAATAGAAATTTTGTATGGATATCGACAGTTTTCACACCAAAATATGGATACCCAAATATACCCCTTTAGTTATTTTCAATTATTCCATCGTCTAGGGTTCTATCGGTAATATCACTCTGAAGATAAAACCCACGATCTCCATGTTTTCTTAAACCACCTAAACAAATTACAATTCCTTATAACTCCCTTCGCTCTGAACTTTCTCCGTCAACCGGAACCGATCGAAGAAATCTTAGAAAAAGTACTAATGGTTTCCACTTTCCACTCAGAATCAGAACAATTGACCCAAAAGATGGCGCGGCGGGCAAAAATAAATTGGTGGCGATTTAATTCCAGAAAACCGGCGGCCACTCAGCCCCATAACGATCTGATTTGGGGGTTTTCCGAGAGGTGGTGTCCCGCTATGAATTCTTTCGTGTTCGTGTGGGAAGAAGCCACGGTTACCCTGGAAGACGTGATGATTCTTTGTTTGTTACTCTGTTTTGGGGGGATTTGTTTTAAATCAGCCTGGAAATGTACGGAATTTGTTTTAAATCAGCCTGGAAATGGAGACAATGACGAAATCGCGGAGAAACTACTCTGCATGCTATCAGACATGAACAAGAGCAAGTCCAGAGATTCTTCCCAAGGAAAAATAAATAAATAAATAAAGGATCAAGAGTTCACCTCAGCAAAACCCCTCTTCTTTGTCCTTTTCTGCTTGAATTAATTCCAGTTTACATTCATCCAGATTTATTTTAATAAATCAAGTTGAGGTTATCCCTTTTTATGTCAGGATTTGCTAATCTCAGTTGACACGGTTTTATTGCCATTTCCCTTGGAAAGCTCTCTGAAGGTATGCTTAACTGGTTTCAAGATTCGATCTTTGAAGTGGTTTTGTGTTACGTGAGTATAATTTTAGTTTGATGGGTTGCTATTGTTTTCTGAAGTTTGTGTGAATTAGGTGTGGGATTGGTCTATACATATAAATACGCAATGGTAGTTGTTTGTTCTGGAGGAACAATGAAGACAAATATGAAACAATGGGGAATTCTGGGAAGAAAGTAATAACGATGATTTTTACTGATATCTTGATGAGATTGCTGCACAGAAAAGAATTTATATAATTTAGGTAACAAGGTATGATTCACCTCTTGATTTCCCGAGAACTGAAGATACCCACATCAGCAAGAACACCAGCTAACAAGGTATGTATAGTATAACTGTCTTTTGTGTATTTGTTGTTGGATGTTGATTTGAGTTTGCTGTGATATGTCTGTGAAAGTGAATACTTTCTGAAATTTGGTTGTGAAGAAGATTATGTACGGATATGGCGAAGATTTAGCGTAGATTTTCAGTTAATGATTTGGGGGAATTATTGTTGTAGCTAGGATTTGTGAACTGTTAACCTCTTTTAGTTAACTCCTTTTCTTGGTCACTAAACATAGTTAGCTTCACTTGACTCGATTGAGATGAATAGCCTCTGCTACTTATTGGGAGCCACGACAAATGCACTCTTCTTATGATTTAACTGTTGGATTTGTATTTGTCCATATATTGTGAAGTTAATGCTATTAATTGTATCAGAATAGCTGAAATCCTTGCAGATAGTGTGACATTTGTTAAATGATGCTCATGATATACTAAAAGAGACTAATTACCTTTAACTCTATAGCTTAGTTAAGCTGGATATGCTAATTTTATATCAACTAGAATCTGCATAAAGCTGGTAGTGTTAAGCAACAATTAGCAGAGTTGTTTGAAGAGTCACTGAAGGCGATAGTTCCTGACTTACTAGATGTAGAATATGAAATTGCTTATTGCTAAAATCCTAAAGTTGGTGACAATGAATGGTATTGATACTTGGAATCATCTTAGGGGTGCTTCTATTCTTATTTAGAAACACCCTTTGAAAAATTTACTGGCTTTTTGGGAAATAGATATGCTGGACTTTTTGGTGAATCAGATTGATGCAGACATAAATTTTCATTGGCGCAACAATAATGCTATGAGTTTATGGTCAAAAGTTCAAGGCACCAGTACCCTACATAAAGATCCTCGAACTGCAGGTCAGGTATTTGTCTTTCCCTAGGTTAATGTGATTGCATTTTCAATCATTCACTTTTGATTTCTCATGATAGATCCCCTTTCCTGAACTTATTTTGACAATTAGTGCGGATGAATTGCATCCCATGTTTTAGGCCAATTCCAATTTTGTTGCTAATGCTAAATAGGTTTGTATAAGTTTTATTATATGTGAATGTATCCATTATAAAATGGGTTGTAATTTCTACTATGGGGAAAGTGTATAATAAATATTTGCAACAGAGTGGAGTGAGTATTTAAGATGTTATTAAGGCTAAGGAACTCTATAATTTCTTTTCTCTTGACAATTAAACTGGAATGAATTACATCTCATTTTTAACACGTAACTCTTGGTTTCGTGACCACAATTTATTGGAATACTTAAAAGTGGTTATCGAATAAACATCAAGGCTTCCGTCACTTACTGCGAGTCACAACGAAAACATTCTTATGCTCAAAATTGGATTTGTAGGTACAATCTAATTTAATGATTTATTATTTCTTTAAGTAATTTTTTTGTTTGCAAAAGAATATAATGTGAATTTGGTTATTGATTTTACTTTTGACAGGGCAAGGGACATCGTTTTGTGATTAAACAAACTACGTTTTTATGTTTCTTTTTATCGTTGTTATATCTCTTGCTAAATAGGTTTGTACTTTCAAGTTTATTGCATATTTCTAATTCCAATGTAGCTAATTCACTGTACTTTGGTATTTTCGTATATTTCATTCTCTGAATACCTCTATTTTTTGTATCATTGACTTCAGTGAATTTAGTGGTTTTGAGCAAATATAATATAGTCTGACCATTATATTTTAAGTTTTCTGTTTTGGGGTTTAAAATGGAGCTGAACCTCTTAAACAGTGTTGTGAACCGTTATGGTGTTAAAATATGCATGGCTTTCCATGATAATTAATAGCATGATTTTGAACATATAGGAGTGACGGGCACATAGATTCGAACATGTTTTGTTATAATCTGAACCATGTTTCTTTTGGTGTTGATAGGTCTCATATGGTTAATGAGAAAAAAATTTATTTTTCATATTGCATGTTTGTAAGTTGATTTTATAAAAAAGGGACCAATGGAGTAATTAAAAAAAGTTCTTTAATTATTATTACTGGGAAAAAATATAATCTTAGTTTTTTGTTTATTTAATTTACCACTACTATAGAATTGGTATTGGATTAAAATATGAAATTATGAATTATTTTTTTCATTCCAAACTATTTCCAAGTGATAATTTATTTCAATTATTTGATATTAACGTCATTAATGTGCATGCATCAATAAAATAATTGTCTTAATTGTTTGATAAGTTATGTAATGATAATATCTTTAATGATTGTATTATCACGATTAAGAAAGTTGTTAGTTGGTAAACTTATTATATAGACTACATATTTATGACTCACGAAATGAAATTTTCTGAAATATATGTTTTAATTATATCCATTAAAATTAATAAAAAATAATGTATTCTTTAAAATAATATTCTTTAAGAACTCAAATAAATTTAATATTTCTTTTCATATGATAGATAACTTAATTTATAAAATCTTTTTAAATTATATTACCAATATTCATGCTCGCGGGAACCGCGTGTGGCTGTTGCTAGTTCAGCAAAAGTATGTATAAAATTACTTTCTGACGTTAAGTGCTTGAGCATAAACTCCAATAAGGTATTTCTCTATCAAAAAATGGAGAAAAAACTATAATATTAAAAAGATATATACATAATACATAAATTATCATTAAATTAAGATATGTATAAAATTACTTTCTCGCAGCTGGAACTCGAACAAAACTTCAAAACGGATAAAAAAATTATAACTTAGTATACAAATAAATACCTCAAAAAATTAAAATATAAATACATTGTGGAGATCGAAGAAAAACATATTACCTCTTAATTCATAAAAAACCTTCTTACAAATGGTACTTGAACAAAAGTTGAAAAGAAATTATTCTTTTATCAGAAAATGGAGAAAAAAATTACAATTTCAAGAAAATATATAAACAATACATATTTGATGTATAAAATTACCTTCTGATGTTAGGTGCTTGAGCATAAACTCCAAAGAAGGTAATTTTGTATCAAAAAATAGAGCAAAAAACTATAATACTAAAAAGAAATATAAATAATACATAAATTATTATTAAACTAATATATGTATAAAATTACCTTCTCACGGTTGGAACTCGAACAAAAACCTCAAAACAGTGAAAAAGAAAGCCATAATTTAGTATACAAATAAACACAATGAAAAATTAAAATATTAATATATTGTGAAGATGGAAGACAAAAATCTTATCACTTAGTTCATAAAAAACCTTACCACGTGCAAATCTTTTTCTTTCACCAGTAGCGGAAAGAAAGTAAGAAGTCAAAAATAATATACAAACAATATACAAATAAAAAATAAGTTAAAATATATAAACCATTATCACGGATGATGTATGATATTGCTGTGAGACTGTGAAAAATTCCAAAGATAAAATCGAATTATTCAAAGTTGCAATAAAGAAAATGCTAGGTTATGTTTATTCTTCATTGTCAAGTGCATCTCTATATGAATGACGTTTTGAGTTGGAATATTTGTGCACATATATAATATAATGTTTGGTAAAAATAAGTCTTAATAAATAAAGTTAATCCCCTTAATTTATGCTAAAATATTGATTTTGTTTTCAATTAATTAAAATCAATCAAGTAATTAAGATATTTGTATTCAATTGACATAAATAAAATATTGATAGTTAGACTTTCTTAAATTTAGGAGATTAGCATCTTAATTAATTTAGTTTTGGCAAATAATTAAATCATTCGAAACATTAAATATTATGAAATATTTATTGACCAATGAAATGATTTTTAAAGAATTAAAAATTTCAAAAAAAAGGAGAAAAAAGTATTCGGTCAAAATTGACCAATTAGAATCAGAGACACCCTTCATATATATTATAGTATAGATATAGATATAGATTACGAGGTTTGGAGGTTAAAAATTTTATTTAATTGTGAGGTTTGGAGGTTGAAGATTCTAACCTCTATTTCGAGTATCTTTTAGCCGTTCAACCTACATATTCTATTGAAAGATATCTTGTTGTAAAAATATATACACATGTTACAATAGAAATTAGTTTGCAGTTTTTCGTCTCTATATAATTCATTTGCGATTAGGACCGTTTCTCAATTTATGCTTGTCATCTTTGCGTCATGTTTATCTTCTCTGTATCGTTCCAATTTTATCAGATGTCCCACAAAGGAACAAAACTGAACTTCTTGCGATTAGGAAATAGTGTCAAAGTTTGCAACCAATTGACTTTAAATTTAAGTAAATTTTATTACATATGGTAAACAAAACGGTAAATATCATTATTGTTCCTGTGGGATAGACCCATTTTCAAGTTTGGTCCATAATTTATTAACTCAGTCAATATAAGCCCAAATGTTTTAAATATTGACAACTTCAGTCTTTTTAACCCAAGTCCTTTAGTAATAGACAATCCTCTATAGGAAAACCGTAATGGTTGTTTTTGGAGGGAAAAATACATCACAACCAATCCAGATTCCACGTCTTATTCTTTATCCAAGTAATGTAATGTGTGTTACGTTAACATGTTGTGCAAACAAAATGGCAACCAAAATGAAAAGAAATCCTTACATTTTAACATTAGATGACATAACATTGTTTAATAGAACCAAAACATCATTAGATATTCAAAATAGTATATCCAATGTGGCAAGATCAATTCTGCCAAAATGCAACAAGATCAGTTTATTTAATTTAACAAGCATCCAACATAAGCTTAACAATACATCCAAAAATCATTTCTCACAAAAGGTAACAAGATCATCATGCTTTCGAGGTTTTCGGTTTATCTTCCTCCCTGATGCTGCCACTGCAGTCTCCAAATTGGACATTCTCACAAAGTTCTTCTCACCCTTCTTTAACACCGATAAAGAGCCACCAGAAGTAGTATTAATGACAAAGCTTTGTTGAGTTGTAGTTACACAAAATGTCTTCTTTGGAACTTGTAAGAGAGTGGGATTTACTACAGGTGTTGAGCTTGTAGATAGTATAACCTGTCTCACTTGATTAATTGTCCTTTTCCTTGCCTGAAATTAAATAAAATAAACTGATGAACAAGGCAAATTAAGCATTTTTTAGATATAGCAAAAATTAAATAAACTTACAGTGAATTTAGTTGCTTCTCTTGTATTTGGTTTTAATAGATTTTTAGATTGTTTTGCATTGAATTGTCTGCTTGTAGCGCCTGAGACGCCGGACCGCCACATCCTCGCACTAGAGCCCGGTCCAAATATGAAATGGTAAAATCCGTATTCGCACTAACCAATAGCGAACGGGTGACAAGTAAAAGACAGTCCTAGCTAGGCGGAACCTAACCCTGTACCAAACAATCAGAGTATACAAGACAACAGTGTGAAAGCAACAACAACAATAATAATAAAAATAACAATTCAATCATCAATCGACATGCAACCTAACAACAGGTTCAACTAAGCATGCAACCTGTCTTGATTCAATCCAATAGTAAATAAATGGCTCACAGGCCCAATAAATAACTCAATACAATAACCAAGTGAATATGCAGTGGTGTACAAAGTGCAAGACTCAAACAACAACAAAACGACTCTAACTCCACCTAGCAACCACCTGCAAGAGAAACCGGAGGAAAGGAAAAGAGGGGTCAGTCTCTAGAAGACTGAGTGAGCAGGAGTTGTACATATATATAGAAACATGCACATGCAAGCGATAAATCCAGAGAAGACTTTATTGAAAGTAGTTCCCCATGAAGGGCAAGAAATCAGTTAATCAACGCTTGAACTTCATAACTATCAAGTTTACATTTAAATTATAGTTTTCAGGATAGCAGTGGCTCGGCGAGTGAGCGTGCGCAATCTCCAACCTTACTCCGACAATGTACAGTAATTAAGTTCAGTTTAAGGCGATCATGTAAGTTATACATTACAGGACAGGCAGGTGGGCAAGCAAGAACACATATCCGTAATGGGTAATCCATATAGCCGGCCTTCCCTCACGATCTCCTTTTTTCTCTGGGTTGATGGTAAGGATAGCTAGCCCTCGGCCATCTAGGCTCATTGAGCATCAGCAACATGACTCCTATGCCCAGGACTCCTTCCTCCACCAAACCTCTTAGAGGATTCAGGGGTCATCCCAACAGTACGAACGTATGCAAGAGTTAACTGTCAGCCCATACTTCCTCGGTCTGCTCAATACACACGTCCTAGGGCCCACAGTACAGTGCAGTGCAGTATCTCGCCAAAACAGGAAGGATCAGTAAAAAACAGTTACAGTACAAGAATAGGTTTGGTTTCAAGAAAGATTTACTTGATTTACATACTTGAAAACAATATATATATATATAATTATAGTTTTTGGCCAAAACTTAATCACACAGGTTTTAGGGTTTATATACATAACTAGAACGAAAAAAACCCTCACCTGGCAAGCAACGGGACAAGAGAGACAGACAAGATAGGTGCCTACTCGATCGGTGATCTACGTCCTGGAGAAACTATACAAGAAAGAACAATACAGTGTTCTCATGAGAAACGACTCAATATGAGACCAAATTGACGCACGACAATGATGTGAGGTGACGTGAATAATATAGAATGATATATAAGATGATATGGTATGTCGTGAAAGTGTTCATGTGAATAATTAATGCCCACGTAGCAAGAACCATACAGAATAAAGTGTACTTGTGATACGTGGTCATAGAATGCATATTTCAATGAAATTAAATCAAATAGACCGTTAATTCAATCATATAAGACAATCCAACATGAGGTTTAAGTCATACAAGCATGCTAGGCAACAAATAAACTCACGGCATACTAAATCAATCAATTAACACATAAATTGATCCATAAATAACAATTAGGCCAAGTATATCAATCACACAAACAAGGCAATTACACAATTAGCACCCAAAGCACGAAACAAGCACCAAATAAGTTACGTAACACTCGAATCCAACAAACAAATTCGATATAAAAGGGTATACATAATAATTATTCAAAAAACAAGCATGTACTTCACACAATTCAAGTATACGAGCAATTAGACAATCAAACACAAGCATTAAAATATGGTATGACAGATTAGGATCATAATCGGGACGGGAGAAAGCGAGAAGAAAGTAAAACACGGTAAAAGGACAAAAAAATACAAAACTGACGCCTAGGGATCACGGCCAGCGTCACAGGCATGACCATGGCCGTGATCAATTGGGCAGAAAGTCCAGAGACTCATCACGGCCTTCGTCACGGCCGTGACCTTGGTCGTGATGAGAGGTCAGAAACTCACCCTAAAGATTCCAGAGTTGATCGCGGCCACGATCCAAGAAAGCATGGAATCGTCACGGCCAAGAGTGGCTTGACAGCCTTCTTCTGAATCCCTATCGTGGCCACTACCTTTTTACAAGGAAATTGGTCGCAGCCGCGACCTATGCAACAGACGCAGTGATCAACAGCTTTCCATTAGAACAGAACAGTACCGAAACCGACACTTGGGACGCCATCGGAACTTAAAACTTACACCGAGCAACACATAAACATATATTTAGCACCGAAATAAGAATCAAAGCATAATACGGCCATAATCGAACAAACCCATCAATAAAAAAATATACAAATATAAATATATATACCTATACATACGTGTACGCAACCCATCGATGCTATGGTGGCCGGAAGAAGGTGACAAAGAGCTGGGCAAGGCGATCCCCAACGGCTTGCTGGAGAGGAGTGGCCGGAACGACAGTGGGGGTGGTGCTAGTGTATCGGTAAGAAAGGGGAAAAAGAAGAAAGAAGAAGAAGAAGAAGAAGAAGAAAAAGGAAAGGGTGGCGGCTGTGGTGGTGTAGCTTGGTGAGCCTGTGGTTGGATAGTCAGCTGCGTCGACGGTATGTGACGTGGTCCCATCCAGAACAGCCACGCTGGCGACACGTGGACCACTAATCACGAGCCACGTCGAGTGGCAGACCGGTCAAAGGTGCCACGCAAGCCTCCCAATCAGCCACGTCCAACGGAAAACCCTTCAAGAAAGTAAAAGCTGACCATTCAACCGTGTCGACTCGACTAACCTCAGGAATAGTCGAAACACCATCGACTATGCCCAAGGCAAGTCGGCGAGTACTCGACCGTTTGGTTACCAGGTCGAACTGGGGTCGACCGTCCCGGGGCCCACTCCGCCGTTTCCAGCATTAAATGAGGCCTGACAGGCCGTACGAAGCAGGTGGCGCATTTAATGTACCTGCAAGTCGCACTGTACAGGTAATCATTACCTTAATAGGTATAAATACCCCCCCCCCCCTAAATGCCATTTAACACACACAACTACCACATTAAAAACGCACAAGTTACTCGATAAGCTCCCAGCCACTCGATACTAACTTGAGCGTCGGAGTGCCGACAAAGGGAATCACCTCTCCCGTCCTTTGTCGGTCCGAAGCTTACGTTTGTCACTCTCCCCAGGTCGATTCCATATCGAGCTCTGCCCCACCAACAAATCTCAAGTGACTCGAGTCGACCGGTACAGGACACCGCCACGTCATCAATCCGGATCCGACACGATCATTTTGGCGCCGTCTGTGGGAAACGAACAAGAAGTCGAAGGAAAATGGAATTACGTAGTCATCGTACTCTGGGAGGTGATGTCCCCGATACGGAAACCCAACGCAGGGTGGACGGACCAAGTCTGACCCCGAGACGATCGAGGGCCGAGATAATGGCCGCCCCTGCACCAATGGTGTACGCAACTCCTGATTTAGACGCCTACCTAGAAAAGTGTCAGGCCGAGGCAGTAGCGGCGGCGACCGAGGGTAGAACCCCAGTCTTCCCAGAGAAGCCTCAAGCAACACCGGCCGTCCCGCCGACAAGCCAGTATGCTTACTACTGCGGGCCGCCTGCTCATTATGGGTATCCGCCCCCTCCCCATTGGGGGTATCAGCCCGGCCCCATGGTATACCATCAAGATCCCTATGGCATGCCCCCACCGCCTGGTCAAAACCAGCGGCAAGGGGCAGGTCAGGAGCCGCAACGAACCGAAGTGCTACCTCCCGACCAAGAGGCCCAATCGACTCGACGCCCAGGTAAGCGCCCGATCGATCAAGAACATCAGGGTGCTAGGTCAAGAACCAAGGGAAAGGGAGGAGAACCAAGGACTGCACGAGGATCGAGGGATGCGAGGGAATCGAGGAGCCCCTCTCGCCACGAGAAAGAGCAGCGACCTAAAAACTCCAGGGTATTCGATCGACTGGGGGCTAGGGCGTCTCCTGAAGCCCCCAGATTGTCGAACCGAGGACTCCCCGTGGGGAGGAAGGACTTGAGACATCGCTTGCCTCGAAGGGGAGATTCCCCCCAGCGATACAGACATGGTAAAGAGCCCTCTCGGGTCGATGATGACGAGGAAATATCCCACAGCAATCGGTCACCCTCACCCAGAAGGAGACCGACTCATCAATACCGGAGCTCTCGCGAAATGTGATCCCCCTTTTGTGAGAGGATCTTGGCAGCCATGGCCGCGGATAAGATGCCCACAAATCTCCCGACGTATAATGGCGTGTCCGATCCCGAGCGGCACGTAGATCGCTTTGAAATCGAGATAAGTATGTTCGGCCATTCGTCCGACGTGAGAGCTAAGATTTTCGCCACCACTCTCGTCGAGTCAGCCCAAGATTGGTTCTCAAGGCTGGCTCCGAGAAGTATCCAATCATACGATGAGTTGATAGAGCGCTTTGTGGCTCATTTCTCCTCTGTAAAAGGCGACAAGTTGCCGGCCACTTACCTCTACAACATTGTGCAGAGAGAGGATGAGACCCTGAGAGACTTTTTCACTCGATTCTCTCAAGCAGCGGTACAAGTTCAATCTCCCAGCATGGACATGGTTATACCTACCATCCACGCCGCTTTAAGAGACCGAGAATGTGCTCGACACATTGTCCGGAAAAACCCCGCTTCGATATCTAAATTACTGGATATCGCCTCCTCCTGGATGAGGGTGGAGGAGGTCGAATTGGCACAAAAAGGGGCCGCGAACCGTAAGTCGGAAGCCATCCGGCCAATGAAAGGTGAGCTCAAGAAAGATCAAAAGAATCGAGTCGACCACACCTCCGGAAGCAGCTCTAAAAAGCATTATACGCCGTTAAATCGGTCGATTGAGGAGATATACAACATCGCCAACAAAAAACTGTTCAAAAGTCCCAAAGCCATCAAGGAAACTCAGAAGAACAGGGATTCGGGGAAGTTCTGTCATTTCCATCGACAGTCCGGACACAACACCTCGGAGTGCTTTGCCCTACGGGATGAAATCGAGAGATTGATCAGAGGAGGGGAGCTCCAAGAGTTCGTTAAAAGGCTAGATGAGTTAGCCACCCGAGCTGACGATCGCAGTCCGCCTCGACGTAGGGAGGCTAAACCCCCGACCGAGAGGGACGATCATAACCTCCCCTGCCTTGGTCGAATCGACATGATCGCCGGCGGACCAGTTGGGGGTGACACAAAAACTGCCCGAAAGAGGACCCGCAGAGAAGCCCAGAGAAACTATTACGGCCCCTACGAGGTAATGGAGATCGAGTCGAGTAGAGAGTGGGCAGATCAGGATATTAGCTTTAATAATAAGGACCTAGTCGGCCTGCCACCACGGGAAGGCGATACGCCTAGTTGTCCGATGGTGGTTACGCTCGACGTGGCCAATTATGCTGTATCAAAAACCCTTGTTGATAATGGAAGCTCTGTAAATATTATTTATCTCTCGACTCTAAAACGCATGAATCTTGCCAAAAGTTTGAACTTGGAGCCTCTCAAAACCCCTTTAACAGGGTTTGGAGGGTCCGAGGTATACCCTAAAGGTCGAGTCCGACTGATCACCTCCATGGGAACGCTCCCTAAGAGGTCGACTCTCGAACTGGAATATCTTGTAGTCGATCAGCCTTCAGCATATAACCTCATTTTGGGGAGGCCTGGATTAATCGACTTCAGGGCAGTTATTTCCACTTTCCACCAATTGATTAAGCTCCCCACCCCCGCCGGGATAGGCGAATTGAGGTGCGATGTGCCCGTGTCCTGGGCTTGTTACTCAATTTCCATGGAGAAGGTGAAGCTGCCCGACCGCCGGATCGTCCCCGTTTTAGGACTGCCCGACGGAGAAGAGGATCAGATCGAGGACATGGAAGATCCTAGTGACGAGCCTACCCGCAAATCGAAGAAGGCTAAGAAGAAGCAAAAGGTTTCGGATAATCGACTCGAGGCATCCACTCAAACGATGGAAGTCGAGCTCCTTCCGGGACAAAGAGAGAAAATCACTCATGTGGGGCTCCCCGAACCGGGGAAGGAACACGAGCAAGTACTCCTAATTCAATTTCTTCAAGAAAACGCCGATGTCTTTGCATGGAGTGCCAACGATTTAGTGGGAGTCGATCCCTCCGTGATTATGCATCACCTCAATGTCGACCCATCCTTCAAACCAATCAAGCAGCGGTTGCGAACCAAAGCGCCAGAAGGAATGAAATAATTGAGGAAGAGGTCAACAAGTTACTGGACGCTGGATACATCACGCCTGCCACGTATGTCGACTGGCTTTGTAATGTGGTTCTGGTAGCCAAGACAGGAGGGAAGTGGCGTATGTGCAACGACTTTACAGATCTAAATAAGGCATGCCCGAAGGACCCCTATCCCCTCCCAAATATCGACCAGCTAGTCGACTCGACTGCGGGGTGCGAGCTAATGAGTATGATGGATGCCTTTCAAGGCTACTATCAAATCTTCATGGCACCCGAGGACGAAGATAAGACCGCCTTTATAGTGGTGAAGGGTATTTACTGTTTCCGAGTGATGCCCTTCGGACTCAAAAACGCGGGGGCTACATACCAGAGGCTAGTCAACCGAATCTTCGAGGAAGAAATTGGTAAAACCATGGAAGTTTATGTTGACGACATGATTGTACGGTCGACACGGTCGAGCAACCACCTCAAGGACCTAACGAGATCGTTCGAGCTGCTCAGGCAGTACAACCTGAAGCTCAACCCGAATAAGTGCACCTTCGGAGTGTCGGGGGGAAAATTCCTTGGTTACTTGGTTAGCCAGAGGGGGATCGAGGCAAACCCCGAGAAGAGCGATGCTATCCGCAACTTGTCCAGCCCGAAAACAATCCGAGAGGTACAATGTTTAGTTGGACGAATTATTTCTCTTAACAGGTTTATTTCCAGGTCAGCCGAGAAGAACCTTCCTTTTTTCAAAATCTTGAGGAATGTTAAAGAATTCAAGTGGACCGAGGAATGCGACCGGGCTTTCGAGGCGATGAAAAAATACCTCGAGTCACCCCCACTCCTAGCCAAGCCAAAACAGGGAGAAACCTTATACCTCTATATGGCCGTGTCGAATGAAGTGATCAGCTCGGTCCTGGTTGCTATAAGGGAAAGGAAGCACCTGCCGGTCTACTATGTTAGCAAAATTCTGCACGGGGCGGAGACACGCTATTTGGAAATCGAAAAATTTGCCCTTGCTCTTGTGCACACGGCCAGAAGATTGAAGCCGTATTTTCAGGCCCACAAAATCATCGTGCTCACCGATCAACCACTCAAACAGGTGTTGTCCAAACCAGACAGTTCGGGTCGACTTGTTAAATGGTCTGTCGAGTTGGGCCAGTATGACTTATCCTACAAACCGAGGATAGCATACCAAGCCCAAGTCTTGGCCGACTTTTTGGTCGAGAAGCAACCTTCGGCCCCGCTCAGAGAAAATGCGTGTCGATGGACTTTGTCACTCGATGGTTCGTCGACCTCATCCGGCGGGGGTGCGGGAGTATCATTGAGAAGTGCTGACGGCGATGAGCTCGACTTCGCCATCTGCCTAGACTTCCCCGCCACGAATAACGAGGCCGAGTACGAGGCGCTCTTAGCGGGCATGAGAATCGCCAGAGAACAAGGCATCGAGAGCCTAGCGGCTTTAACCGATTCACAGTTGGTTGCTAGCCAATATGCTGGCTCTTATGAGGCAAGGGAAGAATCGATGGCCAAATACTTGCAGAAGGTCAGGGAATGGGCCGCGAAATTCAAAAACTTTAGCCTTGAGCAGATACCTAGGGAGGAGAATGAGAGAGCCGACGTCCTTTCTAAGGTGGCCAATGGACTCAGGGGAACAAGGGATAGGTCGATTACCTTCCTCACAATCACAGCCAGATCAATCGAGGAAGGGGGAAAGCCGGTACATAGCATCGACCCCGTTGAGCCATGTTGGTTAGACGATTTGGTCTTACATCTAAGGGACCGCTTCTTACCCGAAAACAGAACAGAGAGGCGTCGATTGATAGCCCGGGCAGCAAGCTACTCACTCGACTCGGAAGGCGTGCTATACAAGAGGTCCGTCAATGAACCGGCCAAGAGGTGTCTAAGACCCTCCCAAGCCAAGGAGGTCCTCGAAGAGGTGCACGCCGGATCCTGCGGAAATCACTCGGGAGGCCGAATACTCGCTAAGAAGGTCTCTCGGGCCGGCTACTACTGGCCGACCCTCCTGCGAGATTCGATCAATCTGGTAAAGAAATGTCCCAGCTGCCAAAAACATTCGAACCTCACCCACCAACACCCGAGGGAAATGACCCCGGTCGACATCACGTGGCCCTTCGATCAATGGGGAATCGACATTGTTGGGCCTTTTCCCCTCGCCCCAAGACAACACCAATTCGTTATTGTCTGCGTGGAGTATTTTTCTAAATGGGTCGAAGCAGACTCTGTCCCCAAAATCACCCATACAGTAATGACTCGATTTTTATGGAAAAACATCATATGCCGATTCGGGGTGCCAAAGACTTTGATTTGCGATAATGGCCCCCAATTTCGAAGCAAGATGTTCAAGAATTATTGTTCCAAGTACGGCATCAGTTTGCGTTTCACTTCGGTCGGCCATCCTCAGGCCAATGGCCAAACTGAAGTCACCAACCGGATAATCGTGCAGAATCTAAAGACCCGACTCGACGGGGGCAAAGGAGCTTGGGCCGAGGAACTTGACGGCGTCCTATGGGCCTATCGAACCACCCCTCGAACCGCTACCGGGGAGACACCATTTTCAATGGTCTATGGTTCCGAGGCGGTGGTCCCCGCCGAGTTGATACACCAAACCGATAGGGTGTCCCATTATCAACTCGATCGCAATCAAGAGAATCGACAGTTCGACTTAGACATGATTGAAGAAGCAAGAGATCGGGCATTCCGACGGATGCAGCAGTATCGAGCCGCGGTGGCCAGAAACTACAACAAGAAGGTCCTTCATCGAGGATTCCGAGTCGGTGATCTCGTCCTGAAACGGGTCGATGTGACGAGACATGTCGGAAAGCTCGACGCCAACTGGGATGGTCCTTTCCGAGTCTCCAAGGTCGGGAAAAACCACGCCTACCACCTCGAAAAAATGAGTGGCAATCCCGTACCTCGATCCTGAAACGCCCACAACCTTAGGGCTTTTTATGTTTGAAAAGATGTAGTCTCCAACATGTCAATCAATAAAATTAGAGTTGTTTTTCGACCTAAAAGGTTGTCATATCCTTAATGGGTTGAATAGCCTAATCGATATCCTCGACTAAATTTATCTCCTAAAATCAGCCTAACTGCTTGACGTCCTTCTCACAAGGGGCTAGAGCAATTTATGTTGTCGACTTGAGGGTATTGTTTGATTTGAACATGCATACTCGAAAATGCTAATTCGAATTTAACCTTGAACAAATTTCATTAAGAATTGGTGAAACAAGTTACATTTGGATTTTCCAGCGGGAACACGGGTCGACCACCCTGGGTCGACTTAATACATCAAGATTCAAAATTTAAAGGAAAATTTACATTGAGAAGAGTCGGTGCAGGAAATTGGGAGGCCTAGTCTATTTCTTCATCGGAGGGAGTGTTGGTGGGTTTCTCGAAGAAGAGCTCGGGGAATATTTTGGCGTGGTTCAGAACCATAGGATCGACCCCTTGAGGCATCCGACTGGCGTCCTCCTCGATCCCACCAACTATAGACTGTGCCAAGGGGATGGCGAACCCGAATTCATGCTTCGACCAATCCTCCTCGGGATCTTCAGCGGCTTGCTCGGTCTGAGGACGCGGATCTGGGCATAGGAGGCCAATCTTGGTCGTATCGTAATCGACCGGAAGATAGCCCTCAGCACGACATTGGGCCAAGCACAACTCGAACCCCTCCTTCATGTCCGAAATCCCAAAGGTGGCGGTCGATCTTTTGAAGGCCGTCGACTTCATGAATCGGTAGGCCCCGAACTGCTCCGAGTCGGCGATGATTTGGTCATAAACTCGCTGACATCGCTCAATGGCAGCCCTTGCACCTTTCACCTCCCCGGCCGATTCTCCCTCTTTGAAAGCATTAAGGGTCTTCTCGGCCTCTTTGTCGAGCTTCTGGAGAGCCTCGAGCAGTTCCGCCTTCTTGGCCTCCAGCAGCTTTTTGGTTTCTTCAAGGGCCCTCTCCGCCTTCTCCTTCCCCAAAGTCGCCGCCTTCGCGCTCGAGCCGAGCCCCGCCTTCTCCGTTTCCAACTCCTGCACCCTCCTCTTCAAAATTTCGACCTCCGAGTCGATCCCTGCCTTGGCCTCCAAACGTGTCCTCCCCTCCTTGTAGATTTGGGCCCTCCGACTCATGTGATAGACATCCTGAGCAAGCTGTGACACAAAAAGAAAAGGGGGTTAATGGTCGGACATAAAGCGAATCGATAGATGGGGAAAAGATCGGATCCTTACCCCAATGATCTTCACCGCAGCCGACATTTCCAGCTCCACCTCGGACATCTTCCATCTCGACTCATGGTCGATTGGGACTTGGCAGCAATGGTATACCGCCCCGGTAGCACGGTTGTCCCTCGGGATCGACCCTATTCTTCGAGGCTTACCATCGTCCCCGATCAGCTTGTAGCCCCCAGGAAGATGCGGCTCGGAGATCTTGAGCATTCTGAAAAAGTCGGCTAGATCCTCCGTCGGGGGGTGGAATGGAAGGTGTGCCAATCTGATGGCCTCTGAGGAGAAGGGGGCCGGCGCTTTTTCGGTCCCTGAAGGTGTCGACGGGAGCGAGCCGGTGGAATTTGTGCCCCTCGACTGGCTACCCCCAGCAGTGAGGTCGATGTCTCTTGCCGGCTTGGGGACAGACGCTCCTTTCGGATCCCTGTCCTTTTTCGACCGCTTCCTATCAGGCTCAGGGAGGGGGGCTTTGTCTTTCCTTTTGAGAGTCTGCGGTGTTTGACTCGGCTCGGCCCCGGTCTTGTCCGTCCCCCTCGGGAGAACGGCATCCATGGTTTTGTGGGGCTGGGCCACCTCAGCCGCTTTTGCTAGAGCATGTTTGGCGGCGAGCTCTTCCATGTCGGCCCTCATCTTTGCCAGGCGACTCATGATTACTCTATCTAAAAAGAGGAAAGGCGAATGTTAGAATCGACTAAAAAGATAGAAATGCAAGTATGAGGGTGAAACGATCAGTCTGACTCGACCACATAATTTACCAGGGTCGAACGTCCGACTCATACGGCCGGGGGCTAAGCCAAAATCGACCAGTACTTTAGCCTCGATCAATTTCTTGCAGTCAAACTGGCCGAGGGATAGCATGTCCCGGATGAAAGTGTTGGACCACCGTGTAGCTGCAACCGGTAATGTCGAGCTTGGCCTCCAACACCACATTCTGTTCCATAAATTCGGCCAACCCGACTCGCTCTCGACATATACAAATTGGTGTTTCCAAGATTGTCCGTTTGAAGAGGTCGGCGACGTTGTGAGTTTACGTTTCTGTTTAAACGAAAGTTGCACAAACCCATAGCCCGATCCGGATCCCTCCTTGGTCACACTTACATTAAAGAGGTCCTTGGCTACCCCAAGCATGGGAATCCCGAAATACTTCATCAGAACTCGGATGCCATTGAGCATCGCATAACCGTTCGGCATTAACTGGATCGGGCTGATATTCAGGTGGTTCAGGATGTCGAGGACGTCATCATCTATCGGGATTCGAAACTCTGCTTGGATCATCTTCCAAGTTATGGTGATGCAATTTCTCGGGGGGTCGGTCATGGATTCCCCCCTTCGAGGTCGAACTAAACTGTATCCCCCCAGCTCAACATCTCCCCCAAACAAAATCTCCCTCATTTCTTCAAACATCTTGGCCGACACTTTGCTTTCGACTAGCCTAGGGTCCTTATTCAAAGTTCGGCTAGGGGATTTCCTACCATAAGGGATATGTACGCCGCCCTCTCCTTGATTATCCGAGGTTGACGGCCCCGCATCTCCTACTCGACTTGCAAGTTCCGGGCCGAGGCTCATCCCAATTGGGGGAATCGCCGTAATGGGTTCTGCAGAGGCTACGAGACTCGAAGGAGAGGCCGACTGTCTGTCCTCAGAGTCCCCCGATGCTTCCGATACCTCTACCCTATCGGAGTCCTGCGATCTAACCGACTCCTCCTCACCCGACGTCGAGGAGAGCGAGTATACATCATCCCCAGGGCCTGGGATCTTATCTGATAAGTCTGAACCAGTCGAGGTAGAAGAAGTCATCCCACCGCTCAACAGTTATTCAACCAGATTCCCTTGAAGTTCGCCTTCTCCTTGAAATAAGGGTTAAGGTTTTCGTGTCAGGGATCGAGTCGAAAGCGATTTGAGATGGGGTTCTTCTCACTCGACTCCGGACTCTCCAACAGATAGAAATAAAAAGAAATTAAAGCAGTAAGAGGGAAAGAAGTTGAGTCGAAAAGGCTTACCGGGAAATTTCGCAGATGATTTGGTCGACTCGAAGTATCCGGAGGCTGATCTCGAAAAGCTTTTAAGGACTCGAACTGCTCTGGAAATTACTAAAGAAGTGAAGGGTGCAAATGAAGGCCGTAAGGGGCTATTTATAGGGGTTACCCTGGGCGGGAAAATCGAAGACGAACCGTCGCCATCATTACGCCTGGGGCCCACTTCTCGAAAACTGAAAGGACACTGCCACGTCATCGTGGCACCGCCTTTCCGGGGGCTAATGACGTGGTCCCATCCAGAACAGCCACGCTGGCGACACGTGGACCACTAATCACGAGCCACGTCGAGTGGCAGACCGGTCAAAGGTGCCACGCAAGCCTCCCAATCAGCCACGTCCAACGGAAAACCCTTCAAGAAAGTAAAAGCTGACCATTCAACCGTGTCGACTCGACTAACCTCAGGAATAGTCGAAACACCATCGACTATGCCCAAGGCAAGTCGGCGAGTACTCGACCGTTTGGTTACCAGGTCGAACTGGGGTCGACCATCCCGGGGCCCACTCCGCCGTTTCCAGCATTAAATGAGGCCTGACAGGCCGTACGAAGCAGGTGGCGCATTTAATGTACCTACAAGTCGCACTGTACAGGTAATCATTACCTTAATAGGTATAAATACCCCCCCCCCATAAATGCCATTTAACACACACAACTACCACATTAAAAACGCACAAGTTACTCGATAAGCTCCCAGCCACTCGATACTAACTTGAGCGTCGGAGTGCCGACAAAGGGAATCACCCCTCCCGTCCTTTGTCGGTCCGAAGCTTACGTTTGTCACTCTCCCCAGGTCGATTCCATATCGAGCTCTGCCCCACCAACAAATCTCAAGTGACTCGAGTCGACAGGTACAGGACACCGCCACGTCATCAATCCGGATCCGACACGATCAGTATGTGCTGGTGTCGGAGGGGTGTCGATGGTGGGTCTCGGCTGGAGCAAGAAAGGGAGGAGAGAATTGGAGAAAAAGAGGAAAGAAGAAAGAAAAGGAAAAGAAAATAGAGGGGGGGGTGTGTCTCGTGAAATGTAGGGAGAGAGAGAGAAAGAAAGAAAAGTTAAATCGTGGGGCCCGAGTTAGGTTAGATATTTTCTTGGACTGGATTGAATTATTTCGGTGGGTTTTAGCTGGCTTAGGGATTAAATTGAAATATGGTTTGGAAAGGTAACGAGGTCCGAATTGAGTAAAAAGGGTATCTAAGGGTTCGAAAAATTATAAGGAATAGAAAGGCGAGGCTCGGGAATGCATATGTGTACCCGTTTGAGAATTTTACAATAAAATACATTTAAATAAATAGGACACGTATTAACAATTAATTCACGTAATTAACAATTAAGTCACATAATTAAATAATTAAAAACATAAATAACAATCAAAACACGTAACACTCAGTCTACTCTCACTTGTCACGTCATAACTGGCCAGTTTGAAAATACGAGGCGTCACACTGCTGGTATTTGTGTATTAACGAATGTTTTTTTCTTCTTTTTACATCATTTTTGTTTATGCACTTTGTCACTATAGTAGCGGCACTTCACAAAATACTTTTGAGGTTTCATTCTCCCCAATCTTTTGCCCTTATTCTATAGCTCATCCACCTCCTTTCTTCTCACCTTTTTAGGTCTTCTAGCCTGCCTGCCAAGATTAGCTGAAAGTGGTGGAATATTTCATGTTTTCTGCCATATTCTTGGTTCATTCGCTGGAAGAATAATGTAGCACCCCGCACGATGGTATAATACTTCCCCACACCTAGACCTAATCCACATACGAGATGGGAGACCCGCACATGAACCGAGCATAGGCAAATGGGAGACACACCTAATCTATGCGGGATGTAGACTCTGAATTCAAAAAAAACAAAGTGTGCAAATCCGAAAGCTTAAACATGCCAAACAATAAAATCTAAACATACAAGTGATGGGTTCAACTAGCATAATTACCTAATCTCGAATCTTTACATAAGCTACATAATACATTCATATATATATATACACGATCATGTTATATAGACTTAATCAAATTCGAAAGTGAATGCAAAGGACTCCAACTTGTACAAAAGACTCGACTCCAAAACAGACTGCCTAGCTCGAACTCCAAAGCAAACCTGCAAAGCTAAAAACATGGGGAGGGGGAGGGTCAGTCCAAAGACTGAGTGAGGGGCTACGCACGCACACCTACATATACATAAGAGCACGGCACATTTAAAAGTGGATGTTCGTGAATCCGAGATTAGTTTTTGCATGCTAAAACATTTACCCGTGATAATATATATATATATATATATATATATATATATATATATATATATATATTTATATATAGGGTGATTTACCAACAAAACCAGACGGAGCTTAAGTTACATAATCCAAGGGTAAGTTCAAAACAGAGCAAACTTATCAAAGCATACTTTATTAGGTTAAAATATACCAAATTTTATCTTAATTTGATAATCTACCCCCGTTTCACGAACTTATGACAGACAGACAAACAGAACACTCTGGCTGGTACGGGTTCAAATTCCAACCAATTCCTTCGTATCATATTTAAATTCATATTCAAACGAAATCAAATCAAACATACCTTCTCTACTCCGGGTGATGGAAAGGTAGTACATACCCTAGCCATCCAAACATATATATGTGGGTCGTGAGTTTCATGATACCCACGCTCAAGGATTCCATTCCTCAACCAACTTGCTGGTGGGGACCGGGTTGATCCTTTCAAAGTGGAGACGGTACTCGGGAATAACCCGACGGCCTAATGTCGTCCCGAGGCTCCCTCGCACAAATCTCCGGGGCCCATCAAAGTGCAAAGTTTAGAGTTCAAAATTCCAAAGTACAAAACCCGCTATTGACAGACACATAGACAGACAGACAAACATAACTCATGCATATCATACTTATCATATCGTACGTACATACCAGACACACACACCAACCTTAAAATCATATCAAAACCGAGACTAACCATACATAGGTTCATACATAGCATTCATACTTTCAAACATATAGCAAAACCATCAAGATATATATTTCGCACATATCTACATATACATAAGGCTTATAAGTCGCATACATTCGAAAACGAGCAAGTTGAATAGGGTTTAACTATATCCTAACCTCACCTTACACCGATGAAGCCAAAACACGACGAATGATCCACCTCAAAATCAACTCGGCCGATAAAACACCACCTCCGGTGCACCTAAACAAACTGAAGACAAAGCACAAGACTTAGACTCGAGAATGGACCACATAGACACACGGTTTATGCATAAGTGCTTAAGAGATGCAAACACGTAAGCAAGGCTCATAATCATATCAAATTCATGCAAGAGAAGTCATATCACACTCAATATACTCATTTAATATCATGTAGCATGTTAAGAATAAGTTCATGTGCACAATTAATGGATCAAAGATAAACAAAAGGCATATGGTGGCATTTATTCATTTATGAACACATATCGCCTTCCTAAAGCAACATAAAATGCATATAAGAATGAATACATACACATACACATGATAAAACAAGTTAGGAACAAGTTCGGAGTGTTAGGAATAGTGCCCTAGAAAGCCGATTGTATATCCGCTTTGTATTTTTCCTTATTGTAATCACAGACAATCTTTGAATAAAATAACAAATTGAGGCAACACTTCTTTATATGCTCTTGTTTGGTATGCGTTTACTTTAGCTGTGCATGTATGAGAACTCCCCTAATCCTGATGACTTTAGGACTCTACCATTTAGGTGAAATGGTTCATGAAACGAGCCCTATATCACATAAGTCATGATTAGTAAAATACTCCAAGCCGATGAGTCCTACAGACAGTAGGAGTGTCAACCTGACTCCTCTAAGGCTTGCTTGTGGGAGCACCCTCTTAAGAAGGACCACCTTGTTTTATGGAGGTGCAAAGTGTATAGTTGATACGTGCGTGATATATGAGGGTGCTTACTTCTATAAGTAAGTTCACTGAGGTGCCCCGTGTGAGAAGATTCCTAAATGGGAAAGGAAGTTTCTATTTCAGGAAATGGAAACTTCCAAATTAGGAAATATCTCACGAGTCATTGATGTGATTAATTGATCCTTAGACTTGAGGTTCCATGTCACTTTGTGAGTTAACTCTGTAGTCTTAGGGATAAGCTTTAAAGGGTGTCGCCTTAGACAACTGATTCAAGGCTTATGCTGGGGCTGCACAAGTGACTCATGAAAGTGAATGAGAATCAAGAAAGGACCTACACTTGCATTTGCAAGGTGATCTCTTATTGTATAAGTCATTCATATTCCATATGGAGTCCTTGGCCAAGGCAGTAGATCAAGACATCAAGAAAAGGGTTTCTTGGATTGAGATCAAATGGATATGAAATGCACTTAGCTTTAAGACCAGATTATTAGGGTTCTGGTTATTCCCTTACCCTAGATCTTGGTTGAGAGATAGTAAGTAGGAGGATTGTATCTCACATGAATCAATGACTTAAAGGTTCTGTCGAATCGAGACATTCCAATTCAGCTAGGGGTTAAACACCTGTTGCTAGACTATGGTCGTTTAATCTGTGGACTGATTAATTAATTAGTGAATTAATTAATTAGGGTCACTGCTAATTGAATTGAGAACCTAGAGGGTCACACACAACAACTTGGTTACATGAGTTGAGGCTTTGAAATGATTAAATGAGTTGATCATGCCGAGAGGGTTCCACACGTGTGGGTCACGTGAGTGACACGTGTCCTTGGGGACACGTGTGTCACACGTGCATATATATATATATATATATATATATATATATATATATATATATATATATATATATGTGTGTGTGATTAAATAATTAATGTGTTAATTATCTAATAGACTTTGGTTTAATTTTTGAATTAAAAAAAAGTCTTATTTTGGAGAAAAATAATCTATTTAATTAATTACGAATTAATTAATTAGATAAAATAAGTTATTTATTTATTAATAAATAAAGTATAATATTATCCAAAAGGGTTTTGGATATTTTAGCTCTCCTAAAAGTTGATTTGAATTAGAATTCAAAATCAAGGTTAGGAATTACTAACTAAGTTTCGGCCGCCCCTCTCCTTCCTATATATAGGGGAGCTCGAGCTCCCCTTAGGAGTGATTGACAATTCTTTTGGTTCATGTGTTGAACATCATCCTTTCTCCAAGATAAAATAAACCCTAGGTTAAGCCTAAACACTAACTAGAGAACTAGCATCCTTACTAGTTAGATTGTAGTCAAGTTGGTGGACTATCTCTAGAGAGTTTCAAGTTAGAAGTTTTAAAGATTCGAGCTTTACCAAGGGGAGGGGATCAAGCCTCGAGAAGAGCATTCTTGTGTGGCTTGAAACGCTTCAAGAAAGATTATTGAAAAGTAAGTTTCTAATCTCTACAAATTCGGATTCACGATTGCGAGTTTCGATCCTTTTTGTTGGAAAATTTTTAAATTTCCGCTGCTTTCTGATTCCCGTTTTCCAACACGGAGGTGGAAAGATACGAGAAAAACGGAATAAAAACACGAAAAGAGGTTCCAAGTGAAATTAGGCCAAAGCTGATAGTTTTTCCAAAACAGACAAGTTATAGGAAAACAGCCATAACTTGATTTTGAGAAATGGGAATTATGTTTTGTTTCTTGAAAATGAAACTATACACATAGATCTTTCCAATGGTATGTGGCTCAAATTGTGGTTCAAAGCGAGGCTAAAATGGCGTAGGTTTGAAGTTGGACGAAAGCAGTTTTCCGGTGAAGTGGCGACACAAAAATCAAACGGTTATATCTCACAATCGAAGAATGTTCTAAACTCAAAAAGGTTTATTGAGTGAAAATTTCAGGTCAATCGGAGGCCGTTAGGATAGGTAACGGCCATTAGGAAATTGCCTTGCGAAAGAGTGGTCGTTATCTGCCCCTGGAGCCCCTGTACTGACTAATGACCGTTAGGCTAAGGGGGTAACGGCCGTTAGGCCTCCCCTGAAGCTAAAAACAATGGCAGAAATGCTGAAACTCGACGGGAAAAGTCCCCAAACAACCCCAACTCCGATTCCAACCCAAAAACACCTCAAGAACACCACAAAACATGTTGTAAATCATGTAGGGAGCATAAAATACAAATTTAGATCATCAAAGAAGGCAAGAAATGAGGTATTTCACAATCCACCATTAATGCACATTTAAGCTCCATTAATGGAGTTTCATGTAATACACAACCATCAATCAAAATTCCACCAAATATACAACAAAGAAGCTTGAGGGAGCAATATATATCAGCCTTGGAGCAAATAATTCAAGTTTGAGAGCATGGGAGCAAATTTTTCACACAATTGCAGTATTCATCTTCTTCTCCATCTCAAGAAATAAAGCAAAGAAAATGGGATTCAATTGAAAGAAAACGAAGCACACGAAGAGGGGAATTCAATGCTTACCTTGGATCGTTGATCGGGCGAGAAATGGAGTCGGAACTTGAGCTCGAAGGTGTAGGGATTGGCTTTCTTCTCTTCCCTTCTCCCTTGGCTGAATAACAGTACAAAAATGGGGAAAAAGAAGAATAATTCAGCCCTTTAAAGGGCTAGGCAGGGGTCCGTCTTGAGGGGAAACAGGTCGGGTCAAAAGATCCGGTCCATTCGGATCGGATTTTAAAATGGTAGGGCTATCAAATGGGCACAGAAAAAATACAAGGTTAATTTTATTGGATCCGAATCGTCGAAATGAATCCAATGGCAAAGTCAAAATTCGAATCTGAATTTCCGAGCTCAAGATATCCGAAAAGGATCCAAAACATCCTAATTTTAATTAGGTCCCTAAACTCTTAAATATTGGGCATTCGAGCCCAAACATATTAATTAAATTCTAATACACACATAACATGAAATTAAATTCACGTTGACACATAGGGCATGCAATAGCACTAAATTCATGAAAATACTGAACTAAACTCTTTCGTGACGTCTTACCTGAATTGTTGAAAAGTCGGGGTGTTACAAATTACATGTGCATACACCTTCATGTAAGTATCTACATTGTAATACTCACTTACATAGTCTCGTGGATCAAGATCTTGACTTTGAAGAGCTGAAATACCATAGTAGCAAATACAACATACAAGAGCAGAAGCATTTAAACAAACTTAAATAAAGCTTATGATCAAAGTTACATATTACTTAGAACAAATTATATACAAACTTGCCACAGCAGGCTAAAAGTAACGAATACAAATTACAAATCTCCAAGCTACAAAAGTATCAAAGTACAAATGCAAAACAAGCTAAAGACTTAGATGTAGACTCGAGCTATCCTACCAAAGACTCAAAAGACCGCAAACCGCCTAGCTCAAACCACAAAATGGGTACCTGCAAGCTAAAAACATAAAGAGGGAGGGGTCAATCACGCGGACTGAGTGAGGGGCTACACACGCACGTGTACAGACATATACGGAGCATAGCAGGTATCAAATTGGGAGTTCATGAACCAGGGTGTGGTTTTTTGCATTCTAAATCATTTTCTCACGTGATAATACATATAGGGAGAGGGAATTTTAGGGCCGAAGGCCAAACAACCAAATTTTACTAATTGAGAATCCACTCCCGTTTCACGAACTATTACATAACAAACTAGCATAACGGAAACATACACATAAGGCAAACCTTTAGGCAAGAGGGACATGTGCAATGGGGTAATGTCCATCCCGGATCCCCTATCCCACATCCCGATGATCATGCACGAAAGTAATAACCGGCGTCCCGAGTCTCACTTACCCATAATCATCGAGCCCCAGACAGATTCAGAGTCAGAGTCATATCAGATTCAGAGGCATATCAGATCCATATTTGTATTCGTATACTTATTCGTACTCATATCCATATCATAATCATAGCAGATTCATATTCATATCATTAGGCGTACTCATACTCGTATCATAATCATATTCATAATCATAACATAGTCATATCATATTCCTAACATATTCATATCCATAGTGTATCTATATCTGTAACATATCCATGTTCATAACATATCCTAGCATACTTATACTCCTAGCATATTCATATCCTAACATATTCATACTCATTAAGAAAACCTAATCATAGCACTTACCATACCTTGCATATCATATTCTATATCACGAGACATAATCATACGTATTCATAGCTCACATATATTACGTATACATAAGGTTTATTTCACATACATACATATCAGGCACGTTTCATTAGGGTTTAACTATAACCTAACCTCACCTTACACCGATAAACCGGGCAAAAGAGAATAAGACCAACGCCTACGGAGTAACCTCGTCACCAATAGGATACTCCTCTGAACAAGACAAACATTACAAGATAAACTTAGACTCAAAATGAACTATAGAGACGTTCGGCAAATGCATATGAATGGAAGTGATGCGAATGAAATGCAACAAGGTAGCACTTAACGCATACGAGTTCATATCTTGCACATTTCACGTCAAATAAGTCCACAATGTAGCGCCCGAGCGCGTGATGCCACATCCCCCGCACTAAGACCTGACCTGCATATGAAATGGGTAATCTATACACGAGCTGAATCAGAACGAACGGGAACACAACTCACTTGCTATGCTAGACGGGAGCTAAACTTCGAAACCAAATTGACAAATCCACCAAAATAAATGCACGTGCGTAAGCAGAACATAAGGATAATCACAGTATAAGCAGTAAGTGACGGGTTTAACTAGCATAGATACCTAGTCCCGAAATTTTAAACATAAATCATAAATCACAATATACGGGTTCAAACTATCCCTAGAAGCCTGTCCCGAATTCATAAAAATATAAACATAGCAATTTATTCAATCCTTGTATAACTCATTCAATCTACAAAATACGTGTGAAGTGACTCAGACTTAACCCCAAGACTCGACAGACTCGAATTCCCGCCTAGCACTCCCACACCTGCAAAAAAAAAAAAAACTGAAACAAAGACGGGTTCAATCTTTAGGATACTGGTGGTTATAAAACAGGGCATAAGCATAAATATTGCAGAATTTAAACATACACATGCAAGTTATAACCCCGTGTGAAGTTTTACAACAATTTCCCAAGTGGGTAAAGAAAAGCATCAACGGGATTACAACTATCATATTCATTCATTCATTCATTCATGAGGTCATTACGTGAGCCCTGGCTAGTGGGCAAATTCTCCAACCTTCTCCTCGTGTGTGCATTATCCAATCGTTCATTCATTATCGATCATGCAACAATCATTCATTCATAATCATTCGTTCATATACACCTCTTTCCTCCGGGTGGTGAACGGGTTTGCAAGGCCCGGCTACCCATACATAATGGTTCCCCTTCCTCGCCAAATCTCCTAGCGAGGTCGGTTTCATTGTAGTTGATTGGAACTAGTACATGGGAACACTGTCGGCCCTTGCCTCCCCGGATAGCCACATGCACTAAGTCCCTGGGCCCGTGTTTACCTTCATGCTCTCGCCAAAAATCATTGGGTAGGGATTTATAAAAGAAAGGCTTTACATTGGAAATCATTTACTCTAAAGAGACTCGATATATATATATATATATATATATATATAGTACTTTGGCTCAAAACCTTTCACGTAAGGGATATATCGGGTCATCATAACTATTAGAAGAGAAACCCACCTGTTATACCTTACCGAACAATACCAAGAAGAAATAAAGACTTGAAGGTGTCCTATGAACCCGACATATATCCGCCCTAGAGAAAACTGTACAAAAAGGCAACACGGTGCATTCGTAAGACTCAAGACTTCATATGAACCATCTATGACGCACGACAATGCAATGAACATGATATGAAGTGCTTATGAGACAATAACATATTATGAAGATGTTCATGTGCAATTAATGCATTAGAAGCACCTAAACGAGTAATTCATTCAAGTTCAATCAATACATGAAGGTTTGAAGTTCATTCGTTCCATATCTTTCATGAATCGTATCAAATCGAGCCATAACCTTAAAATAATAATCATAACACACATATCAACATGTTTATAATGCATAGGAATCAATTTAAGGTGAAAGGAATCCATTAACACATAAGGAAAACAATAGTTGTAAAGAAAGCCATATTGTAGCATTTAAACGTTCACAATTTCATTTCACGTTTACACATTGAATTCATAACCTAAAGTTCATAAATATGTCATAATATATCATATACCTTCAATTAAACAAACATATAATTCATTCAAACCACATACGGAGTCCGAGGAAGTGGAAGGAAAGCAAGAAACCGGATTTAGTCGAGTTTGAAGAAAGCTAACAGTTTCCAATTTGCATAGTCTGTAGTAAATTGAGAATATCTCGTGTTATAGAAGTTGGAATTAAGTTTTGTTTGTTGCATATGATAAATGGCTCGAATCGTGGTTCAAAGCGATGTGAAAATGGCATAGGTGCAAAGTGGGACAAAGCAGATTTTCGGTAATATAGCGACACCAAAATGAATCGATTATATCTCATAAACCAAGAATGATGTTAGGGTGATTCAAATTAGAGGATATTCTAGACTTCAAGAGGTTTAAGTGGTTGAAAATTTAGGTCAATCGGAGCTCGTTTGGATAGGTAATGGCAAAAGAAGAAAATGTGTTACCAAACATCACACATATGAATTCTTAAGGAAGGAAGAGTGGTGACGGGTGTCACCACTCCTTAGGCCAAAATTGGTGATGGAGGTTAAGGCTTACAGATCCACAAGATTTCGGTATGGAATGGTAGTGACAGGTGTCACCAAATTTGTGAGTAAACGGGGTAACGGGTGTCACCCTTAAAGATCAACATTATCATCTCTAGTTCATGACAGCAGCAGCAACGTACCATTTCCCCTGCTCCAGAAGCCACAAAAGTAAGAAAAAGGCAACACCACAAGGCAAGAAATGACCAAGAACAAGGCAACAAACTACACTCCAAGTTATCACAAAAATTCGAGCAAGGAAAGGAAGGAAAAAAGATCAAATTCAAGCTTCTTAAACCTTAAGATATCAAGCTTCATTAATGGCATATCAATAAATACTCAACCACCATGTAATAAGGTTCCATAAATGCAATAAGGGAGCACAAGTGATCAACTTACAAGCACCAATTCATCAAATAATTCAAGGAAAGCAAGGATTCAAGAATTTCTAATAAAACCTAACTATTCATACAAAAATTCAATCCATACTCAAACCTTCATGAAAATAAGCATGCCATAGATCAAAATGACCCTAAGAAGGAGAGAAATAAGATCATAACCTTACCTTTCGAATTTGGAGAGAATTGGTGGAGTATTGAGCTCAAAAGGATGAAGATGAATAACATTTTCTTCTCTTCTCAAGGGGGTCACGATTTTGCTGTTGATTTTGTCTCCTCTTGGTATATGAAATGAAATATTTGAATTTGAATTCCCGACCTCAAGATATGCTGCCTGGAACCAAAGGTGCGCTTAATTCTCTTCAGCCTCCATTTTGGTTCCAAAACCCAAAATAAATCCAAAACCCCAACAAACGAATCCGAAAATATAAAACGAGCATATAGACATGTTCATAATACACATAGCTTCAACATACCAAGTTTTCACGAAATTCGAAAATCAAATCTGATAGAAACGACACTCAAACATAACCATATAGGCTTTAACGTTTCAAGAATTTCATAGGAAATTTCATATTCAAATATTCAAATAGTAACAAATTAATAAAAGCAATAATAAATGAAAGAATATATAATTAATTTAATTGCGCATATTGGTTAACACATACGTCATACTTTTACACCTGAAAAATCGGGGCGTTACACATAAACTTAACACAACAATAATAACACATAAATTAACATGTTAACAATACACACAAGTCATAAAGAATGCAAGAAAATATCATACGAGATAATTAAATGAAGTTACAATGCATGCATGCGAGCAAGGAAGCATTAAGGTCATACAAATTCATATCAAGTCATAAGGCGTATAAAATCAACGAAATCACATAATAAATTCACAAAAACGAACATAACATATCATAAAACAAGTTAACAATGCATAAGAAGTGAAAACAAAGTAAGAAGATCATGTATTACACGAAAGAAGCAATGAAACAAGCACATGCAGTAGCAGGCACAAGTCGCAGCCGCATCATCTTTTACACACAAAAAGGTCACGGCCGCGCCACCACTTCGAAGCCAGCCAAAACTAGGGTCACGGCCTTGACTCGAAAAGGGTCGCGGCCATGACCCACCCCTCGAAACAAGGCAAAAACACCACCACGGCCACGACAAAGAAAGGTCTTGGCCCGATTGCGGCCGCGACACCGAGTTGCAGCCACGTAAATGAGCTGAAAACAGGGCAAAACCAACAGGAAAGGAAGGGGCAATGAACCAGTAGCTAAGAAACAACAAACACACATAAAAACTAACACAAATCAGGTCCTAAATGCAGCAAGGAAGCAAGAATGAAGCAAGGAAGCAAGGTGATCAAGTATACATCTCATTCTTCAAGTTTCATGGAGTTCAACAATGGTGGTTCAATCCACAACCAATTTCCATGAAATCAAGCTTCATAAACTCAACAAAGAAGTTATCTAGATCATATATTGAGCCTCAAATCAAGAAATGCATCAAGGAAGTACAAGGATTCATCAAAATTACACATAACCCTAACTATTCATGCTCTTGTCCATAACATGCTCAAACCTTGAATAAAACTTGCAAATCATGGCTTAAAAGAACCATAAGAGAGTGGAGAACAAGAATATATGCTTACCTCTTGAATCGGAGAAGGATCAAAGGAGATACGAGCTCAAAATCTCCAAGGGTGAATAGTGATGGGACTTTTCTTCTCTCTTGGGTTGCAGCTGCTCTTCCTCTCTCTCTCTTGGCTGATACACAAAATGAGGGTTAAGTGTTAGATAGGGGTTTTAACTAGGGTTAAGTGGGTCCAAGTTTGAGCTCATTTGGTTAAGAAATGAGGGAGTTCTGGTTAAAACCGTCAAAGGTGGTCGTCATGCGAGTGAGGCACGGTTCGATGAAATTTTGAAGGTTCAAACGGGCTTCGAAAAATACAAGGCTTATTCCATTGGGCCCGAATCTTCAAAACGAGTCTAAAGGTGGTGTCAGAATTTGAATCTGAATTCCCGAGCTCAAGCTACGCCACCCGGAACCCAAGGTGCGCTAAATGCTCTTTAGCCCCTTTAAGTTTCGTTTCACCAAAACAAATAAAAACTCAACTAAACAAGTTCTAAAACACGTTTAAAGCATATAAACACATTTATAATTCATATATTTCATGCATAGCAAGTTTTCACAAAAATCGAAAATGAAAACGGAGTTAAACGGATTAAAAAACGAGTTAAAACTGTTTAAAACGTTCAAAATTTAAACATAAAGCATATAATCAAATATTCAAATATCAAATAAATCATATGATAGCATACTTAATTAATTAAATGCGCACTTAGCACACTCGTGACATCATACCTGTATGGCCGAAAAGTCGGAGTGTTATAGTATCAATAGGCTCAGATTCTTAAAATTTTGAGATCAAATCATTTTGAGTTGTCATGATTGCAAATTACATCTTTATCTATGTAAGAAAACAGAAATAAAAACAAAAAGCAAAAAGGTCCCCACTTGCGACAAAAAATGTAGAAAGTTTGGACCACAACAAAAACAAAACAAAATATGACACCCAAAAAGAATCTGACATTCAAACAAGGTAATCTAAAGCATTATATAACTTGTGTAGAGCTTTTAAGGGGTAATAAACAATATTTCCTATAACAATCGACTTTTTTGGAAATCATTAAAAAAATACCATATAGAGGCGCCCTAAATGCATCTCTCACTTGCGTTTTGCGCATGATAACAGCATACTTATCCGAATTTTTAAGGCCCCGTGCTACCATAGTTGGGAGTTTTGGAGCCATTATCGCCGCATTACTAAGGTGAAGAATGGGTGATGAAGGTAAAGCAAGTTAGAGTAATTGCGGGTTTAAGGGAATTTAGGATTTTCTGCAACTGTTCTAATATGCTGAGTGATAAAATTTGGAGTTTTTTTAAGGTCAAATTAAGACTAATGGAGAAGTGACGTCATTAGGTTTTACCGTAAAAAAATGAACGAGAGAGGGTTCGAGACAATTAGGACCCAAGGGACGCCCAAAACTTATTTTAGGGATATAACCCTCAATTTCTTTTCCCCTCTAAAGCACGGACACGCCTAAAAAATGGCCCGTGCAGTGTCCGACACGTGTCGGACACGGACACGGCTCGGACACGGCACGGACACGTGTCGGACACGGCTGAAGGAGTGTCCGAAAAAAAAAAAAAAAAAAAAAATTGGGACACGGTGTCGGACACGGCGAGGTGGAGTGTCCGACACGGCTCGGACACGGCGGAGCAAATTTGATCATTTTTTTATGTTTTTTTTAATATTTTTTGAATTTTTTGGAGAGAAAATTGAAATAACAAAACTTATTTTAGTTTTTAATATTATATATTTTTATAAATATTTTATGTTACATAGATTATACTTATAAAATATTTTTATTTTTATATAAAATATCTTTATTTATATATAAAATATATTTATTTATATAAAATATAGCCGTGTCGGAGCCGTGTCGTGTCCTAAAATTTTGAAAAAATCCGTATCGCCGTGTCCGTGTCGTGTCGTGTCCGTGTCGCCGTGTCCGTGTCCGTGCAACATAGCTTTTCCCTTTTTTTTATTCTCTATTATCTGACGTGGCTAATAATCACGTCATATCTTTCAAATTCAGATCTCCCACTCAAATTAAACCCTAGTTTCTTGGGGCATTCGGTTAAAAGGGACACCCAAGTGTTTTTTTAGTAACCCCTAGTTTCAAAAGAATTGGGTACATAACCTTTTTCTCAATTTTGTCTAATAAAATAAATATTAAATATAATTATTTTCCACGTGGCAAATCGAGTAAGCGATCTTAGAAATCGCACACTCGATTTTTTTTTCTTTTTTTCTTTTATTTTCTTTAATTATTTTTATTCATCATGATTTCTTTAAATCTATTTTTCACTTTTTTCTTTATTTTTATTTATCACTTATTATTTTTTATTTATTTTCTTTTATTTTTTTAAGATCCAGATTTTGTTTATTCATTTTTCCACAAAAAATCGCGTACGCGATTTCTACCATCGCGTACTCGATTGCAGAAATCGCGTGCGCGATCGCAGAACTCAAGAAATCGCGCAAGCGATTTCTGCAATCGCGTGAGCGATTTCTATAATCGCTCACGCGATTTCTAGAAATCGAGTGCGTGATTGCTACAATCGCGTGAGCGATTTCCATAATCGCGCACGCGATTTCTGAAATCGCACGCTTGATTCATGAAATCGCACGGTTATAGAAATCACGTACTTGATTTCTTGAAGAAATCTGGAAAAAAAAAATGCAGAAGAGTAGAAGAAGAAGACATAAGATTTTTGGATCTTCAATTGCAGAATACAGTCAGAAATAGTTGCAGAAGATAAAGATATGGCGATGCAGAACACGAATTCGACGGAGGCCATTGCAGAAGATGAATCCACGACGAGAAGACATCTATGGAGGCGATTGCAGAAGACGTCGGCGGCGAGAGAAGGTGAGAAGACGAATCGCAATGAGAGAATCTGAGAAGGAGAGGTGCAGGCGAGAAGACCGTCTCTATTTTTCATCGTCGAAGGAGAGAAGAAGGAGAGAACAAGAGAAGGAGAGAAGAAGAAACGACGAAGAAGAAAAGAAACTAGAGACAATTAGGACCCAAGGGACGCCCAAGACTTATTTTAGGGATATAACCCTCAATTTCTTTTCCCTTTTTTTTATTCTCTATTATCTGACGTGGCTAATAATCACGTCATATCTTTCAAATTCAGATCTCCCACTCAAATCAAACCCTAGTTTCTTTTCTTCTTCGTCGTTTCTTCTTCTCTCCTTCTCTTGTTCTCTCCTTCTTCTCTCCTTCGACGATGAAAAATAGAGACGGTCTTCTCGCCTGCACCTCTCCTTCTCAGATTCTCTCATTGCGATTCGTCTTCTCACCTTCTCTCGCCGCCGACGTCTTCTGCAATCGCCTCCATAGATGTCTTCTCGTCGTGGATTCATCTTCTGCAATGGCCTCCGTCGAATTCGTGTTCTGCATCGCCATATCTTTATCTTCTGCAACTATTTCTGACTGTATTCTGCAATTGAAGATCCAAAAATCTTATGTCTTCTTCTTCTACTCTTCTTCATTTTTTTTTTCCAGATCTCTTCAAGAAATCAAGTACGTGATTTCTATAACCGTGCGATTTCATGAATCAAGCGTGCGATTTCAGAAATCGCTTGCTCGATTGTGGAAATCGCGTGCGCGATTATGGAAATCGCTCACGCGATTGCAGCAATCGCGCACTCGATTTCTGGAAATCGCGTGAGCGATTATGGAAATCGCTCACGCGATTGCAGAAATCGCTTGCGCGATTTCTTGAGTTCTGCGATCGCGCACGCGATTTCTTGTGGAAAAATGAATAAACCAAATCTGGATCTTAAAAAAATAAAAGAAAATAAATAAAAAAGAAAAAGTGATAAATAAAAATAAAGAAAAAATTGAAAAATAGATTTAAAGAAATCATGATGAATAAAAATAATTAAAGAAAATAAAAGAAAAAAAGAAAAGAAAAAAAATCGAGTGTGTGATTTCTAAGATCGCTTACTCGATTTGCCATGTGGAAAATAATTATATTTAATATTTATTTTATTAGACAAAATTGAGAAAAGGGTTATGTACCCAATTCTTTTGAAACTAGGGGTTAACTTACTAAAAAAACACTTGGGTGTCCCTTTTAACCGAATACCCCAGTTCAGTGGATTTAAGTTGTCAAATATTTAAAACATTTGGGCTTATATTGACTGAATCAATAAACCCTAAATCAAACTCGAAAATTGGTCTGTCCCACAAAACCAAAAATAATATTTACTCTAAAAAAAAAAAAAAGTCTTAAAGTTGGTCGCAGAGAATTTCATCTTCATTGCTTGGAAGCAAAACTCCTTTTTCACTATTGAATGACATTGAACCAGGGATGGAGTTATACCCAACCCCCATAAATTTTTAAATTTTTTTTTTTTTTTTTTTGGTTATTACATATAAATCTTAGAATATTTATATAATTGTTTTCGTTATTTAGAGTTTTTGTCTTTTCATTTTAAATAAAATTACAGTATCACCATATTTAATATCGTTTATATTTTTTATATTTAATTTTCCCCCCAATTCTATCCCTACACTGAACCTTATTTTGATTTGGGGTAGTTTGAAATAACTCCCCATCAGTTTGGAATATTTTTACTTTACTTCCCATAAAATTATACAACATAATAAGATATAAATGCTGCATTAGAACGTTTTAGTACTACATTTTGTGAAAATTATACAACATATTTTGAGAGGTATTTTAAGTACTACATTATGTGAAAATTATACGACATTTTGCCAAAATGGGGAATTAAGTAAAAATATCCCTAACAATTGAGGATTTATCCCACGTTACCTGTTTTGATTTCACAGGATTTGGTAGTCTTTGCTTCGTTCCAGTCAGGAGTAATAATAGGACAACGTCCGATTACATTGCTAGAAAATGTATAGTCTCAAATCTCAAGATATAAACCAATCACCTAGAAAATGTGCCTGCCTTAGTTTTCTAGAACCAATCACTTGTATTTCTTTAGTTTTATGAAGTTGAAGCTATTCCTATGTCTCATATTAATGCTAGTGAATTCACTAGATGTTGCTAGGATAATTATATTATAGGGATATTTCTCATTTAAAATTTTCAGCAAAAAAAAAAATCATATTATTGTATTCGTATTTTATCGGTATCATTATGTTTGTATGTATTATAAAAATTTCTATAGATGTTATCATACATTGTTGACACAATTTATTTTATAATAGTATTTATATTTAGTAGAATAATATCAAATATATAATCTTCCAAAATTAAGATTAAATTTGATATTATTTTATTAATTAGATATTTTTATGAAATAATCCCTTTAATGCCTAGTTGGATTATAACTTTATGTGTTGATGGTGTCTCGATCAATCAAATTAACTATTGCAGCCTAAGAAAGTCAAACCAAATTAAGTGACGACATATGCTCACTTCATCATAAACCAATAAAAGTCAAATCTCATTTGATATTATCTTTCTGAAAAAAACACAAGAATAAATATATTAAATGAGTTCCGGTTGAATTTCAACTCTTAAATTCCACCACTACATAACGGGTCATGGTAGTTCAGTCTACGCATAAAAAAAACAAGATATAGACATCGAATCAAGTCTAAGAAGGCCAAAATACTCTTTAAATACCCAGTGCAGAGTTCTAAGGCATTCTAAGGTTGGTAGAGTTTTAAGGCGTTCTAAGATATTCCCATAGCAGCAAACCAATGTTATTCTTAAATCAAATTCACGGTGTTACCAACGATTTCATCGGTGTTCATCGAAATCCTACATTTGATTTATAAATAAGTCTAAAAACCTACGAACTAAAGTTATTCAAATCCATTTGAAGTTTGAAGAAAATCAAACAATCAAATTCATCCAATGAGTATGTGAGTATTTCTGTTATAATCAGATGATCAAATTGAAAATTGAAAATCACTTTTACATTTAAATTCGCAAATTATTTGTACTATTTATCTTATGTTTACCGAAATCAATAAACGCGTATTTTTAGTTCAAACAATAATATGTATAATTTTTTTAAAAAATTTTCCTTATAAAAATGTTCGAAACAATTAGGACAAGACAAAATAATATTTTTAAAAGTTTTTGGTAAAGATAAATTCATCGGAAATAAGTCAATAATGCATTAAAAATTCTAGTTCATACCGATTCAAACTTGCCATTTAATTTATTATTTTTCTTAAATTTTCCACCAATACGACGAATATATAATATTTGTCTCCTTATTATGTCGATTCATTGAATTAAATTCGGATTAGAATTATTCCCTAAAAAAATACATGGTGAAATTGACTCAAGAAATTGATAGTTTTAAATTTCTAATTTACCCTTGATCTTCCTTTCTTCCTTAGTACGCCACTCTGCCCTTCTTTACAAATCTTTTCCAGTTCCCGGCAAAACTCCCTTCGTGCGTCTCTTTCTCTGGAATTCTATGCAACGCCGTTGTCCACTCTCTCAGGTTCTACATCGCTCCTTATATTTGTAAATATAGTTGTCGGAGATTTCAATTTCATGATCTAAATTAATTTCCATGGCTTGCTTAAAGTCGGAGCCTTTTTCAACTGTCGGGAGGAGCCATGGAAATCGTGTTATTTTGGCTAACATTATCCCAAATTACCCTTTTGTTTGTGATTTTTAGTTAAGATTGCAGTATGTGTGTGTTATTATGTTAATGGTATGGTATATAGAGGTTTTCTGGCATCCTGCAGTAGGAAAATGAGTAAATCGCTGTTGCCGCTGCAAAATGTGTGTGGGACGGGGAAGCAGGTGATCAAGAAGGAAGCTTTGGTGAAGCTTTTGCGATGGCATTTTGGGCATTCAGATTTTCGAGGAAAGCAGTTGGAAGCAATTCAAGCTGTTTTATCAGGTGCCTTTGTTTTGCATATTTAGCAGTCTTAGATGTTTGCATGTTTCAATTGAACCCTTTTGGGGGGCTATCGTGGCATTGATTGTTGATAATTGTACATTATTTGAAATTTAAATTTAGTTTCGTATGGTGATTATAAGATGATGTTGATTGCTATGTAGGGAGAGATTGTTTTTGTCTGATGCCGACTGGTGGAGGAAAGTCAATTTGTTATCAAATTCCAGCTCTAGCAAAGCAGGGGATTGTGCTTGTTGTTAGTCCTTTGATAGGTGAATATGACCAGTTTCTGTTGATTTTTACGTCCATTTGAAAGCTTATGCTGCAGAAGTGTTCTGTGCAAATTTCCAGGATAAAATCTGATTGATGGAAATTTTCTTCTAATTGCAGCTCTTATGGTAAGCATAGTTTAATGCTTAGTGTTCTTACTGTTTGAATAAGTTGTTAGTCGCGATTGATTTGGTTCTTCATTTAATTGGAAGTACTTTTCTCACCTGTCAGGAAAATCAAGTAATGGCATTGAAAGAAAAAGGGATTGCTGCAGAATATCTTTCTTCAACCCAGACTGTGAAAGCCAAGAATAAGGTATTATGGTGACCTCATTTTCGATAGATCAGTAAACTGGAGTCTCAAGAAGCTTAATAGAATAAATTCTCTGTTAAGGGGCATCCAGTATTATTCAATTTCAGTTTTACTTACTATGCTCGATATGCAAAGTTGCATTTAGCTTAAACTATCCAATTCCTGGAGAAGAAACACCTTTTGATCTCACATTTAATCAACATCTCACAATCACGCTACAAGGAGTTTATTCTGCTGCATAATTTCTCATTTAGTTGCCAAGAGTATTTTCTTGCAAAAATTAAAAAATAAGTTATAGCAATGGAAAGTTTTAATTAAGTATGTTATTTCTATGATTGTAAACGGAGGCCATGCCTGAGTTCTAATCTTAGAGTGTGGCCTAAATGCAGTTTGAGGTATATAAATTTTAGTTTAGTTTTAGACTGGATATTATTTGTTCAAGAATCAACCTGTCAAGTCAAAAACATTGTTGAGGATTATGTCGAACTGATTTCTGATTCATCATGGTGAGCTTGGAGGAAATTCTTTTAAATTGGATACAGTAAAGGAAAAAGAAGAAGAATAGAAGTTCAGATTAAGATGAGTGAACCATGACTCAGCTAACATTTTCTCATAAATCTGATTCAGAAACCTGCATATGTTGAGTCATGAGTGGACAATGTGAAGTCCTCATCTATAAATTGAAGACTATTAAAGCTTAATAGCTTTCTAATGATTAATATATGCTGTTATAGAACTTTTACGAGCCTCTTCATAATATTACCCTTGGGCGTGGAAGTTCTTTTCCCATCATATGTTCAACTATTGCACTCCAAACCCTTTCAATTGTCGTTTAGCATCAGAATCAAATTATATTAAATCGTGCATATTTTATTCTCTGCTGTTTGTCATGGGCCATTTTTATGCTTATGACTACAAAAAGAGTTTATTAAATATGAGATGAATTGAATTTCAATTGCTGTGGTGATAAGATGTTGAAAGCTATGAACATGAGATGCTCATCTTGACATAGTAGAGAATGTTTACTTTCCTCAGTTTTTTGTGAATTGTGTTGACCAATTTCACCTATTGATGTTTAGATTTATGAAGAACTTGACTCAGGAAAGCCTTCTTTGAGGTTACTGTATGTTACACCAGAACTGATTGCAACAACAGGATTTATGGCGAAGCTGACAAAGATTCATGGAAGAGGATTGCTAAGTCTCATCGCAATTGATGAGGTCTAAAATTACATTGCTTTTCAATAGCATAGACAAATATTTGCTTCCAATAACTTCTGAATTGAAGATATAACTTTATATATTTGTTTTTCTTTATTTACCACTAAATATAATTATTACTTGCATTTGGTTATGTTAGGCGCATTGTGTTTCAACGTGGGGCCACGAGTTCAGGTTTCTGCTCTAACTTCAAATTATATATGATATTCAGATAATGCTTTCTTGACATATCTATTCATCTGTTGATGTTAACTACATTTGGATTGTTGAAATAATTCAGGCCAAGCTACAGAAAGCTTTCTTCTCTTAGGAGTCGCTTGCCGAGCATACCAATTTTGGCTCTGACTGCTACAGCTGTTCCTAAGTGAGTCAACAGCTAGAAATTATTTCTGTGCTGGCAAATTTATCAGTGATTCTAATAATTGGGATATTCATGTCATTGCACATTTTTCTTAGTTCATTTTTTTTTTTTTTTCTAACACACACACCCCAAGTGGCCAACGGGATTCGAACCCGGGACCTTGCCTTCGAGAAAGAACCCTCAGACCACTTGACCAACCCCTGTTGGTATTTTTCTTAGTTCATTGAAATGATAGAACTGCTCCATTTTGATTCCTGGACCCTGCTATTAATGGTGGTTTTCAAATGTTATTATTATGAATTCTCTATGAGAATTAGAAACCTATACTTGGTGATGTTTATATGAAATTATACGGAGCTTATTTTCCTTGATCATTTCTGTAAGTGAAATTATTCACTTCATAATAAACAACAGGGATGATTTGCCTTATATTTGGTACTTCTGCAGAGTTCAGAAGGATGTGATAGAGTCTTTGTGTTTGCAAAATCCTCTTGTTCTGAAATCATCATTTAACCGCCCAAATATTTACTATGAAGGTGAGTTCCCCATAACTTGATTCGGTTTGGTTAGAGATCGCACCGTCGAAATAAAGGAAAATTGTCCCGGTAACCATAATTCCATTCATCATGCAGTTCGTTACAAAGATCTGCTGGATGATCCCTACTCTGATCTGTGTAATTATCTCAAATCATGTGGAAATATTTGTGCCATTGTTTATTGCCTTGAGCGCACCGCTTGTGATAATCTGGCTTTACACCTATCCCAGAATGGAATTTCTTGTGCTGGTAATCAAATTTCAATCTTTAGCAGCTTCCAAATATATTTCTGTGTTTGACTGAGTTTCTTCTTCTCCACTTTTAGCATATCATGCAGGATTAAACAGTAAATTACGGAGCTCTGTCTTGGATAATTGGATCTCATCTAAAACACAAGTGGTCGTGGCTACTGTTGCGTTTGGGTGTGTTTTCTATTTCTTTCTTCAATATATTGCATAATACTCTTTGGCACCACTAATAATTGGAGAACTATCCGACGTGTTGTTTCGTTTTACTATAAAAACCCTGTTGGTCAAAACAAGTTTGCTGAGTTCAAAGTTGTAGTGTTAAAAATTCTTGTAATGTCTAAAATTCGTCCTTGTTAAAAATTTAGTATAAGTTTTAAATTATCGATCCTCAATATCTTATTTTCAGCATCAGAAAGAACTGTTAGAGCATAATACAAGCAAGATGCGTTCCAATTTTATTCCGCCTTCTACATTTTTTCACCATTTTCTGTTACATATTTTCAAAGAAACAAAAACACTACTTTCAGCTGATCCCTGTCCAGTAATTTCTTTAATTTCAGGAAAATGTTCAATCCTCTCGAGTATATTTGTATTTTACCACTGTTAATTTCCTTGGTCTTGGTAACTGTGATGCACAATTAACTTCAAGGTGTTTTCCTTTTGGTGTGTTAATCTTGTAATGGTGCTGGAGATTTCCTGTTGCATGCATAGCTTTTGAGTTCGTGGTTTTACTACAGGATGGTACGCTACTTTCAAATGTAAAATACAAATTATTAGCTCCATTAGAGATTGGAGCAGATTCTCACCCTGATGCAATTTTACTAATAATTCAGGGCATAGATAGGAAGGATGTAAGAGTTGTTTGCCATTTCAATATTCCCAAGTCAATGGAAGCCTTCTACCAAGAGTCAGGTCGAGCTGGTCGTGATCAGTTGCCCTCTCGAAGCCTACTGTATTATGGAGTGGATGATCGTAGAAAAATGGTTGGTTATCATATTTTCCATTACACTTCTTTTTCTTATTGAGCTTTCAAGTGTTCAATTCATTCTAATATTTAATAATCATATCAGGAATTCATCCTGAGTAATGCTGCAAGCAAAAAGTCACAATCTTCAAGCTTGGATGAGGATTCCTCCAAAAAGTCACTTGCTAACTTTCGTCAGGTTAAATATTTGATCTCCTCAAAGATAGATTTACTTTTTTTCCTTTTTATTAATTCTTCCTTGGTCCATGCTACATGTAGATGATTGAATACTGCGAGGAGTCTGGTTGCCGAAGGAAAAAGATTCTTGAAAGTTTTGGGGAAGAGGTATATAGCTCTGGTTGATCAATTTTTTTGTTAGGTTTCGTTCTATGGATGACGAATAGTAACAAAATAGAGATGACTCTCTCTTCAAGCAGGCAACAGCATCACTGTGTGCAAAATCTTGTGATGCATGCAAACATCCTAATCTAGTTTCAAAGAATTTGGAGGAGCTTACAAGCACTATTACCTCTATACATAGAAATGGGTCCTCTCGGATTTACATAAACAGGTTAGTTTTTCTGCGTCTTTGTATTAGTTATGCTTTTGGATGCTGGAAGATGACTGAGTGACATGCATAGACATGGTGGTTATTTCCTTCTTGATGCATAACAGATGAAGAAAGCCCTGTTTACTTTTAAAGTTAATAGTACTTTGGCAGAAGCCATCAAGCACTGTTTACCTTTGTATTTGAGAAGAGCCACTATCAATATTTTATGATTTAGTAAACCATCATTCAAGCTTAGGTGTGGAAGTACCATAGTACCATGCTCGACATGTGAAAATCACCTCTTCAATCAAAGGTTGGGCTTTTGCATGCATTTTTTAGAAGGGTGAACCATCTTCAACTACCAAATTTATATCTATCCCCAAACTAAAGTAAACATTATCAAGAATATTGAGCAAATTAAACATATCCTACCTAAAAAATAAACAATCAATTAAAAAATCAAACTCCAATTTAGGCATTCAGTTCAACATTCACAAGCAAATTAATTATAAACCCAACCTTAGAAATAAATGAGGCTGAAGTAGTTCTAGATCTACATTATGGATTCTATGTTCTGTCCTTCACTTAGTCTACTTTCATTTCTTTCTCTTTACTGACTCATTTGTGCATGATCCATTCAGTGCGTCAGATTTCAACGATGAGGGACAATTCTCGGAATTCTGGAATCGTGATGATGAAGCAAGCAGATCTGATGATGATATATCAGATTCTGATGGTATATTTAAATTATGAGGATTGAAGAAGTTGAGAATTGCAAACTTTTGTTAGCTAGTCTGGAAGTAGATTAGAGTATTTGTTCTTTTTCTTTTTCCCGCAGTTTTTCTTTTGACTTTTAACATTTGACTCCAGATCCCGTTGAAATTGCACAAACTATAGCAGCACATCGTAAACCATCAGATTGGAGAATACGTGACAAGATGGATTCATTGCAGCGTGCTGAAGAGAACTATTATCGAAGTAAAAATAACCAAGACAAGCAGGTGCATTTTGGGTTCTTCTTTCTCCATTTATTTAGCTGGTTTATTAGGTTTGATTGCTTAAGGTAGTAGATTTTGCAAACATTTCAGTGAAATTGGAGAAGAGATGTAGCAGATAATAATGTAGAAATTTATAACATGTGGTTGATTAAATAATACTCTATCATGTTTTTTCATTTGTTTATTTTCTTTCAGGTCAATAAACTGGACAAAAACTCCATATCTGTAACATTAAGGGAGTCAGCAAAGCAGAGATTATTAAACGCATTGAAGCAAAACCAGAATCGTTTCAGCAAATTACAGTATGCTTCTTTTCTCCATATTAATACGCTAAAAGCTCCAGGGCTTGAGTGGGTAGATTGTTAGATTCGGGTTAATATCACTTTTGGTACCATAGCTTAGCATAAAATCACTCTCTTTAGAGTTTGCCAGCACTTACCTAAAGTTGATATGGTACCAAGCTGAGTAGAAGATAAAGTCCTGGCAAGTGAAAGCCCGTTAAAATATTTTGATCTTTGATTAACTCAGGAATGTTCGTTTATTTGACTACTTTTTCAGAACCGACTTTCTGGTGTGTGCCGAGACACTTGAGAACGAATGCTACAATAAGTATGTGAAAAGCGGGAAGTCATTTTATTTATCCCAGACGGCAAGTACAGTTAGATGGCTGTCAACAGCAAGCTCCGATGAACTAGCAAATAGACTTGGTACCACCCCGACCAACATGTCCTCCGAGGCTGTAAGGTCTGATGCACCAAATTACCCTTCCGCACCATCCTCTTCATTCGACTCATTGGTCGTCACACAGGTCAATGAAGAAAAAACCATTGGCAGCGTCGCATCTAATTCCCCTGTTTCCCAGGAACCCATGCCACCATCAATTCTGTCTTTCTCCGAATTCATCAATAGAAGAAAAGGTAAGGGCGACCAACTTTCGGAAGCTACAAAGCGGCCGGGTGATGGGATTAGCAGGGGTGTGGAGAAGAAAGGTAAATGTTAACAGTTGTAATTTTATGATCATTGCTGTGGCTTCTGGCCCTTTTTGGTTTGTGGATGAAAACCTGGAGATACACTAGTTTTTGTACCCTTGAGTCTATGTACAATGTGGGTGGTTTCTCTTTTATTAATGTTCACGTAGGAGTGTCTATGGGTAATCAAAACGCTCACATTAACAATGTTAAAGTCCATGATTTGATGCTATACTTTTGGCGGGAATATTCTTCTATGTTTGTCGTGTCGTGTCGTATCGGACACCGTGTTCGACACTTCTCACTTGAAAAATTCATAAAAAAATCTGTGTTGTTGTATCCATGTCGTGTCCTGTCTGTATCGCTGTGTCCGTATCCGTGTAACATAGCATAGGATGTTGAACCCCACAAATGCTTGTAATTTTAATATTTCTTACTAAGTAAATTAAACGTTGAATAAATTACAAGTGTTAGATGCATATGTGGAGCCAACACTCAGATTGTAGCACCCGAGTGCAAGACACCACATCCCCCGTACTAAGACCCGACCCGAATATGAAATGGACGATCCATACTCGAGCTAAATCACGGCAAACGGGGACATACACACAAGCTATGCTAGGCCGGACTAACGCTTAAACCATATAAAATCCGAGTAAAACAATAAAGCGGAAGCATAACTATCATATAACATATACAGCGAGCATCAAGCTCCAAAAATAGATCATATACAATATCCACACGCCATCACGGTTCAAACACGTACGCTCCATATTAGGGATGGCAACGAGCCGAGCCGAGCCGAGCCTTGGCCTTTTTTCAGGGCTCGGGCTCGGCTCGACCAAGGCTCGAACCCGGCTCGGCTCGGCTCGGCTCGAGGCTCGGCCTGGAATATTATTTTTAATAAAAAAATTAGTTTTTTTAATAATTTAATATATTTTTATATATAATAATATATATTAAATGAATATATATAATAAATATATTATTTTTTATTCATTTTGTATTAAATTTAATGAATATATATATAATATTATATATTAATAAAATATTTATATACATAAAAATTAAAAATATTATTTTTTTAATTAAATATATGGGCTCGCGAGCCACGAGCCAAGAAATAAAGGGTTCGGGTTCGGGCTCGACTCGGCTCGGCTTGTGTAGCTCGCGAGCCGACTCGGCTCGTTGCCATCCCTACTCCATATCATAAGTCATATACAATAGCCATAAATATGAGTATGCAAATGTAAGACCCAAGAATACAAGAGCTAGAGACAAATGCGAGACACCCAACTCGAATTCCCGCCTAGCTCCCCTTATACCTACACAAAACAACTGAAAACAATCCGGGTTCAGTCTATAAGAGACTGGTGGGTAAAAAAAAACAGGGTATAATAAATAAGTAATGCAGAATTTAAACACATTCATGCATATTATAATCCCGAGAGAAGTTTTAGAGCAAATTCCCAAGTGGGTAAAATAAGAAGTCATCAAACGGGATTATAACTGTTATATTCGTTCAATCATTGGTTATACATGAGCCCGACGAGAAGGCTAAGTCTCCAACCTTCACCTTGTGTAAACATTAAAGTGTTAATTAGGTTTTCATGCATACATTCTTTCGTGCTCAATCAAGCAATCAATCATAATCAATAGATCATTCATAATCATTCAATTAATCCCCTTCTTCCTCCGGGCGGTGGACGGGTTTGCAAGGCCCGGCCACCTCAATCAATATGGCTAGTGGGGTACATGAATCCTCAAAAGCCCGGTTCCCATTCCTCGCTAACCTCCTAGCAAGGGCTAGTACCGCCGTAGTTTGGTGAAACTAGTGTATGGGTTCACCGTCAGCCCTTGCTTCCCCGGTTAGCCATGCACACTAAGTCTCGGGCCCCAATCAGTGCATTCATTCAATACTCGCCAAAACATTAGGTAGGGCAACAATAAAGAAAAGGGCTTAACGTTAAAATCATAGACTCTTTGAAAGACTCGATATAGCTACATAATAATTTGGCTTAAAACATTTCACGTTAGGAATATATTGGGTCATTTAACTAAATAGTAGAGAAACCCACCTTAGAAGACAGAAAGGAATAACAAGAGCCTCACTGCTCGTCCTCGTCACCAACTAGACCCGGATCTGTGCAAAGAAAGTGAAGTGAGACTCAAAAGACCACATAAGACGCTCGGCTAAGTAATGAATATGATATGAATGCATAAGAGGTGATATTATGTCATGGAAACATATTAATGTCTTAAAGACATATAAACAATCATTCCATTCATTTCAAGAAGCGTTTGAATCCGTTCAAGTTCATAACTTCCATATTTCATACCAAACAATCCAAGAAATCCAAATAATAATCATAACATATACTATAACATGTATACATATCATACAAGTCATAAAATAAAGAATAAATAACCATTTAGGGTTCATATTGATGGCAAAGATCCATGCATGCACATACTTGGAACAAAGTTGACACGTTGAGACATAACTCGGAAAACATTCAACGAAAAATCATAAAATTTCATAACATATAAGGTAACACATAATATGACATGTTAATTAAGTGTATGAACCAAAAACGAGCCAAGAAAACCTTGCAATTTAAGTTGGATTTTCGAAAATTCATGCAGATTTCATGGCCGCTACCATTTTGATTTTTTTCCTAATTTTTCCTCCAATTTTTCAGATCTCGAAACATGGACAAAAATGGGTAGTGGGTGCGACATGAAATGAGTGTAATTTAGGTCGCGGGCGCAACCTGAAGTTGTGCCAAATCTGTGAGTAAGTCGCGACCGCTACCAAGTTTGTTCTTGGTTCGGTCGCGGCCGCGACCCTGCTCGTTCCAGCAAAACAGAGCAGCAGCCATGCCAACTTCAATCCAACATATTCAGGTATGATATAGCAACAAGTATGTAACAAAACAACCCCAAATCAACATTTAAACATGCTCCCTAAGTGATCAAACTTGAGGAAGGGAAGAAGGTGATCATTTCATGCAATTTCATCAAAGTTCCATTAATGGCATCTCATTAAATCCTCAACTACCATAAAATACATGTTCATAAACGAAATAAGGAAGCTAAGGTGATCACTTTCATTGTAACGCCCCAAATTTTATTTATTAATATCTTATGTTTTAAAATAATTTTATAAACTATATTTTAAAATACTTTCAAGAAAATTTTATGAATTTATATCAAATTGAGAATTTCCTTCATGACTTGAAAATATTCATTTGGTAAAATATTTACCGGGTATGAATTAATTACCAAATTGTCCCTAGATAGATATTTCTTTAAACTTGGGGACTAAATTGCATGGGTTTCAAGGACCTAATTGACCATATTTCAAAACCCTATATCCTTAATTGCATAACTTGAACTCTTAGAGGATTAATTGGCAAAATTGGACATCTCACACATTTCAAAATTGGATGGATCGTTATATGCATCTCCAAGCTTCTTCCTTGCTCTCACCTCATCCAAAAATCTCCCAACCACAATTGCTTCTTGCTCTCGGTTCATACAAGAAAGAAAAGGGAAGAGAATTCATCATTTACCTCAAGAATTCTCAAGAAAGGTTTCAAGAAATTGGGTTGATCATCATCATCACCCATCTTCTTCATTCTTTTCATTTCAAGGTTGGCTTGCACGAAGTATTGATTCTTGATCATGTTTGAATTGACTAGGGTTTGAGTTTGATATGCTAGATGGATTATTGGTAGATGGAAGCATGATTATGTGACCTTATATTGGATTATGGCATGATTTATAGCTTGAATCTTTGAATATTGAGCTTGAATGATCAAGTTTGATCATGAACATGAATCTTGAATTCTTGATGATTTTTCCATGATTGATATGCTTAAGTGTTATTTTATCAACTATTGAACATATGTGTATCATATTTCCAGAAAATCATAGCTTTGTTGATTGGGAATGGAATTTGTGGCTTGCTTTATTGTTTCCCGTAGCCATGCTCTGTTTTGTTCTGTTTCTTTCCAGTTGCAGAACTGGGAACGACCGTTCCCAGCCTCAAGGCATTATGGGAACGGGCGTTCCCACCCTTTCAAATAAACTAGGCGACCGAGCATGGGAACGACCGTTCCCATTTTGGCCTTGGTGCCGGAAGGGCCGTTCCCAGCTAAAGGCGCCCTTTGTATTTAAAATCGTTACCGCGTCTTTGGGGTTACGGGAACGACCGTTCCCATTTACAAAGGGAAGCTGGAACGGCCGTTCCCACCTGACATGCAGAACAAAATATTCTGCATAAAATTACAATTTTAGCCCCTCGATCCGACGACTTCTTTGACCCCGATTTGCTATTATATGATCTAATATGTACTGAAACAACATGTTTTCATGCCACATTGTATATTGCATGTCATCTCGATGCATTTCCGCCGTTCGTCATATTTGGTCCATTTTAGAGTCATGTCTCACGTGTACACGTCGTGTTTGCACAGATCCTTGTCTCGTGACGTGGAGCAGGGGCCGTAGGCCGTGTCTTGACTTGCATTTGTCGGTAAAGGTGAGGTTTAGTTATTAATTATCTAGAACCCTATAACCCTTATATGGATTTCGGCCAAATTACACATGCATATATCTTTATAACCGTTTTCCAACAACAAGGGATTTAATAACTACTCGTGTATCATGTTACAAATCGTGTTGCCTGAAACTAATCATGCTCATGACAAGCAAATCGTGTATCGTGTTTATAATCAAGCCATGAATCGTGTTATCATGTACCGTGTATCGTGTGTCGTGTTTATGGGCCCGAGGGTGAGTGTTTGGGCCAACCGGGAAAGCATAGGGCTGACGGGTAACTCACACACCTCTCTCAAACCGTGGGGATGCCCCCTGAATCCACCAGGAGGATTCGTGGAGGAAGGAGTCCCGTACGTGGGAGTCATGTTCCCGACGTGCAACGTGATATCGTGGGTGGTTCGGGTCTTGCAAACCCACCACCATTGGAGAAAGGAGAATTTCGTGCTATTGATCGTGTGCACTTTAATGACTTGCATGATAACTTAATTAAAGGAAAGTGCAACCCTTGTTCACTGTCGAGGTTGGTTGGAGATCGTGCACGCTCTTCGCCAGGGCCACTGATTGTTATAATAACCGTGATTATCGTGTTAAACCTGATAGTTGTAATCTCGGGCGAGTATTGATATTCTTGCACTTTTGTTGATATTATTATTTGGTTACAAAACCTTACCCGAGATTATAACTTGCATGCTACTTGTGTTTATATATATACATCCCCTCACTCGGTCTTCACAGACTGACGCCTCCACCTTTCAGGTTTTGTTCGTGGCGTGCTAGGCGGGAGTCGGGTCGTGTCTTTCTGTCCAGCTGAGTCTAGCATAGCTTTTCTTCTCATGTATTAATAGTTCAGAGTATCATGTTGATAGTTCTAAGGGCATATATGTGAACGTTACTTGGAAGATGATAATGTATTGATATGATGATCTAATATCCTTATACTTCCGCTTTATATTGTTACATGTAAGTTATCCCGCCTAGCCGGTCGTGTATTGCATTGTCACCCGTTCGCTATAGGTTGGTTCATGTACGGATCGCCCATTTCGTATGTGGATTGACCTATAGTGCGGGGGTGTGGCACCTCCACGTGTCGGGGGTGCTACATCTAAGGTGGTATCAGAGCCCGGTTGCAAAACCGAGGTTCTCCCGTCATGTCGTGTCACGTCTAGGTCGAACGGCATAGGATTAATTGATACTTGGTGAGTCTTGCATCTTATTTGGAGCTACTTGGACTTACCTGAAATTACTTGAATTAGCTAAATTACTCAATAAGTTGTGCCTTGCATTGATTTCTGCTATTAACTTCAATTAATTGATCTTGAATTATGTGTTATACTTGTATTCTACGACCGTAATTATGTTCATTAGCATTTCCTAATCCAACATGCATATCTAGTGTATTAATTACAGGATGCCTCGACATAGGAGACATCATCATGATCATTCTCCTCGTGCTCCTTAACCCCCTCCTGCTCAGCCACAAGATTTTATGAATGCGGTGGTCGGGTTAATTGATCAGAGACTTCAAGAACGGGTTCCTCCAGTACCACCTGCACTAATAGCCCCACAGGAAAACCCTCTCTCTGCTATACTACGGGAATTTCAGAATCAACAACCTCCCAAGTTTTATAGGGGTGATGATATCCAGGCAGAGATGTGGTTAAAGGAGATAGAAAGGATTTGGCAACTTATTCCGTGTGATACTCAGGAAAAAGCTCGTTGCACTCTCACCTTGATTCAGGGCGAGGCCTACTCATGGTGGGAGAGTATCCAGATTGTATTAGAGGCTGCCGGGGAAGCTATTACTTGGGAAGTATTTATTCGGGAATTTAAAAAATAAGTTCATTCCACCAGCTTCCCACACTTGTAGGTTGAGGGAGTTCACTGAGTTAAAATAAGAAGGGAGATCAGTTGGTGAGTACATTGCAGAGTTTGAAAGATTGTCTCGTTACGCTCCCAACATAGCAAACGATGACTTTCACAAGGCGACACAATTCGTGCGGGGACTTAGGCCGGATATCCAGGATGCCTTGAAAGCTGCCAACACGAGCACCTGGGCCAAGGCTACCACTAAAGCATTGAAAGTCGAAGATTCGGACAATGCAAGAACGTCTATTCCTCGCTTTGAACCGGAGCCAGCTTCGGGATCAGGACAGGATTCCAACACAATGAAAAGGTCCAATGCTGCTTCAATTTCACTTTCCCAGGGAAGGGCCAAAAGGAAAAAATCCCAGATCGACAAATCAACTTCAGAGAAGGTATCTGTTACATTGCCATCACGATCAGGGAAACCACTTTGCACTTATTGTGGATGGGATACACATACCTATGATGGATGTAGAAAGGGTTGCGGTTATGTTTCCGTTGTGGAAGTTCCGAACATCAAATTGATATGTGTCCAAAACGGAAAGAGCGGTCCACTAGGGGTCAGAGCTCACGTAACAGGCAAGAATCACGGTGAACGGTACCTTCAAACATGCATATCACGAGCATCATGAATTTTATTATCAACAATATGCGTCGGTGTAAAAGATAAATAGATGTGATTGGCGTGACTATACTTGCCTCTTTTGTGATAAATGGTTCCATCATTGTTTTGGATTATTAATTGGTGTATATTCGAGAGACGGGGTTCTCTCCTAACTTGTTCGAGAGGCGGGGCACTCTCATCCTTAACGAGAAACGGGGTTTTCTCACTTCTTGTTGGAAGACGGGGTTCTTTCATTCTTGTTCAAGAGACGGGGTCTCTTATGGCTTGTGCATCATTTTAAAACTTGACAGTGGACTTGGGGACCAGGTCCTTTTAAGGGGGGAGGGGGGGGGGGGGGGGGGGGGGGGAGAGTTGTAACGCCCCGAATTTTATTTATTAATATCTTATGTTTTAAAATAATTTTATAAACTATATTTTAAAATACTTTCAAGAAAATTTTATAAATTTATATCAAATTGAGAATTTCCTTCATGACTTGAAAATATTCATTTCGTAAAATATTTACCGGGTATGAGTTAATTACCAAATTGTCCCTAGATAGATATTTCTTTAAACTTGGGGACTAAATTGCATGGGTTTCAAGGACCTAATTGACCATATTTCAAAACCATATATCCTTAATTGCATAACTTGAACTCTTAGAGGATTAATTGGCAAAATTGGACATCTCACACATTTCAAAATTGGATGGATCGTTATATGCATCTCCAAGCTTCTTCCTTGCTCTCACCTCATCCAAAAATCTCCCAACCACAATTGCTTCTTCCTCTCGGTTCATACAAGAAAGAAAAGGGAAGAGAATTCATCATTTACTTCAAGAATTCTCAAGAAAGGTTCCAAGAAATTGAGTTGATCATCATCATCACCCATCTTCTTCATTCTTTTCATTTCAAGGTTGGCTTGCATGAAGTATTGATTCTTGATCATGTTTGAATTGACTAGGGTTTGAGTTTGATATGCTAGATGGATTATTGGTAGATGGAAGCATGATTATGTGACCTTATATTGGATTATGGCATGATTTATAGCTTGAATCTTTGAATATTGAGCTTGAATGATCAAGTTTGATCATGAACATGAATCTTGAATTCTTGATGATTTTTCCATGATTGATATGCTTAAGTGTTATTTTATCAACTATTGAACATATGTGTATCATATTTCCAGAAAATCATAGCTTTGTTGATTGGGAATGGAATTTGTGGCTTGCTTTGTTGTTTCCCGTAGCCATGCTCTGTTTTGTTCTGTTTCTTTCCAGTTGCAGAACTGGGAACGACCGTTCCCAGCCTCAAGGCATTATGGGAACGGGCGTTCCCACCCTTTCAAATAAACTAGGCGGCCGAGCATGGGAACGACCGTTCCCATTTTGGCCTTGGTGCCGGAAGGGCCGTTCCCAGCTAAAGGCGCACTTTGTATTTAAAATCGTTGCCGCGTCTTTGGGGTTACGGGAACGACCGTTCCCATTTACAAAGGGAAGCTGGAACGGCCGTTCCCACCTGACATGCAGAACAAAATATTCTGCATAAAATTACAATTTTAGCCCCTCGATCCGACGACTTCTTTGACCCCGATTTGCTATTATATGATCTAATATGTACTGAAACAACATGTTTTCATGCCACATTGTATATTGCATGTCATCTCGATGCATTTCCGCCGTTCGTCATATTTGGTCCATTTTAGAGTCATGTCTCACGTGTACACGTCGTGTTTGCACAGATCCTTGTCTCGTGACGTGGAGCAGGGGCCGTAGGCCGTGTCTTGACTTGCATTTGTCAGTAAAGGTGAGGTTTAGTTATTAATTATCTAGAACCCTATAACCCTTATATGGATTTCGGCCAAATTACACATGCGTATATCTTTATAACCGTTTTCCAACAACAAGGGATTTAATAACTACTCGTGTATCATGTTACAAATCGTGTTGCCTGAAACTAATCATGCTCATGACAAGCAAATCGTGTATCGTGTTTATAATCAAGCCATGAATCATGTTATCGTGTACCGTGTATCGTGTGTCGTGTTTATGGGCCCGAGGGTGAGTGTTTGGGCCAACCGGGAAAGCATAGGGCTGACGGGTAACTCACACACCTCTCTCAAACCGTGGGGATGCCCCCTGAATCCACCAGGAGGATTCGTGGAGGAAGGAGTCCCGTACGTGGGAGTCATGTTCCCGACGTGCAACGTGATATCGTGGGTGGTTCGGGTCTTGCAAACCCACCACCATTGGAGAAAGGAGAATTTCGTGCTATTGATCATGTGCACTTTAATGACTTGCATGATAACTTAATTAAAGGAAAGTGCAACCCTTGTTCACTGTCGAGGTTGGTTGGAGATCGTGCACGCTCTTCGCCAGGGCCACTGATTGTTATAATAACCGTGATTATCGTGTTAAACCTGATAGTTGTAATCTCGGGCGAGTATTGATATTCTTGCACTTTTGTTGATATTATTATTTGGTTACAAAACCTTACCCGAGATTATAACTTGCATGCTACTTGTGTTTATATATATACATCCCCTCACTCGGTCTTCACAGACTGACGCCTCCACCTTTCAGGTTTTGTTCGTGGCGTGCTAGGCGGGAGTCGGGTCGTGTCTTTCTGTCCAGCTGAGTCTAGCATAGCTTTTCTTCTCATGTATTAATAGTTCAGAGTATCATGTTGATAGTTCTAAGGGCATATATGTGAACGTTACTTGGAAGATGATAATGTATTGATATGATGATATAATATTCTTATACTTCCGCTTTATATTGTTACATGTAAGTTATCCCGCCTAGCCGGTCGTGTATTGCATTGTCACCCGTTCGCTATAGGTTGGTTCATGTACGGATCGCCCATTTCGTATGTGGATTGACCTATAGTGCGGGGGTGTGGCACCTCAACGTGTCGGGGGTGCTACATTCATGCTTCAAAACAATCAAAATCATCAAGGAATGCATGAGATCAAGATACGATGCCAAAACCTAACTATTCATTATCTCCTTCAAAGCTCCAAGGAAACTAGCTCAAAATTAGGGATGCATGGCTTAAGATGACCACTAATAAAAGTATATTACAATCCTATAATTACCTCTTGAATTGGTTGGAAGTTGGATGAGATTTGAGCTCAAAATTATTCAAGGTTGGCAAAGTGGCGAAATGAGACTGGAATTCTGGGACTTGGCTGAGTTTTCTTCTTTGTGTGGAGTGTGGTTCGGTTGGGAGAGAGTGGAGAGTGATAGTGGGCTGAACTAGGGTTCCAAAGACTCCAACCATGGTTAATTTGGTCAAGGTTTGTAGGAGTTATGGCAATTTTAGTGAAGTGTGGCAGTTTTGGTGTACGAGTTACTTTTCGGTCGAATATCGGAGGTTCTAATAATTTTGGAAAAATATAAGGTTAAGTTCATTAAACCCGAATCTTCGATACGAGTTGAACGAAGTTGACGGAATTCGATTCCGAGTTCCCGAGCTCAAGATATCACATACGGAACCAAGGGTGCGCTAATTGCTCGTTAGCCCCCGTTTTGGATTCCAAGATCTTAATAAATTCAAAACGCATGTAAATAAATCCGAAATCATGAATCAAGCATATATACACATTCATAGCACGTATATCTCCAACATATTAAATTTCCACAAAATTTCGAATTCATTTCATATAGAAATGGCCAACGATCATAACATTCATGCGCAATTAGTTCAACTATTCATATAATTCATAAGAAATTTCAAACAACTCAATTGTTCAAGAATTTCAAATAATATAAAATAAAACGAATAATGATGTAATTAAAGTAAATTAATCGCGCACGTAATCATCACATAATTCGTACCTGTACGACTGAAAAGTCGAGGCGTTATACAGATGCATAAAAAAAATATATTTTTTTAAACAAATAAAAATGTGCCTGTAAAATCAACAAGACTATGATTTCATTGTTTACATTGTTTTCTTGAATATGATAAGGAAACCATTTTTACTCATAACTGCTTGCTCAATGATCCCAGAAAGAAAAGCCTCGCTCCCTGGTAACACTTCTCAATTCAGGTTTCCTGCGAAAATCATCTTCCTTACGATCCCTTCTAACTCCTGATTTGTTCCCAAAATCACTAGTAACCGATTTGCTGTCCTTCGATCCAATCACCTGCTCCTCTGCATCGGTTCTACCCGCCAACCAAGCCTGAATCATTGCATCTACTTTTGGCTCCGGCACCAAATCCCTTTCCTTCATTTCTTGATAGTATTTGTGTGCATCCTCTAATCTCCCGTTCAAGAAAAGTCCATGTATCAACACAATGTAGGAGCTTCGATCAGGGTCAAGACCGTTCTTGCTCATTTCACCCCATAGCTTGAAGACATTGTCCAGTTGGTGCCACCGGCAAAATTTCCTGATCAACATTATATAAGTGTCATGAGTTGGATGGCATCCACTCGCATGCATCCTCTCCAGAAGCTCAAACACTTCTTCGGCTGTCTTCAAAACACGAAAGAACCCATGGTAAGTCCGAATGTTTGGAAGAATCCCTCTCTCAAGCATTTCATCAAACACCTGCTTCGCTTCATCCAAAAGTCTTGATTTGCAAAGAGGCATGATCAGAGAATTGTAAGTTACGGTATCGGGGCTGTAACCCTTTTCTTCCATCGTCTTCATTAGATTGCAGGCCTCTTTCACGAGCCTTCCTTTGGCCATAGCATGAATCACTGCATTATAAACTTTCCTGTCTGGTTTAATGCCCAGAGACTTCATCTGTTCATAGAATCTCAGTACCACATTCAGATGATTCACTTTCGAATGGCAAGACATGATGCTTGAATATGAATAAACATCATGCCTAATTCCTCTCACTTCCATCTCCCTCCAAATCCGGCTCCCCTGACGCAGGTTGCAAACTACATTACACCATCCGTTGAGTATAATGTTGAAGTTTTTAGTGTTGAGAGGAAACACAGTTCTGTTGCAGAATAACAGATGCTCAGCATCTTTCACATTCTTGTACCGGCACAGAGCAGAAAGCAGGCCCTGGAACTCCGCCATTCCTATTTCGAACTTAAATCGCCGAAGGGCATAAAAAGTGTTGATTGCCTTACCCACGTCGTGAACAGACGCATATTTCCTCATCATTATCAGAAGTGTGTGTGGCGTAACGAGAGATGCAGCTTTCATGTCGTTGATCAAACCCCAGGCAGTATCGAACTTCCTGAACTTCCCAAGAATCGCTATCATCGAGTGGCACTCGCGCACGGAGTGCTCGTAACCGGGCTGCTTTCCGGCCCATAAGAAAAAAGTGAACGCCGTTTCCCAATCGTTCCGTGTTCTGGAGAGAACGTTGGCCACCAATTCAGCCGTCACATTCACCTCGCATTGCTCCAGCTTTTTGCTCTTTTCTTGAGCATCACCTGTTCGTAAAATGTCCACAATGGTTTCCAAATCACGTCGGGAAACTGGATCATCTGGGCTTTCATAATCCGTGCGTTCCTCTTCAGCATCGCTCTCAGAACCTCGCTCGACGTTGCTGTGTGCTTCTCCTTGCCCGTCAATTGAGGTACAAAGAGATGCATAAAGGGTGGGCCTGAAAATGGAATTGTCACAGAGTGTATAAACTAATTGGCGAGCTCTCGAAACTCCCGGATCGGTACCGATTGAGGGATATCGGGATAGAAAACGGAGAGAGTGATGCATATACGCCGAGCTGTGATTAAAGCAGATGTCATCGCGTGGCGCGAGGATAAAGGAACGGATACCTCTGAAATTCCTTTTCATTATGTCGGAACTTGAATCACAGAGCAAAGGATGAGGGAAGAATTTATTGTGTTTGTAGTAATATGTTTTCTACTTTTCTCCAATTGGCTGAAGGGGTATCTGGGGTTTTAACTTTTAACTTCGATATTTGTAGACAGTAGACACTCGAAATTAAAGTAATAAATGAAGGTGGAAACTTTTTTTAGCGTTAATTACATTTAGTACCTTGATATTTTAAATATTACAATTCAACTTCTATTAATCGTTTTATTATATTTTAATCCCTTTTAAAAATTATAAATTACATTAGATTAGTTTTTTTTTTAAATTTAGGCTGACGTCAAATTTCTCATTTTATCTCTACCTTAATAGCTAATTTTTTATATCAAGTTTACCCTAAACTTAAAGTGGGGTAAGATGAAAAGTTCAAGTCCCAAAATCTGAGAAGTCACTTTAAATTTGACGAAAACTGATTTGATGTTATTTATAATTTTTAAAAAGGATCAAAATATTATAAAATAATTAGTAGAAGTTGAATTGTACTGTTGAAAATATCAAAGGGTGTTAAATGTAATTAATAATTTTTTTAAACATTTTTTCTCTAAAATTAAGATATTAAAACATAATGTCAGAGGAATTTATCATGAATCGAAGTAAAATAATTTAAAGAATTGATTCAGTATGTGTTTTGTATTATTTGATTATGTAACCTCACTTGCGAGCATTTTAGAAATATTATTTTATTTGGAAATTTTAAGAAAAATAATATGTTGCCATATTTATATTTTGTGATATTTGTGTTGTTATATTTGTATCAATACGTTCGCGGTGTAATTCTAGGCTTGATGAGTTTCTAGCATTTAGTGCAATAATATAGTGATTAGTTCCTGCCAAATATTTCATGAAAGACACAAATTACAAATATGGTGTCATGGCTGCTAAGTGAATATCTCAATTCGTTAATTTGTTACTTTAATGTCGTTTAATTTGTTTTGCATTAATGTGAAATTTTGGTGGATTATATGATATTCAATGCATTTCATGCATTCTCTTCTTTTGCCGTGCGTCGTTTTGGTTCATTTAGAGTCTAAATCTTGGGCTTTTGGTGTTTTCTTTTCAGAGGAGGTTCCTGTTGACAAGCCCGAGACCTAAGCTTGTCTTTCCACACTCCTACTTTTGCCAAGTACAAGGTGTGGTTTAGGATTTGTATAGCAAACGACCTAAGACCTTTATGTGATGTTTTCATGCCGCGTGTAACACCCTGGAGCGAAGGGCGCCACATCCCCCGCACTATAGTCCAACTCGAGTAATGAAATAGAGGGTCCGCACCCGAATCAGACCATAGCGAACGGGAGACTCACAAAACACACCCCCTCGCTAGGCGGCCTAGACCCTCAAGAACTGAGCAAAATTTAAACAAAGGTAGCGGAAGCGTAAAACATTCATGCATAAGTTCCCAAGATCACAATCCACATATCACGAAGGTACAAGTTATCATGCTGGATCATAAGATCACACATACAACATATACATTGCCCATCCGGGGCCAAAAGCATAAGTATTCGAATTACATAATTCAGAAGTTCATAAAGATAAGGTACATAAACCACTACAAATGCATGAGACCCGAGCTACACCACAAGTAAACTCGATAGACACTTGCCGCCTAGCTCGACTCAGAAGGTACCTGCAAACTCAAAAGAAAAGGGAAAAAAAGGGAAAAGCAACGAGGGTTAGTCCTAAAGACTAGTGAGGGGGGTTGACTCACACACCCAATATACATATAGAGTAAAGCACTTATTCAAAATCGAAAGGATCCATGAACCAAGAGTGGGTTTTACAAGCCAAAGATTTCCCCGTGATATACATATACATATTAGAAATTTAGACCCAAGGCCAAATATCAACTTTTAGGTACTTAGAAGTCCATTCTTGTTTCATAGATCATACACCACCAACCAACTCGGCGAGTACGAGTTACACTTCCAAACTTCCATAATCGAAAAGCATAACAAAGCAAAACAAAACATAATCCAACCTTAACACCGGGTAATAGAAGGGTTGACGGTCCTAACTATCCGAAAATCGCGAGAGACAAGGTTTAATCACGACCTTGAAACCTTCGACGGTTATCACCGCCGGCTCAAGAGAAACACCCTTCCCCAAACCTCCCGAGGTTAGGTGAGACTCTCAAAGGGAGAATGTTGATGGAAGAGCTCGGCGACCCCACGGCCGACCCGAGATTAACATACCACTCTCCGGGGCCCAAAACTTATCACAAAATCACGCTTAAAGCAAAGCTTATCTTTCAAAGCCACTTATCTCGCTGACACACTCACACTTAACCAAACTTTTCCAAAACAAAAGGGCAAAATAACTTATATACGTATACAAAACATTTTAAAAGTCTTATAACAAACGGGACAAGCCCACAACATATGTCTCTTACACATATTTATCATATAATATACGTAATTCGCATGTGAGGCTTTAAACCATATAGGGGTCTTAGGTCAAATAACTAAAAGGAACAAAAACCTCACCGTAACACGGGTAGCAGAGACAAAAAGAGTAACCCGAGCACTCAAGGGCCAACCTCGTCGTCCACGGGAAGATCCTCTGAACAAAACAAACAACAAGGGGTACTCTTAGACTCAAAATGAACCAATTATACGCTCGGCAAATGTTTATGAATGCGAATGAAGTCACACTTTGACCATACTAGTTCACATTTTTGCATGTAAGCATATATTGCACGTTTGGAGGTTAAAACCTAAATTATAACACATCAATTAACATGCTAGCAATGAACTTAAGAGAGGAAAAGAACAGACAAACCATATAAATCAAGCAACAAGGATCAACAAAATAACACAACACACACACTCAAAGAAAGGGGGAGGGGTAACGGGAGTTACCCTTTTGGCTTGTAAAAGGGGTGACTCCCGTTAAGAGCCACAGCAGTAAAAAGGGGCAGCAGGTAACGGGCGTTACCAAAAGCCAATACAAAGGTCATAACGCCCGTTAAGGGCAACAGGCCCGCAACCATGGAGAGTAACGGGCGTTACTCTCCCGCAGCAAAAACCGGGGTAACGGGGGTTACCCCGCGCGGGCAACAACTCCAAACAGTAGCAAAGGCCAATCTCCTTCGATCCAAACTATGAAGCAGCAACAGCAATAAAGGGAGAAGAAGGAGGCAAGGAAGGAGCAACAAACCAAGTCATAAAATAGATCAAAGAAGCAACACATCAAGCAAAGAGGTGAAAGGGGCAAAATCATCCAAGAACTCAAAAATCAACAAGGGTAGAAGCATGGAATCAACTCTAGCACATAAACCAAGTTCAAATAACTCAATGAGGAAGGCTTAGGCATACAAATCATGCATTAAACCCAAGTAATTCAAGAGGAAACAAGCTAGAATCCATCAAAGCCCTTAAACCCTTACTATTCACATTGAATGCCATCACTCATGCAATCCTTGAAGAGAACTCATCATATTAGACTTAAAAGAACCACATAACCATGGAGACGTCAAAAATCAACTTACCTTTTAAATTTGATGAGAAATGGTAGGGCTAAGAGTTCAAAATCTTCAAATTTGGAATAGTGTCACCTTCTTCTCTTATTTCTTCTTTGGAGCTGAAGTTGGGGACCTTTTCTCTCTTTTTCTTGGAGTTGGTTCGGTATGGGGGGTATGGGAGAGGGTTATAGATGAGTTAGGTTCACAAGAGTCAAGGTTAAAGCTCAATTAGGGGTTAAATGGAACCTACATGAAGACTAGTCAACTAAAGAGGCTATACTTGTCACCAAGGCTTGTTTTGGTCGATTACTCGGAGATCTAAAAGGGCTTAGAAAAGTGTTAGGTTAGGCTCTAAAGCTTTCAAATCTTATCATGAGTCTAACGTCTCTTGCAGAATTTGAATCCGAATTCTCTAGCTCAAGATACGCCGCCTGGAACCCGAGGTGCGCTAAGTGCTCCTTAGCCGTCCTCTAGGTTCCGTAAAACAAAACGATCACAACACTCAACCAAACGAACCCAGAACCACATAACGAGCATGCTAACACGAAAAAAAGTCACATAGTTCACATATCCCAAGAAATCACAAAAATCAGAATCAAATTAGAGCACGTAAAGAGCATAAAACGAGCAAAGAGGGCATAACATTCAAGTAAGAAAAACTCAAGAAATTCTAAGTAAATACTCAAGAAAAGTAATACAACGTCATAAATAAATAAGTAAATTGCGCACATAACACCCTGTAAAGGTATACCTGCAGGTCCGGATGTCGGGATGTTACAACCTCCCCTCCTTCAAAAGGACCTGCCCTCAGGTCCGAAGCGAGGGTCTTGAAAAGATCCGGATACAACTGTACCATCTTAGCCTCTGTCTCCCACGTAGCTTCCTCGGATTTCTGATCACGCCACAACACTTTAACAAGAGGTATTTGCCGGTTTCTCAATTCCTGCATCTTTCGATCCAAAATCTTAACCGGATGTCTTTTGATTGTCAAATCCGGCTCAAGGTGCACCTCTTCAACTGGTAGAATAGAAGACTCATCGGGATAATGCTTCCGGAGTTGAGAGACATGGAAAACATTATGAATCCCGGTTAAGCTCGGTGGCAATTCAAGTCGGTAAGCTACTTCCCCAATTCGATCAAGGATCTCAAAGGGGCCTAAGTAGCGTGGGTTAAGCTTCCCACCTTTACCAATCCGAGCAAGCCCTTTTAGAGGAGATGCCTTTAGAAAGACCTTATCTCCGATTTCAAACTCCAAGGGACGTCTTATCTTATCCGCATAACTCTTCTGCCGATCCTGAGCCACTTTCAATCTCTGTTTAATCACCTTCACCTTCTCAATGGTATCCTGAATTTCCTTCGGTTTCTTAGCTCTCTCGAGCTTTCCATCTTTAGTCCATCTCCACTCATCAATATCCCAAAAGAGCGGGGATCGACACTTTCTCCCATAAAGAGCTTCATACGGGCCCATACCAATTGAGGACTGGAAACTGTTATTGTAGGCGTACCCAACCAAATCCAACTGCTCATCCCAAGAATCCGAGTAATCCAAGGCACAAGCACGAAGCATGTCCTCGAGATACCTTATTAACCTCTCGGATTGACCATCCGTTTGTGGGTGAAATGCGGTGCTAAACTGAAGCTTCGTTCCCAAACACTTCTGTAACTCTTGCCAAAAACTTGATGTGAACCGAGGATCCCTATCTGAAACAATACTGACCGGTATCCCATGTAGTCTAACAATCTCTTTCCGATATAACCGAGCTAACTTAGGCACCTTGTCGGACATCTGGACTTTGAGAAAGTGGACCGACTTCGTTAACTGTTCAGTAATGACCCATATCCCATCGAAACCTCCTCTGGTCCTTGGCAAACCGGACATGAAGTCCATTGTCACTTGCTCCCACTTCCATTCGGGAATTGGAAGTGGTTGGAGAGTTCCTCCCTGTTTTTGGTGCTCAGCTTTCACCACTTGGTACATTTGACATCGTCTAACATAGTTAGCGACCTCTCTCTTCATGCCGTTCCACCAATATAGAGTCTTCAAATCTCTATACATCTTGGTAGTACCGGGATGTACCGTATAAGCCGACTTATGTGCCTCATCCAAAGCCAACCTTTTCAACTCTTCTGGAACACAAACCCGTGCCTTAAACAGAAACAAACCCGAATCATTGAACCCAAACTGAGTTTCCGGATCAATCCTTGCCTTAATTACCAATTTCTGAATTTCTGGATCCATAGATTGAGCTTCTATCAATCTTTGTTTCAAATCCGGCTGAACCGAAATATTAGCCAAACGGGCTTAAACCAGAACCACTGAACTCTGTTTACCAGAACCTGCTTCCAGACTTAAGACACTCGCTTTGCAGCTCAAAGCATCCACAACCACATTGGCTTTACCCGGGTGGTATTGAATCTTACAATCATAATCCTCAAGAAGTTCTATCCAACGTTGTTGCCTTACATTCAGATCCTATTGGGTGAACAAATACTTCAGACTCTGATGATCGGTAAACATATCAAAAGTAACTCCATAGAGATAGTGACGCCATTTCAACAAAGCAAACACAACCGCGGCAAGCTCCAAATCATGAGTGGGATAATTACTCTCGTGATCCTTTAATTTCCTTGAGGCGTAGGCTACTACTTTGCCATTCTGCATCAACACGCAACCGAGCCCTTCCTTCGAAGCATCGGTGTAGACTGAGTAGCCTCCTGAACCTTCGGGTAAGGTTAAAACTGGTGCAGTAGTCAACTTTTCCTTAAGAGTTTGGAAACTCTTCTCACACGCCTCGTCCCACTCAAATTCAACCTCTTTCTTTGTTAACCGGGTCAACGGGGAGGCAATCTTCGAGAAATCTTTCACAAAGCGCCTATAATACTCCATTAATCAAAGAAAACTTCTTACTTCCGAGGCATTCTTGGGTTGCTTTCAAAGCATAACCGTCTCAATCTTCGCCGGATCCACTTCAATACCAATCCCCGAAATGAAGTGACCCAAAAAGGAAACCCGATCCAACCAGAACTTGCACTTACTGAACTTGGCAAACAATCGGTGCTCTCGAAGTGCCAACAAAATCGTCCTTAAGTGCTGCGCATGCTCTTCCACAAACCTCGAATACACCAAAATATCATCTATAAAGATGACCACGAATTTATCGAGGTAAGGCCGAAATATCCGGTGCATCATGTCCGTAAACGCAGCTGGGGCATTAGTAAGACCTAAGGGCATAACTACGAACTCGAAATGCCCATACCGTGTGTTGAAACCCATCTTCGGTACATCCTCTTCCCGGATGCACAACTGATAATACCCTTACCTCAAGTCCAACTTGGAGTAGACACATGAACCCTGAAGAAGGTCGAACAACTCTTCTATGTGAGGAAGTGGGTACTTGTTCTTAACCGTTAATCGGTTTAGCTCACAGTAGTCAATACACATCCGCAACGTCCCATCCTTCTTCTTTACAAACAAGAAGGGCCCACCCCATGGAGAGGCACTCGGGCAGATGTAACCACATTCTAAGAGCTTATCAAGTTGCGCCTTTAGTTCCTTCAACTCAGCCGGAGCCATCCTATAGGGAGACTTTGCATAAGGTTCTGCTCTGGGATAGAGATCGATTACAAACTCAATGTCTCGATCCGAAGGTAGAGACCTCAAACTCTCCGGAAAGACATTGGGAAATTTCATCACAATCTCCGTCTCTTCGAGCTTGGCTTGATCTTTTGACTTGTTTAAAAGATAAGCCACGTAGCCCATCGCACCGTCCCGGAACATCTTGCTAGCTTTCATAAAGGAAATAAACGGGCAAGCCTTCAATCTCTGACCCAAAAATACTGTAGAACCCAAAGTTACCTTCTTTGCGGAACAATCTATCTCCGCTCGGTGCCGAGACAACCAGTCCATGCCCAAAATCACCACAAACTTCTTTATAAGCATCTTAATCAAATCATCCGGATACTCTTGATCTTCCGCAACCACCGGACAACCACGGTAGACACAATTCCTAACCAAGTTACCACCAAGAGGAGAAGTAACAACAAAGGAATTATCAATGCAAGCAACAGGCAAGGAAAGAGTATGAACAAGCCTGGAAGCAATAAATGAATGCGTTGCCCCCGGATCAAACAGTGCATATAATGGAATGCCATGTATGCTAACGGTACCTTCAATAACGACATTGGCATCCACTTCCATGTTCTCCTCTTCTCCTTCCAAAGCATAAGCTCTCGCTTGGATAGGGGCTCTCGGAGGTATCACATTCAAAGGTTGAGGAGCTCGAGGTTGAGGGACTCTCATCTGAGGGTAAGCACTGATCATATGGCCGGCTTCTCCACATTTATAACACCTCTTAAGTTTCTTCTGGCATGTCTTCTCGGTGTGATTGGGGCCTTTCCAATAAGCACACTTTATCGGGGCCGGTAGTGCCGGTGCAGGAGGTCAGGCTTTCTTGTTAGAAATATTAGGACCTTGGGCTTTATAGACCGGAGGCCCACTTTGTGATGTAGGCCTCTTGCCCAAACTAGAACCCGAAACTTGCCCCGAAGAATAAGTTGGGGGCCTCAATCTCAGCCTATTAGCTTCCACTTTAAGAGCCTTTCGAGTAGCCTTCTCCCAAGTATCCACGGTTGCAGCTTGCAAACCATTCTGAATCTCATACCTCAAACCATGCACAAAATTCCGAGCTTTTTGAGCATCATCATTTGTAATATGAGGGGCATACGGGGGGAGTCTTTCAAATTCCAAAATATACTCTTCCACTGTTCGACTTCCTTGTTTCAACTCCGAGAATTCCTGGAGTCTTCTTTCACGGGTACTTGGGGGTATATACTTGTGCCGAAACTCTCTAATGAAACTTTCCCAATTGAACTCTTCTCCACTCCTTTCTAACCGGGCTCTCATAGATTTGAGCCAATTCGATGCGGGACCTTGAATAAACCGAGCCGTGCAGACGGCTTTCTCATGAGAAGGAGCGGGATAGATTTCCCAAATTCTCGCAATTTCCGATAACCATTCCTCAGCTTTAATGTCATCGCCACTATACCATTTAGGGGGGTTGTTGTTTCTAAACTCCTTGAAGGTCGGAGTCACTAGTCCTTCTTGCCCTTCCCATTGAGGGTTATTCTTCTGATTTTGCTGAAGTTTATTCAGAAGAGCTTGTACAATGTTCTCGGCATTTAAGGGTGGTGGAGGCAGTGTTCCATGCCCTTGTGGTGGAGGTTGATTAAGATCCAGGGTTTGATCCCTATCCACTCTCCTTCTTGGAGGCATCCTGAAAATTCAAAAATCATGAAAATATTGATACATGGGGTTCAGTGTATATGTATGAGATCAATTATCATGAATTTAAGCAAATAAGTCACATAATTATGCAAGTGAATGCAAAGAATCACGTAGTCCTAAGCCGAACGACCTAGATAAACTCGACACGACTCTAGAGCTCCAGTTTTGCAACTCTAAGCTCTGATACCACGCAAGGATGTAACACCCTAGAGCGAAGGGCGCCACATCCCCCGCACTATAGTCCAACTCGAGTAACGAAATAGAGGGTCCGTACCCGAATCAGACCATAGCGAACGGGAGACTCACAAAACACACACCCTCGCTAGGCGGCCTAGACCCTCAAGAACTGAGCAAAATTTAAACAAAGGTAGCGGAAGCATAAAACATTCATGCATAAGTTCCCAAGATCACAATCCACATATCACGAAGGTACAGGTTATCATGCTGGATCATAAGATCACACATACAACATATACATTGCCCATCTGGGGCCAAAAGCATAAGCATTCGAATTACATAATTCAGAAGTGCATAAAGATAAGGTACATAAACCACTACAAATGCATGAGACCCGAGCTACACCACAAGTAAACTCGATAGACACTTGCCGCGTAGCTCGACTCAGAAGGTACCTGCAAACTCAAAAGAAAGGGGAAAAAAAGGGAAAAGCAACGAGGGTTAGTCCTAAAGACTAGTGAGGGGGGTTGACTCACACACCCAATATATATATAGAGCAAAACACTTATTCAAAATCGAAAGGATCCATGAACCAAGAGTGGGTTTTATAAGCCAAAGATTTCCCCGTGATATACATATACATATTAGAAATTTAGACCCAAGGCCAAATATCAACTTTTAGGTACTTAGAAGTCCATTCTTGTTTCATAGATCATACACCACCAACCAACTCGGCGAGTACGAGTTACACTTCCAAACTTCCATAAGCAAAAAGCATAACAAAACAAAACAAAACATAATCCAACCTTAACACCGGGTGATAGAAGGGTTGACGGCCCTAACTATCCGAAAATCACGAGAGACAAGGTTTAATCACGACCTTAAAACCTTTGACGGTTATCACCGCCGGCTCAAGAGAGACACCCTTCCCTAAACCTCCCGAGGTTGGGTGAGACTCTCAAAGGGAGAATGTTGATGGAAGAGATCGGCGACCCCACGGCCGAACCGAGATTAACATACCACTCTCCGGGGCCCAAAACTTATCACAAAATCATGCTTAAAGCAAAGCTTATCTTTCAAAGCCACTTATCTCGCTGACACACTCACACTTAACCAAACTTTTGCAAAACAAAAGGGCAAAATAACTTATATATGTATACAAAACATTTTAAAAGTCTTATAACAAACGGGACAAGCCCACAACTTATATGTCTTACACATATTTATCATATAATATACGTAATTCGCATGCGAGGCTTTAAACCATATAGGGGTCTTAGGTCAAATAACTAAAAGGAACAAAAACCTCACCTTAACACGGGTAGCAGAGACAAAAAGAGTAACCCGAGCACTCAAGGGCCAACCTCGTCGTCCACGGGAAGATCCTCTGAACAAAACAAACAACAAGGGGTACTCTTAGACTCAAAATGAACCAATTATACGCTCGGCAAATGTTTATGAATGCGAATGAAGTCACGCTTTGACCATACTAGTTCACATTTTTGCATGTAAACATATATTGCACGTTTGGAGGTTAAAATCTAAATTATAACACATCAATTAACATGCTAGCAATGAACTTAAGAGAGGAAAAGAATAGACAAACCATATAAATCAAGCAACAAGGATCAACAAAATAACACAACACACACACTTAAAGAAAGGGGGAGGGGTAACGGGAGTTACCCTTTTGGCTTGTAAAAGGGGTGACTCCCGTTAAGAGCCACAGCAGTAAAAAGGGGCAGCAGGTAACGGACGTTACCAAAAGCCAATACAAAGGTCATAACGCCCGTTAAGGGCAACAGGCCCGCAACCATGGAGAGTAACGGGCGTTACTCTCCCGCAGTAAAAACCGGGGTAACGGGGGTTACCCCGCGCGGGCAACAACTCCAAACAGCAGCAAAGGCCAATCTCCTTCGATCCAAACTATGAAGCAGAAACAGTAAGAAAGGGAGAAGAAGGAGGCAAGGAAGGAGCAACAAACCAAGTCATATAATAGATCAAAGAAGCAACACATCAAGCAAAGAGGAGAAAGGGGCAAAATCATCCAAGAACTCAAAAATCAACAAGGGTAGAAGCATGAAATCAACTCTAGCACATAAACCAAGTTCAAATAACTCAATGAGGAAGTCTTAGGCATACAAATCATGCATTAAACCCAAGTGATTCAAGAGGAAACAAGCTAGAATCCATCAAAGCCCTTAAACCCTTACTATTCACATTGAATGCCATCACTCATGCAATCCTTGAAGAGAACTCATCATATTAGACTTAAAAGAACCACATAACCATGGAGACGTTAAAAATCAACTTACCTTTTAAATTTGATGAGAAATGGTAGGGCTAATAGTTCAAAATCTTCAAATTTGGAATAGTGTCACCTTCTTCTCTTATTTCTTCTTTGGAGCTGAAGTTGGGGACCTTTTCTCTCTTTTTCTTGGGGTTGGTTTGGTATGGGGGGTATGGGAGAGGGTTATAGCTGAGTTAGGTTCACAAGAGTCAAGGTTAGAGCTTAATTAGGGGTTAAATGGAACCCACACGAAGACTAGTCAACAAAAGAGGCTATACTTGTCACCAAGGCTTGTTTCGGTCAATTACTCGGAGATCTAAAAGGGCTTAGAAAAGTGTTAGGTTAGGCTCTAAATCTTTCAAATCTTATCACGAGTCCCTCTTCCGGAATTTGAATACGAATTCTCTAGTTCAAGATACGCCGCCTGGAACCCGAGGTGCGCTAAGTGCTCCTTAACCATCCTCTAGGTTCCGTAAAACAAAACGATCACAACACTCAACCAAACGAACCCAGAACCACATAACGAGCATGCTAACACGAAAAAAAGTCACATAGTTCACATATCCCAAGAAATCACAAAAATCAAAATCAAATTAGAGCATGTAAAGAGCATAAAACGAGCAAAGAGGGCATAACGTTCAAGTAAGAAAAACTCAAGAAATTCTAAGTAAATACTCAATAAAAGTAATACAACGTCATAAATAAATAAGTAAATTACGCACATAACACCCTGTAAAGGGATACCTATAGGTCCGGATGGTCGGGATGTTACACCGCGCACTCGAGTATATTATATATATGTAAATATGTGTTATATATGATATGTTTATGATCTTGTGAACCAATCTTGTTTTGAAAATGGTATTATGAAGGCATATATAAGCTTGTTTGCAAAATTTGTTTCGTTTACGTTCTGTAGCGAGATTTGCCATGAAAGACTGGTATGTTTGTTTCTGTATATGTGTTTGTGGATCCAAGGAGACATGGGTAAGGAGCCCTCGGTAAGGTGTTGGGCCGTCGAGGTAAAGCCTGTGCATAGTCTCCATCCGAAATATCATACGCGACCCCGGGAGATAGGGAAGGTATGTTATTTTGATACCTCTGGGGTTAAATCCGTGGAGGACACGTTGTGGGTTAGCTACCCCACGTGAGTTTGTTTAAGTTTATTTAGATGGTTTGAGCTACGCGCGTGGCTCTTCCATCGTCGGAGGAGAGGATGGATTTATTTATGACTTCTGTTTCTGTTCTGTTATGAGAAGTAAGGTTGGAAGCTCGTTTTCGCCGAGCATGTGATTTGATCTGTTATGGGAAATATGAATCGGGATAGCGTTTCGAAAGTGTTTCTATATATATAGTCGTTTATTTTAAAAGATTTTAGCTTGCAAAACCTATTCCAGTTCATGAGTTCACCTTTCGATAAGTGCTTTGCTTTATATATGTAGGGTGTGGGTGTGCGTTAGCCCCTTCACTCAGTCAGTTAACTGAACCCTCTTTCTCTTTCAGTTTCAGGTACTTTTGATCGAGCTAGGCGGAGAAGTGTGTCTTTCTTATGTACTTGCCGGTCTAGGTTGTTATAGATTCATTTTACATACACTCTAGCATATTTTGTATATGTATGGCTTTATATTATGGAGAATTGTTCTATTTTGCTTTGATGAGGCCGGGATAGCCATAGACATGTTGTAAATGTTGGTACCTATAAGTAAATACGACATAATTACGTGTTGGTACCTACACGTATCTATTCCATGCATCTTATTGTTTTGATTTTACTTAACCTGCTTTCACGCACTCTGAGTCTGTCGTTAACTCCGCCTGGCTTAGTGAGTGAGTGGTCTCCCGTTCGCTAGGGTTCGAATTCGGGTATGGACCTTCCATTTCATAACCGGGTTTGGATCTTGGTGTGGGGGATGTGGTCCCCGTGTACGGGTGCTACATCTATGGGTGGTATCAGAGCGCGGTTGCAAAACCGGGCTCTGGAGTCGTGTGAGTCTGTCTAGGTCGTACGACTTAGGGCAATGTGACTTATGTCATTGTGTGATAACGTGAATATGTGACTATGTGGCTTGATTACTTGAATATTTATTTCCTTTATTGCTTGTATACATGATCATATACTAACCTACACGCATTCATATTATTTGACTTTGTGATTCTCAGGATGCCTCCAAGAAGACAGAATCGTGAGCGAACCCCTGATCTTAATCAACCGGCTCCTCAGAATGCACCTCCGCCACCTCCTATGAATGCGGAGAATATTGTGCAAGCCCTCCTCAATCAGTTACAACAGAACCAGAGAAATCAACAAGTTGAGGGGCAAGAGGTATCTAATGCTTACAAGGAGTTCCGGAACAACAATCCTCCAAAGTGGTATGGAGGAGATGATATCAAGGCAGAGGAGTGGTTATCCGAGATCAGAGGTATTTGGGAAATTTGTCCGGGAAGCTCACAGGACAAAGCAGTTTGTACGGGCCGTTTTATTCAAGGACAAGCTGCGGTTTGGCTTAAGAGTGTTCAATCCAAGCTTGAGAGGACAGGAATGGAGTTCAATTGGGAGACGTTTGTGCAAGAATTTCACGAGAAGTATATTCCCCATAGTGCACAGGAACGTTGCCTTCAAGAGTTTGCTAATTGGAGACAAGGTACATGGACGGTGGAGGAATATATTTTGGAATTCGAGAGGTTAACACCCTTTGCTACTCACATTACCAACCATGATGATCACAAGGCCCGGAAATTCCTTCATGGACTGCGCCGGGAACTTCAAGAGTCTCTTCTAGCCGTCAACGTGAGTACATGGGCCAAGGTTACTAAGAGGGCAATCCAGGTTGAGGCCCAGTAGCTAAGGTTGAAGCCCCCACCTTTCTCTTCTACTCGAGGATCAGGATCCGGCTCTGGATCGGGTAAGAGACCCGTTTCTTATACCCCACGAGCTCTTGTTCCATCGGCTTTTTATCCCCAGGGTTTTGGGAATAAAAAGGCCCGTCTTACCGGTCCCGTGGCACCTCCTGCAGTTCCAGCTTTGCCGACTCCGGCTCAGGCTCCACCTTTATGCGCATATTGTCAAGGGAAGCATCCGGTCAAGAAATGTTGGAAGCTTTTAGGCAAGTGCTACGTGTGTAGGTCTTCTGACCACAAGATTGACACTTGTCCGAACAAGAGGCAAGAGGTTCCAGCTCGTGTTTATACCATTGAAGGGGAGGAGGAAGCAGCTGATGTAGATCCCAATGCCGTGATTGAAGGTACAATAAACATTCATGGCATATCATTTTATGCATTGTTTGATCCCGGGGCTACGCATTCTTTTATTTCCCGGGATCTTGTTGCTTCTTTGCCTTTGCATGCTGAATTATCTGCGCATGTGTATGTGGTGAGTTCCCCCTTGGGAGGTTCTTTGGAAGCAGACAGGGTATTTCGGGAGTGTCCCGTGAGTTTCGAAGGCAGAATCTTCCCCGCAGATTTGATAGTTATGCCGATGAAGAAGTATGGGGTGATCTTTGGTATGGATTTTCTCTTCAGACACCGAGCCAAGTTAGACTGTCGGGATAAGAAGATTTCTTTAGATGCAGTGATCTTTACGGGTGAGAGATTAAAGTCTACTCCGTTTGTGTCTTTCATGGAAGCAAGTAAGCTCCTTCGGGACGGTGCAACTGGTTTCGTAGCATATCTTCTGAACAAACCGAAGGATCAGGTCAAACTTGAAGAGACAGAGGTTGTAAGATAATTTCCTGACGTGTTCCCTGGGAAGTTGGGTAACTTGCCACTCGATAGGGATATCGAGTTTGTGATTGATCTCTATCCCAGAGCTAAGCCTTTCGCTAAGACACCCTAGCGTATGCCTCCTGCAGAGTTGAAAGAGTTGAAGACTCAGCTTAATGAGTTGTTAGCTTCTGGGTATATTCGTTCGAGTATTTCTCCGTGGGGTTCTCCAGTTTTATTTGTGAAGAAGTAAGACGGATCCTTGAGGATGTGTATAGACTACTGACAATTGAACCGGATGACAATTAAGAATAAGTATCCGTTACCACATATTGAAGAATTGTTCGACATTTTGCAGGGGTCTCAAGTGTATTCTAAGTTGGATTTGAGACAAGGCTATTATCAACTCCGTATCCGGGAAGAAGATATCCCTAAGATTGCATTCAATACCCGGTATGGACATTTCGAGTTCGTGGTGATGCCTTTTGGATTAACTAATGCTCCGGCGGGTGTTCATGGATATGATGCACCGAGTATTTAGACCGTTTCTCGATAAATTTGTGGTGATTTTCATAGATGACTTCTTGGTATATTCGAGATCCACAGAAGAACATGCTAGTCATCTCCGGATTGTCTTGGAAACTTTGAGAGAGCACAAGCTTTATGGCAAGTTCAACAAGTGCGAGTTTTGGATTGATAGGGTCACATTCTTAGGCCATATAATTTCAGGCAAGGGAATTGAGATTGATCCTTCTAAGATTGAGACCGTGGCTCAGTGGGAGAGACCGAAGAATGTCTCCGAGGTGAGAAGTTTCCTTGGGTTAGCGGGTTACTATAGGAGGTTTGTGAAGGACTTTTCTAAGATTGCGTGCCCGTTGACTCGATTAATGAAGAAGGAAGTGAAGTATGAGTGGGATGACGAGTGTGAGAGGAGTTTTTAGGCCTTAAAGGAGAAGTTAACTTCGGCACCAATTCTTACTTTACCAGAAGGATCCGAGGATTACTCCGTTTACACAGATGCTTCTAAGGAAGGCCTCGGGTGTGTGTTGATGCAAGGTAGTCGAGTAGTGGCCTATGCATCTAGGAAGTTGAAGGAGCATGAGAAGAATTACCCCACTCATGATCTTAAACTGGCAGCGGTCGTGTTTGCTTTGATGAAATAGCGCTACTATCTTTATGGGATAACTTTTGAGATATTCACAGATCATAAGAGTCTTAAATATCTTTTCACTCAGAAGGAACTCAATAACCGACAGAGAAGATGGATGGAGTTTTTAGAAGACTATGATTGCACGATTCAATATCATCCAGGTAAGGCCAACGTAGTGGCCGATGCTTTGAGTAGAAAAATAAGTGTTTCGGGTTTGAGTGCAGAGACTTCAGATCAGGGTTCAGCGGTTGTGGTTTCAGTGGCTTGATTGGCTAATATTTCGGTTCAACCTGATTTGAAATAGAGGATAATCGATGCTCCGGCTACAGACCCAGAGATTCAGAGGTTAATACTTCGTTCTAGAGTTGATCCAGAAACAAAATTTGGGTTTGATGATTCCGGGGTTTTCAGGTTCAAGACAAGGGTTTGTGTTTCGGAAGAACTCAAGAGGCTAGTGCTTGAAGAAAGACATTGTTCAGGTTATTCTATTCATCTCGGTGGTACTAAAATGTATCGAGTTTTAAAGGAGTATTTTTGGTGGAATGGTATGAAGAGGGATATTGCCAACTTTGTACGGCGATGTCTCACGTGTCAAGTAGTGAAAGCTGAACATCAAAGACCGGGAGGTACTCTCCAGCCGCTTCCGATACCCGAATGGAAGTGGGAGCAAGTGATGATGAATTTCGTGTCCGGCTTGCCGAGATCTAGAGGAGGTTATGATGGAATTTGGGTGATCGTCGATCGTTTGACTAAGTCTGCTCATTTTCTCAAAGTTAAGATGTCCTATAAGACTCCTAAATTAGCCGAATTGTATTGTGATGAGATTGTAAGATTACATGGAGCTCCGGCTAGTATTGTGTCCGATCGTGATCCCCGGTTTACAACTAAGTTTTGGCAAGAACTTCAGAAACGGTTTGGTACGAAGCTTAATTTTAGCACCGCTTTTCATCCATAGACGGACCGGGCAATCTGAAAGATTGATTAAGTATTTGGAGGATCTTCTAAGGGCGTGTGCTTTGGATTTCAAGGAGAAGTGGGACAAACATCTAGCACTGGTCGAGTTTACCTATAATAACAGCTTTCAAGCTTCGATTGGAATGGCTCCTTATGAGGCGTTGTATGGAAGGAAGTGTAGATCGCCTCTCTTTTGGGATATTGCAGATTGGCGGTGGTCGGAAGAGAATAAGCTTGAGAGAGCTACACCTTGGGAGAAATTAGACAAGACTACTGCTAAAGTGAAGCTGGTTCAAGAGAGAATGAGGGCAGCTCAAGACCGTCAGAAGAGTTATGCGGATAAGAGGAGAAGGCCCCTTGAATTCAAGGTAGGAGAACGGGTTTTCTTGAAAGCATCCCCTAGGAAGGGTTCTTCTCGAATTGGTCAAGGTGGGAAGCTTAACCCCAGATACCTTGGACCGTTTGAAATCCTTGAGAGAGTTGGAGAAGTGGATTATAGGTTGGACCTACCGCCAGAGATGACCATGATACATAATGTGTTTCACGTTTCACAACTCCGAAAGTATTATCCCGAGGAGGCAACCATACTCCCTATAGAAGAAATGCACCTTGAACCGGATTTGACGATAGTAAGGCACCCGGTTGAGATTCAAGACCAGAAGATTCAAGTGTTGACAAATAAATAGATTCCTTTGGTCCGAGTATTATGGAGAGATCAGAAGTCTGAAGAGTCTACTTGGGAAACCGAAATGAAGATGAGAGAGTTGTATCCGGCTTTGTTCTCGGGTTCAGTGGTAAACCTGGGGACAGGTTCATTGAAGAGGGGGAGGTTGTGACACCCCTGTATACAGTGGTACAGGTAAATGTGTGATTTAATTATTATTTACGCTTTAGTTTAATTATTTGAACTAATTGAATTGTGTGAATTACGTGAATTATGTGATTTTGGCTCGTTGGACCCTTAACCGTTCAAACCAAACTAAACCGAACCGGAAACCTTGAACCGAACCCGGTTCAGCCCTTAGAGGATTGAACCAAACCATCTCTTCCTCATTTCACGTAATTTCAGTCAAGAGAAGGAAGGAAGAGCCAAGGCCAAACCTCTATTCTTGATCAAAGCTTCAATCAACCACAACTTCTTCATTTCTCCATCTTTTCACGAGCCCAAATAAGCTCCGGAATCCCCACAACATCCTCTTCCTATCTATCCGAACATTTCACCTTGAGATTTTGAATTCCTTTGATTTTAAGCGAACTTTTGAATAGTAAGGGTTTGAGCCATTTTTGTTGATTTAGTGACTTTGGTTGGTTTCTTTTGCAACTTGACTTCATTTATGAGCTTCATTTGTTGCCTTTGTTGTATTTATTGCATGAGTTTGGAGGTTGATTGGCTTGAATGCATATATTCAACTTTGAGCATGAATTTCATGAAAATGGGTTTGAATCTTTATGCCTTTAATTCTCGTTTTTCTTAAGGTTTTTGCATGATTATTTGTTTCTTGCATGATAATTGAGCTTGTGCATGAGTTGCATTTAGTTTGGTTGAGTTTTGCATGTGTTGTTGCCTGTTTACTTCGTTCCCCTGCTTTCTCGAGCCATTTCTGCTCTGCAACTCCAGGGCAAACGCCCGTTTGGTCCTCTTTTGAAAATTCCAAACGGCCATTTGCATTAGCGGGAAATTCGATTTTTAGTCTGTCACACGGGCGTGTGAGTTTTGAACTAAGTGATGAAACGCCCGTTTGGAGTTGCAGGGGAGGGCCAGTAGCTGTTCACACGGGCGTTTGGTGTTTGTTCTGAGTATGCAAATGCCCATTTGGGAGCTCTCGGATTAAGGCAGTAGCTTCCAAAACGGCCGTTTCGTAGGCCACTGTCCGTTTTTAAGTTTTTCGACTTTTCCGGTTTGATTTCTTTGCTTCCTAATTGTTCTTATATGTCTTCTTTGATCATTAATTTTTTACTTTAACATCGTTTAATTTGTTTTGCATTAATGTGAAATTTTGGTGGATTATATGACATTCATTGCATATCATGCATTCTCTTCTTTTGCCGTGCGTCGTTTTGGTTCATTTAGAGTCTAAGTCTTGGGCTTTTGGTGTTTTATTTTCAGAGGAGGTTTCTATTGACGAGCCCGAGACCTAAGCTTGTCTTTCCACACTCCTACTTTTGCCAAGCACAAGGTGAGGTTTAGGATTTGTATAGCTAACGACCTAAGGCCTTTATGTGATGTTTTCATGCCGCGCATGCGAGTATATTATATATATGTAAATATGTGTTATATATGATATGTTTATGATCTTGTGAACCAATCTTGTTTTGAAAATGGTATTATGAAGGCATATATAAGCTAGTTTGCAAAATTTGTTTTGTTTAAGTTCTGCAGCGAGATTTGTTTAAGTTTAGTTAGATGGTTTAAGCTACGCGCGTGGCTCTTCCATCATCGGAGGAGAGGATGGATTTATTTATGAGTTCTCTTTCTATTCTGTTATGAGAAGTAAGGTTGGAAGCTCGTTCTCGCCGAGCATGTGATTTGATCTGTTATGGGAAATATGAATCGGGATAGCGTTTCGAAAGTGTCTCTATGTATATAGTCGTTTGTTTTAAAAGATTTTAGCTTGCAAAACCTATTCCGGTTCATGAGTTCACCTTTTGATAAGTGCTTTGCTTTATATATGTAGGGTGTGGGTGTGCGTTAGCCCCCTCACTCAGTCAGTTAACTAACCCCTCTTTCTCTTTCAGTTTCAGGTACTTTTGATCGAGCTAGGCGGAGAAGTGTGTCTTCTTTTTGCACTTGTCGGTCTAGGTCGTTGTAGATTCATTTTACATACACTCTAGCATATTTTGTATATGTATGGCTTTATGTTATGGAGAATTGTTCTATTTTGCTTTGATGAGGCCGGGATGGCCATATACATGTTCTAAATGTTGGTACCTATAAGTAAATACGACATAATTACGTGTTGGTACCTGTACTTATCTATTCCATGCATCTTATTGTTTTGATTTTGCTTAACCTGCTTTCGCACACTCTGAGTCTGTCGTTAGCTCCGCCTGGGTTAGTGAGTCAGTGGTCTCCCGTTCGCTAGGGTTCGAATTCGGGTATGGACCTTCCATTTCATAACCGGGTTTGGATCTTGGTACGGGGGATGTGGTCCCCATGTGCGGGTGCTACAGTTAGCGGACGGCCTCGGGCAAAGAACCGTCCACCCATTGATTATGGCTAATGGGGTCCATGAAGCCCCAAAAGCCCGGTTCCCCTTCCTCGCCAACTCCTAACGAGGTCGGTTTCGCCGTAGATCATTGTGGAACTAATACACTGGAACACCTTCAGCCCATGCTTCCCCGGATAGCCACGTGAACCAAGTTCCTGGGCCCGTGCTTGCATTCATGTCCTCGCCAAAATCATTAGGTAGGGATTCATCAAAGAAAGACTTTACGTTGAAAATCATTTACTCTTGAAAAGACTCACTATATATATATATAACGTTTTGGCCTTAAACTTTACACATTAGTTATATCGGGTTGAGATAGCTAATAGTAGAGAAACCTACCTGTTACACCTTACCGAAAAATACCAAGAAGAAAGGGAGACTTGAAAGTAGCCTATGAACCCAACACGTCTCCGTCTTGGAGAAAACTGTACAAGAAGTAACACGCTGCATTTGTGAGACTCAAGGCTCCATATGAACTGTAGCGCCCCTTAACACTACAACCCCGCACCGTTGTACTTCCAGAGTGGATGTGAGACCTAGCACTCGAGAAATACTCCGGCGAACGGACAAGACTATACAATACCAGAGTATAAAATTTAAACGCAACGGAAAATAAACTTGAAAAATAAAAGGGGACAATATATAACGAAACACATATTATTAAGTTGGAAAAGTAATTACAGCGATAGATCTAATTTCATAGGAGAGTGCTTATTGAAATATGTACATGCACCCTTAATATAATCCTGATTAACTAAGATATGACACCTTAAAGCTTCAAGATACCTCTAAGGCATCGCTCCGTGGATTCCTGAAATCATGCATTTGAAACCAGGCGAGAGGGTTAGTCAAAGTGACTAAGTGAAGGGGGTGTAATAAATTATAAGTATAAGTATATGTATATATATTTATGTAATCAAGAAGATCTTGATCAAAATATTAGCAATAGGATATAACAAATAGGGAACAGTTCATAATATTTGTAAAAATAGGGATAAGGGTAACTTGAAATATTTGTAGAAATATGAACCGTTTGTAACAAGAACTTTAATGCCCGCAAGCTAGGCCTCTCTATCCGTAACTCCTTAAATCATGATAAAATAGTAACGGCGTTGATCAAGACACCGATACTTCAATAAAACCAATATGATAATAACTCCGCTACTCCTTGGTGTTAATAGGGGAGCCAACCCTAGAGACCATGAACTAGATTCGGGAGGCAGCTATCTCTCCCTCATCCCTTGGCGTGGAGTAACTAACCTCCAGTTAAACCACTACCAAGAGGTGGTGGCAGTCCACAGCACCAACAATACCCTCGGCACGATACCTTCCGGGTAATTGCTCGCTACGGATACAGCCGGGGCCCATAACATGAATCAGGAACAATATTTTGCTTGCATAACCCGGAATCAATGTTTTGATAAAATGGACTTGAAATATATATAATGTTCTAGTAAAACGTTGATTCCGGCATGAAAGTATTTTTCCCTTAAGAGGGACATTGTTGTACAATAATATGTATATAGGGTAGTAAATCAAAATGATAGGTAGGCTTGAAAATAGTTTTTATATAGATACATATGTATAGCATGATTCCAGTTGAAAACATTTTAACCCTCACCGAGTGTCTTGATGGTCTAGATAAAATCCTTGGGATTCCACTGTTCAATTATATCCTCGCCTGAAAGTAATAACTACTACTGGCTTAGAACTAGGTTCTACTATTTAAATTAATCAATCATACACACCATAAGGTACTCATCATGTAATATGTTAAAGATTTCCCGGTAAACCCTAAATTTACCCGTTTAAGGGAATTTGATTAATAATTTAGGGTTTATGGGATCTTTAGCTAATCAAATATATATACCATATGATAATTATAATTATAAGATTTGAAATAAGATTTATGGTTAAATTTGACAATGTAGGTTATCTTTGAAAAAATATTACATAGTTTACCGATTTTTGGAAAATTCGGGGAAAAATCTTTCTTTAAAAAATTTCAAAACCTATTTTATAATTATTTTAAAATTAATTTCGAAATTAATTGTATTTTGGTTGACCAAAAAGTCAAAATTACTATTGAAAACATTTACTATTCAATTTCATATGAATTAAACACTTTATAACACAAAATCAAATTCACACACACACACACACTAGTCACGGCAGACACATGCACACACACACATCCAAGAACATTAAGAACATGTTCTTGAGCTTATTTGAATATTCAAAGAGGGTGTGTAATATGTTTAATCACATTCATATTTATAACATAGAATTGAAGCATATTATAGCAAAATATACCAATTCTCTATGAAAAATAATTCTAAATAAATTACTCTAGGCATGAATTTAATCAAACAACATCATAATTATTTAAATACATACTCACATTATATCATATCATAATTCATGCATTTAATAAAATTCCATAATGTGCACACATTGTATTTAAGACTAACAATTATACACATATATCTTAAAAATAAATTCCTAAAGCATAATTTAATTAATCCTAGACATGCTACTATTATTATTATACTAAGAACATTATATAAAGCATGAAATAATAGAAGAAAAATATACCTTAGAGAGAGAGAGTGGGAATGGCGTGAGGAAGGGAGAGAAGAGAGTGATTTTTGTGTGTTGATTTGTGAGGTATAAATGAGGCTTAAGGGGGGTATTTATAGGTAGTCATGAGGGGTCTTTGAGCAATTTATGAAAGTTTAAGGGAGATGTGGTTGCTTATGATTTCAACAAATGCTTGGTAATTAATTAGGAGATGTGGTTAAATTATATTATGAACAAATGCTTGGTAATAACTTAGGAAATGTGGAGAAATTATGCTCATTTAATTAATCCTTCTAGAAGATCATGTGGTCATGGATGATGTCATTTTGAATAAAAATAAATGTAAAATAATATAAAATTTATTCAAGAGTCGAGAGGTAAAAACTTGAAGTAGTGAATTGATGAAAGAATGAGTGAAAAATGAGCTTTGTTTTGATTATAAATGTGGAATATTAAAGATGATGAAAATCATAGGAAAATTATATAAACGAAGTTATGATAAAGTTTAAAGTTTGGAAAAATCACTATAATGTAGAGGAAAATTCAAGGATCGTTTCAAGTATAATTTCGACTATTGAATAAAAGCTAATTTGTTCAAAATAAAATGATGATTTTTAGAAAGGAAAATATTTATAAAATATGCTATGGTGAGATCGAGTTTTTGGTAAATGCATGAAAATTCATAAAATAATTTAAGGATCGTTTTGGTTATAATTTTGAATATCAAAAAGTAGATGAGTAGGGAGCTATTGATGATCGAATCATAAGCTAGGGTTTTTGCCGGTTTTTTATACTACTAGAGTTAGAATGGGAATTATGGTTCACAGAGGGTATCACGATCCTCGAAATAATGTGAGGATTCTTTTGGTTACAATATTGGGTAATGAAAGTGCTTCGGGAAATGTAGGAATATTTTCGAGCTATAGGGGTATTTTCGTAATTTCCAACCTAAAACTGTAGGAATGGGTTTTGAAGCATATGAAGGGGTTTTAGGTGCTGGAAGGGAATGAATATTAGAATTCTAGGATTTTATGGAAAGAGTTTCGAGATACAAGCTAAATAGAAGAAGGAATTAAATTCACGAACTTTTTATTAAACTTATAGCATATTAAAGCACATAAGTCACATAAAATGCAATGCATGAGAGAATTAACAAGGATCGAGGCTATAAACGCTTCCTGAGTTACCCCTTTACTCACCTTTCTTGACTTGGCCCTGAGTAGGGCTATTACATGAACCATGTATGACGCACGACAATGCAATGAACATGATATAAAGTGCGTATGAGACAACAACATGTTGTGAAGATGTTCATGTGCACAATTAATGCATTAGAAGCACATAAACGAGCATTTCATTCAAGTTCAATCAATACATGAAGGTTTGAAGTTCATTTGTTCCATATCTTTCATGAATCGTATCAAATCGAGCCATAATCTCCAAACCATAATCACAATACACATATCAACATGTTTACAATGCATACAATAAATATAGAGGTAAGAGGATTCACTTAAGACATCGATAGAATGCAAGAAAGCACTTAACGTTTCATATAGAAGCACCTAAGCCACGTTATAGCATATCAGTTCATTACCTGACAAAACCATATCGAAACACTCCACAACTTTAATAAAACAATTATAACACATAATACAACATATTACAATATATAATGAGCATTCATGAGTTTAAAATACATAAGAGAGGCAAAGGATACAAGAAATCTTCAAACGTGTCATTTAAACGTTCATGCATTCAAGTCACGTTTACACCTTAAATATCCTAGCATAGGATTCATAAACTTACCGAAACATAACACATATTCATTAATTAATATCATAAAGAGAGATTAAAGGTGGAAGAAATCACTTAAAACACCAACAAATGCAAGAAATGCACATAAAGCATATGGTAGCACTTAAGTGATTTGAGTTTGTAGTTCATATAAATCGTATCAATTCATGCCATAAAATTAACACACGAATTCTAACGTTTTGATAATCAATCATAGTACATGTTACTAGCATAATTAAGGCTTGAATAATATAAAACAAGCAAATCAACCATTCAAAACACACAAGTACCCAACGTGTAGCAAGGGGAGTAACGGACGTTACTCCCCTCTTGTTCTCTTCCATTCACGGGCGTTACAGGACCTGATAGCTTTCTTCTCTTACATGGTAATAGGAGTTACCATGCTGTTGTGTGATATGGGTAATGGGGGTTAATGGAGGCAGGAGCATTTCTCTTCAAAAGGTTACCTCCACAAAGACCAATTGCGTGTACGGGGGTTACGCTTTACAGCAGCCATCCCTCGCTTCCTTGTCTTCACTTTCACGCAGCAACACACTCCCTTATACCCTTGTTCTTCCATGGTTGCAGAGCAGCAAGAATGTAGCAACAAAGGCAACAAGAAAAGCACAGAACAACCACAAAAACGCAAGAACATTCCACACACTCACACAAAGCAGCAGCAAGACATGAAACCAACAAAGTTGACGAAAAAGCTCCAAGAACCTCAATCGTACAACCATGGTGGAATCCCATACACTTCATGTACATCAAATTAAAGTATATATACACATAAATGTAGCAAGGTTGGTCACATTTCATGCCTTAATTCACAGGAAAACCGAATCAAAGTTATGTATGCAAAAATTAGAGCTTAACCTAACTATTCATCATATGAATCATATCATGCTCATACTTCAATGAAGCTCAGCAAACAAACACTTAAAAGAAAGAAGAGAAGATGGAGAATAAAACCATGGACTTAACTTTTGAATTTGAGGAGAAATGATGATGTATTGAGCTTGAAAGAGGCAAAGCGAATAGTATAGATTTCTCTTCTCCTTCTCTCTCGGTTCAGCTGCTTCTTTCTCTCTGTCCAAGGCTGAGTTCGAAGTGAGAGGGTAAGAGATGGTTAGAGGGATTAACTAGGGTTAATTAGGCTCAAGAATCAACTCATTTGGTCAAGAAATGAGAGAGTTATGGTCCAATTACTCCAAGGTGGCGAATGTGCGGCTCATTTCGGACAAATTTCAGAGGCTTGAACGGGCTTAGAAAAATACAAGGCTAGGTTCTTTAGCTCCATATCTTCGATACGAGTCCAGCACCACTTCCGAAATTTGAATCCGAATTCCCGATCTCAAGTTACGGCCTCCGTTAGGCCCTCAAGTCCCCAAAACAATTAAATGGTCAAAGACCACAACAAACGAGTTCTAAAACATAAAATGAACATGTAAACAAGTTCATAACGTGTAAATATCATGCAAAGGAAGTAAGCACGAAAATCGAAATTAAATTCAGGAACATACGGATCGAAAACGAAGTCATAGAAGTTTAAACGTTCAAAATTCACATATAAACTCTTAACAAATAATTCCATATAGATTCAGTTAGCATATAAACATTAAAATTAACATATAAAGGCACACTTAAATAATTAAAAGTGCAAATATCAAACCCTGTGATGTCATACCTGTACGTACGAAGACGCGGGGCGTTACAGTACTCGATGTCCCAACACCCATCTCTCGGAAGAACCAAATCGCTCAGCTTTTATGGCTGGACCACCGTCCTCAGTTGAAATTGAGGGTGGAAACGTGGCCATCCAGGAAGCTAATTATCAGTCCACACGCCCACCAAAGCACCTGATCCAATCCTTCACCCAGGCCCCGTCTTGACGATGTGCTATGCTGAGATGATGCTTCTCCAAGAGAAGGATAGAGAGCATCCAAGTTTGGCATTGCAGAAGTCAAAGCGGGGAAATTACTCACAAGTGAGTCCGGCCTAGTGAAAATCCTCCAAGGTTGTTTCGCTAACATTGCTGTATTAAAAGGATGGAGACTAAGGAAACCAAATCCACCTATCCTTTCCACGGGTACATTTTATCCTACAATATTCAATAAATCTTTCTCTTATCCGTGTATTTCCACTAATACCTTGGAATCATCATATCGATCTCATATAAGAAAACATCAGGAAGTTTGAAGCATCCCATTACATAGGTTGGGATGACTTGAATAACTGATTTAATAAGTACTTCTTTCTATGCAACTAATAAGAACTTTTTCGGGAAACCCTGTATTTTCTTTCTCACGCGCCCCCTAATTGAAGCGAAGCTAGATGTCTTTGTTCTGCTGATTTTGGATTTAAGCCGCAGATACATTCCCAAAATGTTAACCACTTTTATGCCTAGTAGGGAAGCCAAAATACTTTGTTTTCCTCTATCGACATTTCCACTGTAGGAGATGGCCGATCTCTGTAACTTGATGGTCTGGCCTGAAAGCTCTTATAATCCCGTAATATGTCCCGCACACAGGTTACAGAGTTGGAGTGTAGCACCCAAAACATAGGTTACCACATCCCTCACACCTAGACCTGACCCGTACACAAAATGAAAAGTTCGTACACGTATCCGATCAAGACAAACGACTGACAGAACAAAAATCAAACCTATGCTAGGCGGGACTAAACCTTTTACCAACAATACAAGAAGTGTGGAAGCATACTGAGGCAAGCACATGCATGGCCACAGACCGACAATAATTAAAACATACAAAGAGCATTCGTTCCCAAAACATATACACAAACAAGATTCCAATGACAGGAATTAAATACTGGGTTTGACTAAAGGCCCTAGAACCTATCCTAAATTCAAGCATCCAAATGCACAATAAAATATGGCCGACAAGGCCCAAAACAAGCTGAACAGACTACTGTGTACAGTGAGACTTAGATGAGAACCAGACTACCAAGACTTAAAGTAAATACCTTAAAACGAATCTTGCCTAACGACCCCTAAACCTGTAAAACAAGAACTAGAAGTGGTGAAAAACGGGGTCAGTCAAAGAACTGGTGAGGGGGTACGCACACGCACATATATATACAAGCAAACATGCAGTCATAATTCCACTGTAGGGCTGTAATAAAACATTTGACAAGAATCAAGAAAACAATCATTATGTACGATGGAATTACGTTCTTTTAGTCAAGCAATCAAACATACATGATATCCATGATGCCACTAATAAGCATTCCTTAACATAATCGGAGACTCAAGGTTAGGAACTGAGTTGTTGGGAGATGGTGAGGTCAACCTAACCGAGGAATTATAACATGCAAGAGTGGGATCATAGATATACATGAATATTTTATTAAGGGAACCGGCGAGTACGGTGTAGTGTTGTCCAAATTTTACTTAAACTTTACATACATGCAAGTGTACACATGACATTCGTAGTATATAAATTGTCGATCCAACATGGAAGGGAGAGCCAAGCAATGACCAAGTACTTCTTCAATTTATAGACAAGAGAGATAATTCAGTTTTGGTCCACTCAATTATAAGAATAAGAAACATACTCTACTCAATTAACACAATTTATGAGAATTGGATTAGATGCAGTACATAAAATGGGCTAGGGGAGACAATTGTGTGAACCTCATACTTACTTATGCTGAATAAATTATCTTATAATTCCACAACTCCAATCACTAAAATTTACAAAAGCTTTTCTCAAAGTCTAAGGAATTGTTTAATTTAGTCTTAATTGTATCTCTCGAAATCAATTAATTCCTCAAAGTAAACCATAAAACAAGATTGATGCAATTGATAATGCTTACGATACCCCAAATCTACAAAAGATATTCCCCTTAAAAAATTTTAACACCACCTTAGCCATTTTGACAAATAATCCACGACCACCAAAATGTATTGATTTCCTTGTGAAGGTAATGGACCCATGAAATCTATTCCCTAGGTCACGGGAGTGACTACCTTTGTGTAACTCCCATGACCCTCCATGCTAATTTTTGGGAATTATTCCCTGCCGTAGGTCACGGGCATGATGCCTGTAGCGCCTCCTCAGCACTACAACCCCGCACCGCAATACTCCCTGAGTGGAGGTTAGACCCAACACTCAGGAATACTACGGCGAACGGTCAGGATAATATATGAATGGAGTATATGTCACAGTGCAACGGAAGATAAAGAGATTCAACTTTACCAACGAACGGGGAGGATAACGTACAATGAGCAAGGATTATAATTATTGAGCAAAGTAGTTCGCAAAAGCGTACAACAAGTTGACATGCAAGGACAAAGTATGAGATAGTTTGTTTCTACAGAGAGTAGGCTCAAGAAAGTGTACTCTTAGGATCGGATTCCACCTATGGTTGTAATGCTTCAAGATACCTCTAGTTGTCGTTCATTGATTCCTGAAATCATGCATTTTAAAATAGGCGAGAGGGTTAGTCAAAGTGACTAAGTGAAGGGGGAATAGTAGTTTATAGATACATGTATATGTGTATATATATATTTATATGATCTTGAAGATCTTGATCTAAAATAATAGCCATAGGATATAGCAAATAGGAAACGGTTCATAGTAATTGTTGAAATAGGGATAGGGGTAATTGGAAATCTTTGTAGAAATATGAACCGTTTGTAACAAGTACTTTAATGCCCGCAAGCTAGGCTTCTCCATCCGTAACTCCTTAAATAATTGATAAAATAGTAACGACGTTGATCAGGACACCGATACTTCAATAAAACCAATATGATAATAACTCCGCTACTCCTTGATGTCAATAGGGGAGCAAACCCTAGAAACCATGAACACGATTCGGGAGGCAGCTATCTCTCCCTCATCCCTTGTTGTGGAGTAACTAACCTCCAGTTAAACCACTACCAAGAGGTGGTGACAGTCCGCAGCACCAATAATACCCTCGGCCCGATACCTTCCGGGTAATTGCTCGCTACGGATACAGCCGGGGCCCATAACATGAATCAAGAACAATATTTTGCTTGCATGTCCCGGAATCAATGTTTTGATAAAGTGGACTCGAAATATATAACGTCATAGTAAAACGTTGATTCCGACATGAAAGTATTTTTCCCTTAAGAGGGACATTGTAGTACAATAATATGTATATAGGGCAGTAAATCAATATGATGGGTAGGCTTGGAAATAGTTTTTATATAGATACATATGTATAGCATGATTCTAGTTGAAAACATTTTAACCCACACCTATACCGGTAGTCAAACATTGTAGTGTGGATTCCAGTGCGCCTGAAAGTATTAACTACTATAGGCTTAGAATTAGGTTCCTTATATTAATCAAATAAGCACATAAAACACATAATGTTCATGCATAAAAGGATTACACATTATTCTACTCAAGTAAACACATAAACTATATCATGTTAGAGAATTCCCAATAAACTCTAATTTTAATCGTTTAAGGGAAATTAAGTAATTAATCTGGTTTCATGAATTCTTTAACCACTTAAATATTTATTAATCACATTATAATCCTAATTAGAATATTAGAGATGAAATTTAGAATTTAATTTGACAATGTAGGTTATATTTTGAAAATAATACACAATTTACCGATTTTTGGAAAAATCGGATAAAATCTTTATTTAAAAATTCCAAAACTAATTTTATAATTATTTTAATAATATTTTCGAAATATTCAGCCTATGGGTTGACCAAAAAGTCAAAATTACTATTTAAAACATTTACTATTCAAATTCTTAAGAATTAAACATCTTATAAAATAAAATCAATCTCACACGCACACACACTAGCACACGGTCCACACATTGATCCAAGAACATCAAGAGCATATTCTTAAGTCTATTTGAATATTCAAAGGAGGTGTGTAACATACTTGATCATATTCATATTTGTAATATAGAGTTTGAAGCGTAAGTATAGCAAAATAAATAAATTCTCTATGAAAAATAATTCTAAATAAATTGTTCTAGGTATGAATTTAATCAAACAAGATCATGAATATTTAAATCCATGAACATACTATATCATATCATTAATCATGCATGACAGAGGGATCTTTTATTAAGGCGAAAATAAAGATAAAATTGAAATCAAAAATAAAAAGATTAAATCATTTGTAAGTCCATATCAAAATTAGTATACTGTACATGGTAGTTTTACAGGATTAAATAAGCTGGAGATATGATTCTTAACCAGTCATGGTGGCAAGCCCTGAAAACGCCTAAATCATGGCATCAAAACGGGCGAAACCAGACTTCGGTTTTAAATCTAATCTCGGCTTATTTTAATCCTAACCATCCCAGAAATAAATTTTTTGATCTGGTACTTTTTTTTTTTTTAATCCCACCATGAACATTGATCTTAATCACATGATATAATTCAACACATTAATATTTAGCCAGCCATATTAGGCGGCGAATAAGAAATAAAATTGTAATATGTAAGAACTTGAAAGTAAATTGACTTACTTAGCTGATGTACCCCAGTGTTGCAAGTTTGCAAAAGATTTTTTCTCAAAAAACTGTAAAGTGTTTACAAACTGGAAATGAAAATTCAACTTGGTAAAATTTCGCTCCCCCTAATGCAGTAACGAACTGACCTATAAATACACAAAAATCTCGGATTTGAAATCCGGAACTAAAAGCTATCCTAAACTATTTGCACCATTATGAATGTGCAAAGTACAACTTTATTAAAACCATGGTTACTTTATTAAAACCACGACAAACAAAAAAGCGGGCAATTCTTTCCGCAAATGGTATTTGATGGGTGGTTGGCATACCATCCTTTCAGGGTCCCATCTTGTCCTTTCCTTTTCTTTCTTTATTCAAATATTTTTGAATAACCTGATCCAAATCTTCGAACATATCCTCATAAGGATTCTGAGCTTCTCCAACTGGACAATATTCATCATTGGATAAAGTATCCATAGAGGCACTGGATTGTGTATCAAAACTTAGATTTTTCATTAAATCTTTCTTTACTTCCTTAAGATAGGAAGCTACTTTTTCTTCATCCGAAACTTGTCCTTTTTGAAAATATAATTTCTTTGAAATATATTCAAATGGACTAGGAGTTTTATTTTGTTCCTCCTGAATAATATATTCATGAATTTTTGTCTTGATATTATCAATGGTCTCTTGGCCTTCCATACTTCCTTCTTTATTAAGAGCCAGCATTTTCTTCCAGAACTTAGTATAAAAGGTTCTGAATAAGCAAGGTATCTTCTGTTGGGTTTCTCCCAACTCTGGTTCACATTTCCAAATCCAAGGGATACCAAATTCAGTAAAGAAATGGAGAAAAGGCATTCCTTCAATCCATTTTCCATTGCTCTGAGCATCAAGAATTTTGGGAGAAATTTCTACCCATTGAGAATATAATTCCTGAAAATTATTTGGCAAAATTTTTGCTGTGGGGCCAAAACTAAACCACCATTGGTATAACCAATTTGGAATGTCCTTGTTATAAACATTTGGACAGATTTTAAAAAACCATGAATGTTTATGAAGCTCATTCTGGTAAAGGAATGCTTTATTAAATGATTCAATATAATCCCAATAATTAAATTTGATTTTAACTTGGGAATTTTGGAGACTATATTCTCTTTCTCTGAGTGTACTTATTCCCCACTCTTCAGCAGATATTATCTGCTTGATAATCACTTTACTAAAGCTATAAAATTTAGTTTGTTTTCCTGCAAAATAATGAGTGAATTCACAAGATCCTGTCACTTTGAGTATATTCTCAAAATGGGTTCGCTGTTTATATGAACCAGCAGTAAATGATGCATTATCCAAATATCTCTGCATGAGATGCCAGATATTATCTTTCCATCTTAAATCTTTATCTTCTAAGAGGAATATTACCTCTTTATGAGTGTTTTGCTCATATGGTAGTTCCGATGAATCAATTTCTTCATCCCCTACAATATTAGCATAGGATGGAGCAGATTAAGTATTACTCTCCTGCTTAGCTTTATAAGCTAAAAATTCCTTGTATAAGGGATCATCCTTTGGTGTATTACTTGAGGATGATGAAATATTTGCAATATTTTTAGCTATTAGCTTTTGGTTGCCAAATTGGGCAATGGTTCTTCCACCTCTTCCTCTATTAGAGGAATTTCTGCCTCCTTCAGGTCGCATCCTGGAAATATCAATAAGATCAAGCTATTAGCTTTCTTAATTTATTTTTTACAGCTATAAGCTGTTTTTCATCCTCTTCAATATAATGATTAAGGCCATGAACATTATTAAGGAAAAAACATAAAGACTTAATCTGCTCAATTTGAGCTTCTAAATAATGTTGATGAGCTATAAGCTTTGGAATCAATAGTTTATGACGCCAAACTGTTTCAAGGCCAGGAGATTTAATATTAGTCCTGACATCAAAAGCTCCAATTAGAGGAGGATCGAAATCATATTTGAATTCTCTCCAATTCCGGATATTTATAGTTTTATTTCTATAAATATCTCTCTTATTGAGAGTGTCCATATCTGCAAAATCAGGCAATATAACAATTAATTTCGTTAAGAATTTCTTCATGAAAATAGATGCTAGTATTAATTTGCACACAGGCATTAGCATGGCTGCTTTTTCTTGTGATATAATCAATATGATTTCTGGGATTAAGAATCTCATTGTTGATCTTATCCTCCCAATAAATAATATTCTTCTCATGCTCCTTAGAAAGGAAAACCAATTTTTTCACATAATTGTGAATCCCCTTAGCTTTATCCCAATTGATAGATTCATAGAACCTATGGGAAGGAAACTTCTGCACCCTTCTAGGATTATTCATCCACTAAATATTCACGAGTTAAAAAATCAGGAAGACTATTGTCAGTTCCTTTCTTATAAATAATATCAAAATCAAAAGGGGCTAATTGAGCCTGCCATCTAGCAAACATTTGTTTAGAAACTTCATGATCAAAGTTTTTATTGAACATGTATTTAGCAGCTTGACAATCTGTCTTAATAATAAATTTCTGATTATATAAATCATCTTGAAATTTTAAAACACATTTAAGAATAGCTAAGATTTCTTTAGCTATAGTAGCATAATTTCTCTGACTGTCTTTCCACTTCCCAGAGTGGAATCTAACAAGATATTCTTGTGGGTTGTGAGGAGATATCTGTTTAAGAATTCCTCCATATCCTAACTCAGATGCATCAGTCTCTATAATCTTATCCCAATTTGGATTAGCAAGCATTAAGCAAGGTAGATTTATGACTTTTCCTTTAATTTTTTTGATAGCCTGAGTATGATTCTCAGTCCAAGGGTTTGGATTCTTCTTTAATCTATCATAAAGAATTGCTGTATCTTCAGCAAGATTCTTATAATAAGGAGAAATATAATTTAAACTCCCTAGAAATCTTTGAAGTTGAGTTTTATCAGTAATTTGATTCGGAAATTTTGAAGCAAATTCTATACTTCTATTAATCGGAATTATTTCTGCTTTTTCAATATTATAACCTAAAAATCTTATTTTAGTTTGAAAAAGAAGTATTTTTGGCTTAGATATAACCAAACCATTTTGGATAACTATTTTCTTGAATATGTCAAGATGTTTAAAATGACTTTCAATATTTTTTGAAAATACTAGAATATCATCAATATAAACAATTATGAAATCACTATAAGGATTAAAAATATCATTCATAATATTTTGAAATTCTGAAGGGGCATTTTTTAACCCAAAAGACATTACTTTCCATTCATATTGTCCAAAAGGAACATTAAAAGCAGTTTTATAAATATCTTTATTATGAATTTGAATTTGCCAATATCCTGATTTTAAATCAAATTTAGAAAATATTAAAGCATCATAAAGTCTGTCCAATAAATCCTTTTTATTAGGAATTAGATATCTTATCCATTTAAGAGCAGTATTAAGAGGTTTATAATTGATGACTAACCTGGGAACTCCTCTTTCTTGTTCGGCTTTTTTATTAACATAAAAAGCTGTGCATGACCAAGGAGACTTAGAGGATCTTATTAATCCTTTGGTTTGAAGAGATTCAATCTCTTTTTTACAGAAATCTAAATACTCTCTGTTCATTTGGCAAGGTCTTGCCTTTGTAGGAATTTTCTTTTCATCAAAATCTTCCTCATACGGAAGAGAAACTATATGTTTCTTTCTGTCCCAGAAAGCATTAGGATGGTCATTACAAATTTGCAAAGAAAATTGATTATGGAGAAATTTAATTTTTTCTTGTAATTTAACGTTCTTCAAAACATTATCAATATTATTGAAGCCGATTTCTTGTTTAAGGAAATTAATCTGTTTTTCCTTTCTTTCAATTAAAGAATCCTTTATTTGATTTAAAACTCTAGTAAAGGGTTCAATAATAAATTGGAAAGATATCTCTTTTCCTTCAAAGGTCCCAATAAAACCCTTTTCATCAATATTTTTTATCGGAAATATTTTCTTTAAAAAAGGTGTTCCAAGTATAACTTGGTTAGTAATATTTTTTACTAAAAGAAAACTATTAGGAATGCAAACTTTATTTTTGCAAATATAAGCTTTAGGAAGTTTATAATTAATGTTCATTTTCTTACCATTGGCAGCACTTATAGAATGAGTGGTTTTATGAAAATACCTGGTCGGAATAATGCCTTCCTGGATACAATTTAAATCTGCACCACTATCAACAAGAGCTATAAGATCTTGTTTATAATTTCCATCAATTAAAAGAGAAATTTTTATAAACCATTTTTGGGATATAACCATTTCTAAAGTTGAAAGAAAATTATCTTCTTCAGAAAAAGTAATTTGATTTTCTTCTTCTTCAGGAATATAAACTTGTTTTCCACAGCTTATTTCCAATTTGAAAACTCTTTCCTCAAGATGTTTATTATCATTTTTCAAATCTTTTATCTCTTTTTTAAGATTTTGAATCTCCAGAGATAAATCAGTTTTAGTAGAAGGATGATTGGAGGCTTGTCTCTTTTTCAAAATTTTTTGAACTTCTGCCATAGTATATGGTTCCGAATTTCTTTGAAAACTTTGATTTTGTTCCAAATCATTAGAATTATTAATCTGATCAATGATTTTTGATCTCACATCAGGATCTTGAATCGTTTTTAAAATATCAAGAATATTATCATTAATGATAACATTTATTTCCTGGAATTGAGAAAGAATTTGATAAATAGTTCCTTCTTCCATATCTGAAGAATCAGTCTGGTTATCACAGGTTAAACCATTTTTACATGGTTCACATTATTCTGATTCAGAGGAATAATTTTCATTTTCTAAAACTTCTAAATCATCTGAGTGTAATGATTTTTCAGTTTCAGAATCTGAATTCAAAAGAATTTTGCAAAGAGTGTCCTTAATATTATCATCAACCTCTAAGCTTCTGATTTTCTTCTTAGTCCAATATTGATTAGCATAATGGCCAATCTTACCACATTTCCGACAAATGATAGGAGGACTAATAGTCTTTCTTTTATCTCTCCTCATTTCTCTTTTCTCCCTTCTTTTTCTATGTTTATGTTTAGAAAAGTCAGGAGATTTATGAAATTTCTTTCTTTTATTATTCTTTTCTTTATCTAAAGGAGGATTAGAAATCCCAAACTGATCACAAAATTGACCTAATTGTCTTCTTTCACTGATATTATGCTTTTTAATTTGTTGGCTTAGCTTTATTTCATTGCATAAAGCTAGTCCTTCCGTTTTACAAACAGCTATAAGTTGTCCATAATTATAACTATCATAATTAATATTAACTTCCCCTTGTCTAAGGGTTTTTCTAACCCTTTCTGCAAAAAGAGAGGGTAAACCATCAATAAATTTGGACTTCCAATGAGTACTATTAGACTCAGGAAGTTCCATAACTCTACTAAGGAAAGTATCCTTATACCATCTAAAAGATGTAACAGTTTTACATCTGAAATTCTGGAGTAGAGTCCTGATATTTTCACTGTTTTCCGAAAATCTACCAGTAAAATGTTCAATGATATTAACTATCAAACTATAAACAGCATCTTGGGTATCAATCCCATTTTCATTTTTAATAGTATTTATAACATCCTGCTTATTAGCATCAGTAAGATAATGATCCCACCAGCCTTTTAATTGACCAGTGAATCCAGCAATTATCATTTTGGCAATATCTTTATCTCTATTACCATTAGTTTTACAGATGGTGCTATACATAAGCATCCTATGAACAGTATTATAAATTTGCCTTTCCGCAAAACCATCAATATTCCATTCATAGATATTTTTCCCGCTGTAGGAATTATTAAACATATACTCATTTTTTTCAAGAAGAAATCTTTTGCAAACTTGCAACACTGGGGTACATCAGCTAAGTAAGTCAATTTACTTTCAAGTTCTTACATATTACAATTTTATTTCTTATTCGCCACCTAATATGGCTGGCTAAATATTAATGTGTTGAATTATATCATGTGATTAAGATCAATGTTCATGGTGGGATTAAAAAAAAAAAAAAAAAGTACCAGATCAAAAACTTTATTTCTGGGATGGTTAGGATTAAAATAAGCCGAGATTAGATTTAAAACCGAAGTCTGGTTTCGCCCGTTTTGTTGCCATGATTTAGGCGTTTTCAGGGCTTGCCACCATGACTGGTTAAGAATCATATCTCTAGCTTATTTAATCCTGTAAAACTACCATGTACAGTATAATAATTTTGATATGGACTTACAAATGATTTAATCTTTTTATTTTTTATTTCAATTTTATCTTTATTTCCGCCTTAATAAAAGATCCCTCTGTCATGGATCTTAATTTCTGGTATTATTCAACACATTAATCTTTATGATGAATATGATTAGAAGAAGAGATACTGTTAAAAATAGTATCGAAGAGGAATTTGATATCCCTCAAAATCTTGATTTACTTAATAAGTGGACTATTCCCAAGATAGATCCAACTGTTATTTATAAATTTGGAACTTTTGATAGAATAAGTTTCAAACATGTGGTTAAAACTACAGAGGAAACTATTTCCCTTAATAAGGATGAAATGATTATTAGACTTCTTAGTAATAGGGACCTTAATAAATATAAAGGTATTTATAAATTTATCCATATTGGATTAGTTCAAGTTGCTTTTAAGCCTTTAACTTTAGAAGGTTTACCTGAGAGTTTTATAGCTGCTCTTAGAGATGGTAGAAATTTAATATGGAAACAATCCTTAATGGGGATTATACAATCAAGTCTGGCCCATGGCCCAGTTTATTTTAATGTTTATCCTAATTTGCAGTTATCTTTATCTGATGTTAATATATTAGATGCTTTAACTCTTAATATCAAAACGCATGGTTATAATTATGCTCCTGGATCTGAAGTTATTTGTGTTTGTTATAGAATTTATTACAAACCTCTTCAAACTTTAAATCCTAGATGTAAGATGGTTGATAAACCTGCAGATGAAACTATTCTAATAGAAAGTAATTTTAGTAGATCTGAAATTACTACTCGAAGATCTATTAAGTGGGATGAAATAACTTTCCCAGAAAATTGGATTATTGAGCAAGCTGTTCCTGCTCAACCCAATACTAGTTATAATCCGACTAGTATTCTTCAAACTTCTGAAGGGAATGTCCAAATAAGTTTTGGACCCTCCAGAAACATAATAGGAGGAAGTGATAGATCTTATACAAGATCTAAATCACATTGTCATATTTCCCCTATTTATTTTACCCAATCTCCTTCAAGAGCTTCTACTTCTCAAATCAGAGAAACAGAATCTGTTGAAGAATCTGATTTTGAAAGGGTTGAAGAATTAAAAATTCAACCTGATAATATTGTGAAAGGCATTTATAATGTTAAAAATGCTGATATAACTGCTTCAGAAATGAATTTTTCTTTATAATGATTAATAAACCAAAAATTGATTTTAGCCCGGGATCTCCTGCAAGAAAACAAATTCAAAATGATTTTAATCTTCCTAGATGGGAACCTTTTAAAAAATGGCTTTATGAAAATTTTTCAAAAGAAGACAGAAAAATATTTCAAGAAGAATTTTATAAAGATCTTTCTGAAAAGAATTTAAAAATATCTTTTGTTCCTTGGTTTATAACTAAGTATGTTGAAAATCATATATCTGTCATTGAAAGAGAATACAGACTCACTCATAGTGGAGAAATTTTGATTTCTTATTCTTTCTCTATAGAGAAAGGTAATGAGATTAGATTTTATAATGCATTTCAAAAATTATTTGAAAACAATACTTTACCTATAACTTTGCAACATATGAACAATATGGTTCAACAACATAATTTTACTAATATGTATTTAATTGTTTTAGGAGAAAATATTTCTTCTTTAAATAAAAGAGTTGAAAAACTTATCTTTGATATTAATAATTTGAAAATTCAGGATAAAAATGAAAAACCTCAAGAAGCATCTAGTGGAATTATCCCTAGTGTTCAACCTCCTCCTGAAGTCAAGGATTTTAAATTAAAATCTATGACTGATCTAGAAAAAATTCTAGGTGAAAAATTCAAAGGGCTCAGAATTAGTGCTCTTAATAAAGAATTTGCAGACAGTATGTCTGAAAATGAAGGTTTTCATAATACTGTGAAAGATGAAGTTAATAAATTATCTAAATATGCTGATAAGCCGACTCAAAGGATGTATTATTATCCTAGGCCTACTCCTCAAGATATTCTTCTTGAAGAAAATGAGTATATGTTTAATAATTCCTACAGCGGGAAAAATATCTATGAATGGAATATTGATGGTTTTGCGGAAAGGCAAATTTATAATACTGTTCATAGGATGCTTATGTATAGCACCATCTGTAAAACTAATGGTAATAGAGATAAAGATATTGCCAAAATGATAATTGCTGGATTCACTGGTCAATTAAAAGGCTGGTGGGATCATTATCTTACTGATGCTAATAAGCAGGATGTTATAAATACTATTAAAAATGAAAATGGGATTGATACCCAAGATGCTGTTTATACTTTGATAGTTAATATCATTGAACATTTTACTGGTAGATTTTCGGAAAACAGTAATAATATCAGGACTCTACTCCAGAATTTCAGATGTAAAACTCTTACATCTTTTAGATGGTATAAGGATACTTTCCTTAGTAGAGTTATGGAACTTCCTGAGTCTAATAGTACTCATTGGAAGTCCAAATTTATTGATGGTTTACCCTCTCTTTTTGCAGAAAGGGTTAGAAAAACCCTTAGACAAGGGGAAGTTAATATTAATTATGATAGTTATAATTATGGACAACTTATAGCTGTTTGTAAAACGGAAGGACTAGCTTTATGCAATGAAATAAAGCTAAGCCAACAAATTAAAAAGCATAATATCAGTGAAAGAAGACAATTAGGTCAATTTTGTGATCAGTTTGGGATTTCTAATCCTCCTTTAGATAAAGAAAAGAATAATAAAAGAAAGAAATTTCATAAATCTCCTGACTTTTCTAAACATAAACATAGAAAAAGAAGGGAGAAAAGAGAAATGAGGAGAGATAAAAGAAAGACTATTAGTCCTCCTATCATCTGTCGAAAATGTGGTAAGATTGGCCATTATGCTAATCAATATTGGACTAAGAAGAAAATCAGAAGCTTAGAGGTTGATGATAATATTAAGGACACTCTTTGCAAAATTCTTTTGAATTCAGATTCTGAAACTGAAAAATCATTACACTCAGATGATTTAGAAGTTTTAGAAAATGAAAATTATTCCTCTGAATCAGAATAATGTGAACCATGTAAAAATGGTTTAACCTGTGATAACCAGACTGATTCTTCAGATATGGAAGAAGGAACTATTTATCAAATTCTTTCTCAATTCCAGGAAATAAATGTTATCATTAATGATAATATTCTTGATATTTTAAAAACGATTCAAGATCCTGATGTGAGATCAAAAATCATTGATCAGATTAATAATTCTAATGATTTGGAACAAAATCAAAGTTTTCAAAGAAATTCGGAACCATATACTATGGCAGAAGTTCAAAAAATTTTGAAAAAGAGACAAGCCTCCAATCATCCTTCTACTAAAACTGATTTATCTCTGGAGATTCAAAATCTTAAAAAAGAGATAAAAGATTTGAAAAATGATAATAAACATCTTGAGGAAAGAGTTTTCAAATTGGAAATAAGCTGTGGAAAACAAGTTTATATTCCTGAAGAAGAAGAAAATCAAATTACTTTTTCTGAAGAAGATAATTTTCTTTCAACTTTAGAAATGGTTATATCCCAAAAATGGTTTATAAAAATTTCTCTTTTAATTGATGGAAATTATAAACAAGATCTTATAGCTCTTGTTGATAGTGGTGCAGATTTAAATTGTATCCAGGAAGGCATTATTCCGACCAGGTATTTTCATAAAACCACTCATTCTATAAGTGCTGCCAATGGTAAGAAAATGAACATTAATTATAAACTTCCTAAAGCTTATATTTGCAAAAATAAAGTTTGCATTCCTAATAGTTTTCTTTTAGTAAAAAATATTACTAACCAAGTTATACTTGGAACACCTTTTTTAAAGAAAATATTTCTGATAAAAAATATTGATGAAAAGGGTTTTATTGGGACCTTTGAAGGAAAAGAGATATCTTTCCAATTTATTATTGAACCCTTTACTAGAGTTTTAAATCAAATAAAGGATTCTTTAATTGAAAGAAAGGAAAAACAGATTAATTTCCTTAAACAAGAAATCGACTTCAATAATATTGATAATGTTTTGAAGAACGTTAAATTACAAGAAAAAATTAAATTTCTCCATAATCAATTTTCTTTGCAAATTTGTAATGACCATCCTAATGCTTTCTGGGACAGAAAGAAACATATAGTTTCTCTTCCGTATGAGGAAGATTTTGATGAAAAGAAAATTCCTACAAAGGCAAGACCTTGCCAAATGAACAGAGAGTATTTAGATTTCTGTAAAAAAGAGATTGAATCTCTTCAAACCAAAGGATTAATAAGATCCTCTAAGTCTCCTTGGTCATGCACAGCTTTTTATGTTAATAAAAAAGCCGAACAAGAAAGAGGAGTTCCCAGGTTAGTCATCAATTATAAACCTCTTAATACTGCTCTTAAATGGATAAGATATCCAATTCCTAATAAAAAGGATTTATTGGACAGACTTTATGATGCTTTAATATTTTCTAAATTTGATTTAAAATCAGGATATTGGCAAATTTAAATTCATAATAAAGATATTTATAAAACTGCTTTTAATGTTCCTTTTGGACAATATGAATGGAAAGTAATGCCTTTTGGGTTAAAAAATGCCCCTTCAGAATTTCAAAATATTATGAATGATATTTTCAATCCTTATAGTGATTTCATAATTGTTTATATTGATGATATTCTTGTATTTTCAAAAAATATTGAAAGTCATTTTAAACATCTTGACATATTCAAGAAAATAGTTATCCAAAATGGTTTGGTTATATCTAAGCCAAAAATACTTCTTTTTCAAACTAAAATAAGAGTTTTAGGTCATAATATTGAAAAAGGAAAAATAATTCCGATTAATAGAAGTATAGAATTTGCTTCAAAATTTCCGAATCAAATTACTGATAAAACTCAACTTCAAAGATTTCTAGGGAGTTTAAATTATATTTCTCCTTATTATAAGAATCTTGCTGAAGATACAACAATTCTTTATGATAGATTAAAGAAGAATCCAAAACCTTGGACTGAGAATCATACTTAGGCTATCAAAAAAATTAAAGGAAAAGTCATAAATCTACCTTGCTTAATGCTTGCTAATCCAAATTGGGATAAGATTATAGAGACTGATGCATCTGAGTTAGGATATGGAGGAATTCTTAAACAGATATCTCCTCATAACCAATAAGAATATCTGGTTAGATTCCACTCTGGGAAGTGGAAAGACAGTCAGTGAAATTATGCTACTATAGCTAAAGAAATCTTAGCTATTCTTAAATGTGTTTTAAAATTTCAAGATGATTTATATAATCAGAAATTTATTATTAAGACAGATTGTCAAGCTGCTAAATACATGTTCAATAAAAACTTTGATCATGAAGTTTCTAAACAAATGTTTGCTAGATAGCAGGCTCAATTAGCCCCTTTTGATTTTGATATTATTTATAAGAAAGGAACTGACAATAGTCTTCCTGATTTTTTAACTCGTGAATATTTACAGGATGAATAATCCTAGAAGGGTGCAGAAGTTTCCTTCCCATAGGTTCTATGAATCTATCAATTGGGATAAAGCTAAGGGGATTCACAATTAAGTGAAAAAATTGGTTTTCCTTTCTAAGGAGCATGAGAAGAATATTATTTATTGGGAGGATAAGATCAACAATGAGATTCTTAATCCCAGAAATCATATTGATTATATCACAAGAAAAAGCAGCCATGCTAATGCCTGTGTGCAAATTAATACTAGCATCTATTTTCATGAAGAAATTCTTAACGAAATTAATTGTTATATTGCCTGATTTTGCAGATATGGACACTCTCAATAAGAGAGATATTTATAGAAATAAAACTATAAATATCCGGAATTGGAGAGAATTCAAATATGATTTCGATCCTCCTCTAATTGGAGCTTTTGATGTCAGGACTAATATTAAATCTCCTGGCCTTGAAACAGTTTGGCGTTATAAACTATTGATTCCAAAGCTTATAGCTCATCAACATTATTTAGAAGCTCAAATTGAGCAGACTAATTCTTTATGTTTTTTCCTTAATAATGTTCATGGCCTTAATCATTATATCGAAGAGGATGAAAAACAGCTTATAGCTGTAAAAAATAAATTAAGAAAGCTAATAGCTTGATCTTATTGATATTTCCAGGATGCGACCTCAAGGAGGCAGAAATTCCTCTAATAGAGGAAGAGGTGGAAGAACCATTGCCCAATTTGGCAACCAAAAGCTAATAGCTGAAAATATTGCAAATATTTCATCATCCTCAAGTAATACACCAAAGGATGATCCCTTATACAAGGAATTTTTAGCTTATAAAGCTAAGCAGGAGAGTAATACTCAATCTGCTCCATCCTATGCTAATATTGTAGGGGATGAAGAAATTGATTCGTCGGAACTACCATATGAGCAAAACACTCATAAAGAGGTAATATTCCTCTTAGAAGATAAAGATTTAAGATGGAAAGATAATATCTGGCATCTCATGCAGAGATATTTGGATAATGCATCATTTACTGCTGGTTCATATAAACAGCGAACCCATTTTGAGAATATACTCAAAGTGACAGGATTCTGTGAATTCACTCATTATTTTGCAGGAAAACAAACTAAAGTTTGTAGCTTTAGTAAAGTGATTATCAAGCAGATAATATCTGCTGAAGAGTGGGGAATAAGTACACTCAGAGAAAGAGAATATAGTCTCCAAAATTCCCAAGTTAAAATCAAATTTAATTATTGGGATTATATTGAAGCATTTAATAAAGCATTCCTTTACCAGAATGAGCTTCATAAACATTCATGGTTTTTTAAAATCTGTCCAAATGTTTATAACAAGGACATTCCAAATTGGTTATACCAATGGTGGTTTAGTTTTGGCCCCACAGCAAAAATTTTGCCAAATAATTTTCAGGAATTATATTCTCAATGGGTAGAAATTTCTCCCAAAATTCTTGATGCTCAGAGCAATGGAAAATGGATTGAAGGAATGTCTTTTCTCCATTTCTTTACTGAATTTGGTATTCCTTGGATTTGGAAATGGGAACCAGAGTAGGGAGAAACCCAACAGAAGATACCTTGCTTATTCAGAACCTTTTATACTAAGTTCTGGAAGAAAATGCTGGCTCTTAATAAAGAAGGAAGTATGGAAGGCCAAGAGACCATTGATAATATCAAGACAAAAATTCATGAATATATTATTCAGGAGGAACAAAATAAAACTCCTAGTCCATTTGAATATATTTCAAAGAAATTATATTTTCAAAAAGGACAAGTTTCGGATGAAGAAAAAGTAGCTTCCTATCTTAAGGAAGTAAAGAAAGATTTAATGAAAAATCTAAGTTTTGATACACAATCCAGTGCCTCTATGGATACTTTATCCAATGATGAATATTGTCCAGCTGGAGAAGCTCAGAATCCTTAAGAGGATATGTTCGAAGATTTGGATCAGGTTATTCAAAAATATTTGAATAAAGAAGGAAAAGGAAAGGACAAGATGGGACCCTGAAAGGATGGTATGCCAACCACCCATCAAATACCATTTGCGGAAAGAATTGCCCGCTGTTTTGTTTGCCGTGGTTTTAATAAAGTAACCATGGTTTTAATAAAGTTGTACTTTGCACATTCATAATGGTGCAAATAGTTTAGGATAGCTTTTAGTTCCGGATTTCAAATCCGAGATTTTTATGTATTTATAGGTCAGTTCGTTACTGCATTAGGGAGAGCGAAATTTTACCAAGTTGAATTTTCATTTCCAGTTTGTAAACACTTTACAGTTTTTTGAGAAAAAATCTTTTGCAAACTTGCAACACTGGGGTACATCAGCTAAGTAAGTCAATTTACTTTCAAGTTCTTACATAGTACAATTTTATTTCTTATTCGCCGCCTAATATGGCTGGCTAAATATTAATGTGTTGAATTATATCATGTGATTAAGATCAATGTTCATGGTGGGATTAAAAAAAAAAAAAAAAAAATTAGCAGATCAAAAAATTTATTTCTGGGATGGTTAGGATTAAAATAAGCCGAGATTAGATTTAAAACCGAAGTTTGGTTTCGCCCGTTTTGTCGCCATGATTTAGGCGTTTTCAGGGCTTGCCACCATGACTGGTTAAGAATCATATCTCTAGCTTATTTAATCCTGTAAAACTACCATGTACAGTATAATAATTTTGATATGGAATTACAAATGATTTAATCTTTTTATTTTTGATTTCAATTTTATCTTTATTTCCGCCTTAATAAAAGATTCCTCTGTCATGGTATCAGAGCCATGGGTATTGATCTTAATTTTTGGTATTATTCAACCCATTAAAGATTGTTTCCATATTATATCTAATCATGACATATTAATTCATAAAGCATAAATTCACATTAAAACATAAATTAACTAAGCATGAATTAAAACATATTAACTATACCAATTATACTATATTGGCTAAGCATGAATTAAAGCAAGAATTTAAAGCATAAAATAAAAGCTTACCTTGGGAGAGGGAGAGAGTGGCGTGAGGGAGAGAGAGGGAAATGGAGAGATTTTGATGCTTTAAATGTGAGGTATGAGGGGGTATTTATAGGTATTAAATTGGGACCTAGAGGGAATGATAATTTTGTGTAGGAAATGTGGACAATTCTTGATCATAAAAGTGTAGAAATCTTACGGTTAAAAATGTGGAGAAATTAGGATCTCAAAAGTGTAACAATTTTGTAGGAAAAATGTGGACAATTCTTGTCCCAACACCTAGCTTTCTATGATGTCATAATTAGATATAAAATAATACAAAAATAATTTAAGGGTCTAGAGACGAGAGCTTGAAGTAATGAAAATAGTAAAAGAACGAATTTAAAATGAGCTTTGGAATGATTATAAACACTTTACGTTTAAGCGTTTAAAGTTAAAGTAGTAAAGGTTTTAAATTAGGAAAAATATGATAAAATACATAAAGTGAAGCTAGGATGACAATTGATTTTCGAGAAAGTGATCATGATTCATAAAATAATTCGAGGATTATTTTGAGTATAATATCGAATAGGAAAAGTGTTTGAATACGAAATACTTTAAAGTTAGGGTTTTCGGACGATTTCTAATGCTACGGGAGTTTGGATGAGAATTAGAGTACGGGAATGATATCAAAATTCATAAAATTTCGCAAGGATTCATTTGAACCCAACATTTGATAGGTAAAAGTGGCTTCGAAAATTTCTACGCTTAGGAATGAATAGTGATTACGGACTTTAGAAGGAATTCTTCTTGGCCCCGAAATCCGGGATGTTACAATCCACCCCCCTTAAAGAGAATATGTCCTCAGATTTTACTCATGTTTCACAATAACTTTAGGTAATGCTTGTATCCTTTATTCATGATAAAACAGGTTTCCAAAGGAGGACTTACTTTAAACACATAAGGCAATTGTTCAAGTAAGAAATTTAAATGCGCACATAAGTGATGCAATGAATGCATAGCGCCAGGATCAGTAACTGGCGTGTTTAAAATGCATACCTTTAATAACTTTGGGGATGACAATTTTAAACTGCAACCACCCTTATAGAGATAATATAATGCATGGTAGTTGAGAATGATGTGCAGATGATCACAAAATTAAAATTTCCAAGTAACAACAATTAACAAACACAACATCTTTAGCGAAGATAAAGCATATATAAAGGCACAGGAAATTAATAAGTTAGTTTTTGGTCCTACTGGTATCTTGAAGCAATTCTAATAACTTAAGATTTGGACGAATTAGAAAGTGTAAGTAAAGTGTTTCCATGAGTTAGGAATGCTAGTGTGATGAAGGAGATGTAGATCTTGTAACCGAATCTACTAAGAACTTGATAATTGTGAAGAGTACTGAAGGATTTGATAGAACTCGGGATTTTGGTGTGGATTAAGACTGTATGCTTGACTTGATCGAGGAAGGTTTAGTACTACAATTGTAACAAATCATATGCTGATCGGCCGCCCCAACAGTGATTGATCACAATTTAAGCACTAAAGACAAGAGAGTACATATGAGACTCTATGAATGATGAACCCCAGATTTCTGCAACCTGGGGCTCTAATACCACTTTAGTTGTAGCGCCTCCCCAACACTACAACCCCGCACCGTAATACTCCCTGAGTGGAGGTTAGACCCAACACTCAGGAATACTACGGCGAACGGTCAGGATAATATATGAATGGAGTATATGTCACAGTGCAGCGGAAGATAAAGAGATTCAACTTTACCAATGAACGGGGAGGATAACGTACAATGAGCAAGGATTATCATTACTGAGCAAAGTAGTTAGCAAAAGCGTACAACAGGTTGACATGCAAGGACAAAGTATGAGATAGTTTGTTTCTACAGAGAGTAGGCTCAAGACAGTGTACTCTTAGGATCGGATTCCACCTATGGTTGTAATGCTTCAAGATACCTCTAGTTATCGTTCATTGATTCCTGAAATCATGCATTTTAAAATAGGCGAGAGGGTTAGTCAAAGTGACTAAGTGAATGGGGTATAGTAGTTTATAGATACATGTATATGTGTATATATATATTTATATGATCTTGAAGATCTTGATCTAAAATAATAGCCATAGGATATAGCAAATAGGAAACGGTTCATAGTAATTGTTGAAATAGGGATAGGGGTAATTGGGAATCTTTGTAGAAATATGAACCATTTGTAACAAGAACTTTAATGCCCGCAAGCTAGGCCTCTCCATCTGTAACTCCTTAAATAATTGATAAAATAGTAACGGCGTTGATCAGGACACCGATACTTCAATAAAACCAATATGATATTAACTCCGCTACTCCTTGATGTCAATAGGGGAGCAAACCCTAGAGACCACGAACACGATTCGGGAGGCAGCTATCTCTCCCTCATCCCTTGTTGTGTTGTAACTAACCTCCAGTTAAACCACTACCAAGAGGTGGTGGAAGTCCGCAGCACCAATAATACCCTCGGCCCGATACCTTCCGGGTAATTGCTCGCTACGGATACAATCGGGGCCCATAACATGAATCAAGAACAATATTTTGCTTGCATGACCCGGAATCAATGTTTTGATAAAGTGGACTTGAAATATATAACGTCATAGTAAAACGTTGATTCCGACATGAAAGTATTTGTCCCTTAAGAGGGACATTGTAGTACAATAATATGTATATAGGGCAGTAAATCAATATGATGGGTAGTCTTGGAAATAGTTTTTATATAGATACATATGTATAGTATGATTCTAGTTGAAAACATTTTAACCCTCACCTATACCGGTAGTCAGACATTGTAGTGTGGATTCCAGTGCGCCTGAAAGTATTAACTACTATAGGCTTAGAACTAGGTTCCTTATATTAATCAAATAAGCACATAAAACACATAATGTTCATGCATAAAAGGATTACAAATTATTCTAATCAAGTAAACACATAAACTATATCATGTTAGAGAATTCCCAGTAAACTCTAATTTTAATCGTTTAAGGGAAATTAAGTAATTAATCTGGTTTCATGAATTCTTTAACCACTTAAATATTTATTAATCACATTATAATCCTAATTAGAATATTAGAGATGAAATTTAGAATTTAATTTGACAATGTAGGTTATATTTTGAAAATAATACACAATTTACCGATTTTTGGAAAAATCGGATAAAATCTTTATTTAAAAATTCCAAAACTAATTTTATAATTATTTTAATAATATTTTCAAAATATTCAGCCTATGGGTTGACCAAAAAGCAAAATTACTATTTAAAACATTTACTATTCAAATTCTTAAGAATTAAACATCTTATAACATAAAATCAATCTCACACGCACACACACTAGAACACGGCCCACATATTGATCCAAGAACATCAAGAGCATATTCTTAAGTCTATTTGAATATTCAAAGGAGGTGTGTAACATACTTGATCATATTCATATTTGTAACATAAAATTTGAAGCATAAGTATAGCAAAATATATAAATTCTCTATGAAAAATAATTCTAAATAAATTGTTCTAGGCATGAATTTAATCAAACAAGATCATGAATATTTAAATCCATGAACATATTATATCATATCATAAATCATGCATTTAATTAAATATAATTCATGAAAATGTAACATATTATATCTAATCATGAAATATTAATTCATAAAGCATAAATTCACATTAAAGCATAAATTAACTAAGCATGAATTAAAACATATTAACTATACCAATTATACTATATTGACTAAGCATGAATTAAAGCAAGAATTTAAAGCATAAAATAAAAACTTACCTTGGGAGAGGGAGAGAGTGGCGTGAGGGAGAGAGGGAAATGGAGGGATTTTGATGCTTTAAATGTGAGGTATGAGGGGGTATTTATAGGTATTAAATTGGGACCTAGAGGGAATTATAATTTTGTGTAGGAAATGTGGACAATTCTTGATCATAAAAGTGTAGAAATCTTATGGTAAAAATGTGGAGAAATTAGGATCTCAAAAGTGTAACAATTTTGTAGGAAAAATGTGGACAATTCTTGTCCCTACACCTAGCTTTCTATGAAGTCATCCATGATGTCATAATTAGATATAAAATAATACAAAAATAATTTAAGGGTCTAGAGACGAGAGCTTGAAGTAATGAAAATAGTAAAAGAACGAATTTAAAATGAGCTTTGGAATGATTATAAACACTTTACGTTTAAGCGTTTAAAGTTAAAGTAGTAAAGGTTTTAAATTAGGAAAAATATGATAAAATACATAAAATGAAGCTAGGATGACAATTGATTTTCGAGAAAGTGATCATGATTCATAAAATAATTCGAGGATTATTTTGAGTATAATATCAAATAGGAAAAGTGTTTGAATACGAAATACTTTAAAGTTAGGGTTTTCGGACGATTGCTAATGCTACGGGAGTTTGGATGAGAATTAGGGTACGGGAATGATATCAAAATTCATAAAATTTCGCAAGGATTCATTTGAACCCAACATTTGATAGGTAAAAGTGGCTTGGAAAATTTCTACGTTTAGGAATGAATAGTGATTACGGACTTTAGAAGGAATTCTTTTTGGCCCCGAAATCCGGGATATTACAATGCCCTTTTGTGCTTGAAGGGGGTAACCCCCGTTTCCCCCTCTCTTGCATGCATGTGTGTGTTTTCGTTCGTTTGTTTGCTTTGTATACTCTATTCTCGCCCGGATTATGATCCCTACGTGTTATTAATACGTAATATAATATTTTATAATTTATGGATTGAAATTATGGTGTGAATATGATACATTTTTACGAGCTATGAACTCGAATGACCTAAGTGCTTCCATATGCCATCACGTTTGCATCTAACGCATTCCTTATATGCTTAACATGATTCCTTTTTCCTCAAACTTGTTCCCAAGATGTTTATTTTTTATATTATATGATATGTTATGATGTGATTATGGATTTTGTGGTATGCTTTAAGGGGGTGTAAACGTGATTTTTGTGCTTAAGCGTTTAGGTGCTACCTTAAGGCGTATCTTGTATTCATTTCACTCCTTATGTGTTTTAATGGATTTCATTCACCCCAACTTGATCTCTACGCATTGTTAACATGTAATATGATGTGTTATGCTTTGAATATTGAAATTTGGTGTGAATTTGATATGTTTATACGAGCTTTGGTTATGAATTCTTTAAGTGCTACCTTATGACATCTTATATGCATTCATTACACTCTTTTGCATCACCGTGAGTCTAATTGGTTCATGATTGAGTCTAAGTCATAAGTTTACGTTTGTTTGTCACCGAGTTTGGTTTGGGAGGTTTTGGATCCACCATTCTAGTCCTTTCTCGGTCGTCAACACTCCTCAACAAGTACTTTTGGTAAAAAGGTGAGGTTTAGGTTTGTTTTCTTTTTAGTTATTAATGCGACCTACAACCCTATGTGCTTTGTTTCAAGCCCGCATGCAACTATACTATTATATTTATATAATAGATATATGTTTATATGATATGTTTATGACTTTGTCATATGATTAAAGGTTTTCGAACTATATGTAAGAGCGTATATAAGCTTGAAAATGTTTTGCAATGAGGCTATGCTCCAAACCGTATGCTTTCACGCAAGCTATGATCTACCTCAACAAGTTATGACTTAGGAAGACACAGAGAGGTACGTTTAAAGCATATGCCGAGTTGCAAGATAAGGTATGCTCATTAAGGTACAATTAAGTTAAGTTATGATATGATATGTTACGAGTGAGTTAAGAATGGTTATTACGAAATGTTTTAATGTGTTGTTGGGCCCCAGAGACATGGGTAAGGACGCCCGAGACGGTGTCGGGCCATCGGGTTAAGCCTGTGCGTGATCTCCATACGAAGTACTTATGTGCGGCTCTTGGAGATTGAGGAGGCGTGGTGCTTTATGCATTCGGTGGATGCCTGGGAAGGCACGATGTGGGCTCGTTACCCCATGTGCATAAGAGTTATACGATGTAGGCCTGTAATCTCGTGTGCATGCTTAAGTAAGTGGGAACCACCATGGATGTGTGGGAGGATATGATATGTGATTTATGTTTGTTTTCAATTTTGATATGTACTTTATAGAGTAAGGTTGGAAGACCCGTACTCGTCGGGTATATATTTATGTTATGTTATGTTAATTATGAAACAGGATAGAAACTTTCTCTTATGGTATGATATGTAATGAATATGATAAGTATCAGTTTGTTTTGAAAATAATTTTGGTATGCAAAACCCTAATCCCGGTTCATAATCTTGCTTTTGAATACGTGTTATGCTCTATATGTATGTAGTGTGTGGGTGTGCGTTAGCCCCCTCACTCTAGTCGATGGACTGACCCTCTCCGTTCAACTTTTAGTTTGCACGTTTTGGTTCGAGCTAGGATGAGAAATGTGTCGATCAAGTCTCTCTAGTCGTCTAGATCGAGTTTGCAATTCATTTTGCATATCTTGGGACTTTTGTATATTATTTGGATACGTTGTATGAGTTATGTATGAATGTATGAATTTTTTTATGATTGATATTTGGGACATGCTTCTGGGGATAGTTAAACCCATTTGCTTTTATGTTTTATTTTGATTTTCGGGATTAGGTATCTATGCTAGTTGAACCCATTTGCTTTTATGATTTATTGTGATTTTTGGTATTATGTATCTATGCTAGTTGAACCCGTCAACTGTTGATATATGTTTTGGTTTATATGTATGCTTCTTGCTTTGTTTTACGTACTTTCGATATGTATTAGCTCTACCTAGCCTAGAGTGTGTGTAGGTCTCTCGTTAGCTTAGACTTGGGCACATGTATGGACTTCCATTTCATATGTGTGTCCGGGTTTAGGTGCGAGGGATGTGGTGACCCCCCGCTACGGGGTGCTACAATTCTCATGTTGTCCAAGGGGGACGTGGATTTGAGCTGGGAACGGTAGGAGGAGTGGAGATTCGTAGGGCTATGGAGAGGACTGAAGGGAGTGATAGTGTTTGAGTGGGAGGGATCAGCATGCCCGTTGGTGCATTCTGGAATTAGTGTTTGGGGGGAGGGGGGGTTGTTGTGTAGAGGATGAAGGGATAACTTCATGGTCTCTGAAGTGGTAGTGTTAAGTAGGGGACTGTAGAGGGCAGGTGGTGCCGGAGCGGGGAGGAGGGAGAGTGGAGAAGGTATGGGACAATATGTGTGAGCCAAGAAGGGCAGAGGTGGACAATGAGCTACTAAAAGAAGTACTGTCAGTAGAGTAATTTATATTTAGCCAATCCCCTGGTTGAGTAGTGCGCAGCCACAGGCCATAGGGATAATCTAGCGAAGGGTCCACAAAATTTGCCTCAAACTGTTTTTTAGAGAATTTGTCCACATGGTTGCATAAGTAGCTAGATAACATAAATTTCCTAGCCTTCCGTACGTGAACCGAATTAGAATTTATCGTCCAGAGCTCGCCTAGAGGGTTAAGCAGCATGGTAATGGGGAAGTCATCAAAATACCAACTTTGATCCGCATATAACTTTGTAGGCTCTGTGCACTTGAATTGAGATTTGCCTTTATGAAGATTCCGATTTGATTTTCAATAAATTCTGCCATCTCTCGAGTCCTTCGATTCAATGGGACCCCATCACATTGACAAAGAAATCACAATAGTTCAGGTTCATGGTTTGAGGGTCGTCATCCTCGTCAACCTGTTGGAGAATCAACAGATATTTGTCGAAGGTCCAGGGTGTACCTTTATGTACTCTCTCCATGTCAGACTGCGGTTAAACTTCATGAGGAAAGGGTCATCCCCGAGTTTGCCCATTGGCATACCTTTAACCGAATTGATTGTTTTCATCAGAGTGGTTTTTATAACTGCAAAGTGAGGACCCTACCCACCTGCATGAGTGTTTCGTCGGAGGCCTGGCCCCAAGCCCCATCAGGAATTGCAACAGGGGCCGATTCCTCCGTAATAAGAACAAGGTTATTAAAAATACTTATTTCTTCCTGAACCATGGTTCAAGAGAGGGGAGGAAGAAGTTAATTTGTATGCCGCCTCATTGGTGATATCCGGGCCAACAAAATACTTCCAGGAGCGAGCCTCGAAGAGGGGAAAGAAATGGGTGGAGGAGGTTGAGATTTAGAGTAGGCGGGGGGAACGATGGATGATCCGAGACGAATAGCGGCCGCGAGTCACGTACAAACGCCCGTACTGAGGTGGGAGCATCTATCGAAAGAACTCTCAGAAGGAGAGACCTAAGGACCTAAAACTCTCACATAAGAGAGACACACACCCTCACGGAGGAGAGACTCATTAACATGAACAATCAAATTTTAAACCTATTAGTTTTGATTAAATGAAGATATAGCATGAATGATCAGTGCTCATATTCAATTTCATCAATCCTTACGAACTTAACCTGAGTAATAATGGCCTCTCTCTTTCCATCCACAGTTAAGCTTTCTCACTCTCCTTTATCCTGTTACCTACATGACAAAGCAAATTAAACTGGTGCTAAAGATATAGTACATTGTTAGCCAGTTCCCAAATTGATTGATTTCAGAACATTATCAAGTATCATGATTGACGAAGGCACTTACATTAGCCAAGAAACGACATATGTAAACTGATTCTTATGATTAATTTAGTCATCTTATCTTCCATCAGTGACAAAGTCGAATCTGATGAAATCCTCCAACCAAAGGCCAAAGGGTGACGCTGATGTGGCCCCTCACAAGCCCTAATAAAGAAGAAGGACCAAAATGGTTTTTGTGGAACTTGAAGGACCCAATTAAGCATAATTCTCATCACTTTACAAAAAGTTTATCATATCACGAATAGGAAAATATTGATGGGTTGAAGTTGACAGTGATGATCAATTGGTCTATTTTATTCATATCAAGAAAATGGAGAATTAGATATGTCCACCCCTAATCAATGACATGGCTACCCCATACATGTTAAATTTACATACCACTCGCGCCATACACAGAATTATTATAGTTGTATTATATTTTAAATAAATGAAAAAATTATAAATTGTTTTTTTGTAAGAGAAGTATTATTACAATTATAATAAATATTATTGTTAATATTATTATTATAATATAACTAATAAATAAAAATATTAAGAGTAATTATTATCAATAAAAATAATAAAAAATATGAACAACAAAAAAGAAAAAAATAACTAAAATCTTTACTACACCTTGAAATACAAAGATATAATCCATGTATCGTATATATAGTAGTTTTTAAATTCTATGCTATGCATAGTATTCAATAACTACATATCGTTTCTTCTAATGTAATTCAAAAAAAAAAAACAACTTATACCACTTAATTAATATGAATATTAAAAGTAAAAAATAGTTAATTAGAATATTTTAATAGAAAATATTACAAAATTTATTAAGAATATTCAGCCACATAAAAGTATCAATCAAATCTATATATATATATATATATATATATATATATATATATATATATATATAATTTAGAACTCTTCAGGCTATCCACGTAAATATACACGTGGATAATCTCAAAAAATTTTAAATACCTCAATAGATTTTAAATTTAATATTTCTCAAATTCTGTTGCTCAAAAGTTTAAATTTAAATTTAAAAAATGCATATCAATAAAATTTTGTTTTCCATAACAAATCACATATGAGATTCTGTTTTCTATAACAAATCAACTTTATCCAAAAAAAAAAAATTAAGGATTTTGTATAGATATTTAGTTATGGATTCAAATTCAATATTTTAGATAAGTTTGTTATAAAGAATATTCAAATTTAAAATTTTGGTGATAATTATTCACACATCATAAAAAATTAGTATTTAAAGTTTTAATTGTCACATTCAATTCTCAACTATTTCTCTCCGTTCTATCGTTCTTCAAGGTAAGTCTTATTCTAATCATATGATTTTTTTCAGGATCATTCTTCGTCGAGGTAAGGTTTATCCTAATCAAGTGTTTTTTTTTATTCTAATAAAAAAATTATTTTCTTACCTCTTTTAATTATATCCATATGTAAATTTTCTTTTTCATGCAGTATCATTCTTCTTGAAGGTAATTTTTTTTTTTCTATATCCATATATGAATTTCCTTTTTCATACAAGAATTTCATGCATGATCATTTTTGTTTAAGGTAAGTTTGTAGAGATATTGTAGTTATAAATTCAAATTCAAATCACTTAATCTATCCAAATATACCTATGTTTAATTGTCATGACTACAACTATTTTTCCCCTCTATATATGATTTTTTCCCCTCATACAGGATCATTCTTCATTAAGGTGTGTTATTCTAATTATATATGATTTTTTCCTCATTTAGGATCATTCTTCGTCTAAGTAACTTTTATTCTAATCTAAGTGTTTTTTTTTTTATTCTAATAGAAAATTTATTTTTTTACCTCTTTTCATATTCATATTCCTTTTCATGCAGATCATTCTTAGAATATGTCACTACAAGAAACTTGTCTTTTTATGACAAAAAATTTCGTCAGTTAAAAGTAAAATTTTGTCGCAAAAACCCTTTTGTGACAAAATTTTTTGTCACAGCCATCGTCACGTAAGGCCCGTCATATAAGGGTCTATGTGACAAAAATTCACTTTATCACAACAACTTGTGACAAAATACAAATTCATCATAAAAGATTCACTTTTTGCGACATCGTGTTGGTCACATTAATATTTAATTTTTGTCACTATAACTATATATTTTTGTCACTACAAAACTGTCATTTAGCTATTTATAACAACAAATACGTAATCACATAGTATATTTTTATAATGACAAAAACAAATTTGTCACATGAAAATAATTTATAAAATAATATAACTCGATATGACAATATCTTATTTTGTCATACCAAACTAATTTATTGTGACAAGAAGTACTGTGTCATAATATTGTATCTTACGGTGACAATGTGAATTTATCACAACTAAAACTTTTATATAAAATAAAAATATTTCATACGACAAAATATAAATTTCGTCACAAAATACCTACTGTGACAACATGTGTTTTGTCATGGATATATTAAAAACTAAAAAAAAATTGTATTGCGTATGGCGAAAATATATTTTGGCACAACAAAACAATATATAGTGGCAATAAATATATTGTCATAGACTTTATTTTTTGTGACAAAAATTTCGTCATTAAAATTAAAAAAAAAGGCTAAACCCTTCACACAAAATTATCCATGACAAACTCCCAAATGTGTTATGACAAAATTTTAATTTGTCATATCAGTTTAATTCTATTGTGAAAAAAAAAAATTGTCGTAAAAAGTTTAATTTGTGGTGACAAAATTTATTATCGTCATTAAAAACTAATTTAATGTGACAATCATATATGTTGTCACTAGAATTTGTCACAAAAAAGTAAATTTTTTTTGTAGTGTTCAAGCTTTTTTTTCATATCCATATATGAATTCTCTTTTTAATACAGGATCACTCTTCTTGAAGGTAAGTCTTTTTATTCAATTCCACGTGTTTTATTAATTTGCTAATCAATTATTTGTACGTATTTAAAGTACATTTCATAACTATTGTACTTTTTGCTAATTTGTAATTAAGTTAAAATTATTAGTTTAGTTTTTAATATTTGATATTTTTTATGTTTTAAAAACCATATTTATAATATATTTTTATTTATTATCATGCTCATTAAAGTTCTTTTTTGGTATTTATTAATTAATTTTTTTCCCACTTTTATTAGTTGATTGTTATACACTATAAAAAAGTTTTATTATGTTTTAATAAAATATATTCAATTTTGACCATTGTCAAATAATAATATGATATATTTTGATTTGACATGATATATTTATATTTCATTTCATATATAAATTTATTTGTAAAAGTCTTTCAAATTTTGTAACAGATTTTATTTTTCTTTATATATGTAGCAATGTACTGTACAATTTTAGAGAGTTTTTTTCTTATTATTTTAATTGTAATAAATATACTTTTGATTTTAAAAATAAAATTTATTTTTCATTATTTTATATAATTACAATAATCTTAGTTTTGCTCTCTAATTTTAGTAGTATATTTTTTTTATAAATTAATATTTCTACATGCTATTTAAATATTTTAAATAAAAATTTGATTTAATATGTAGCACCCCTATACGTAGAGATGCTACACCCCCGCACTATAGGCCGATCCAAATACGAAATGGGTAGTCTGTACATGAACCAACCTATAGCGAACGGGTGACAAGTAAAAGAAACAAGCTAGCTAGGCGGGACTATACCCCAAAGTAATACCAAATCGAGACATATAATTCGAAAGCGGAAGCATTATATCATTAATACATATAGGTACCATATTTACAGGAAAGGTATAAGTACTAATAGGTACCAACAGATATCAATACATTATCATCTCCAGTATATATTATACAGATAAAAGTCTCCAAATGCTAACAATAACAATAACAGACTAACTCTGATATACTACTATCAATAACATGAAAGTGCATGAAGTGCTAGACTCAGCTGGACGACATGACACGACTCTGACTCCCGCCTAGCACACGACCGCGACAACCTGAAAGGTGGGGCGTCAGTCCATGGAAGACTGAGTGAGGGGCAATAAATATATTTTAGCGCAATTAACATGCAAGTTATAACCTCGGGTAAGGTTTTATAATTAAAAGTATGATAAGCTCATAATAACATAGAACTCGCCCGATATTACAACTATCAATATTAAATACTTGAATCACTTTCATGCATTCGATACGTGCAATACGTGGCCTGGCGAGTGAGGGCAATTCTCCAACCTTACTCCAACTGTGTACAATACATGCATGCTTTGTTACTCAATAGGTGATCATGCAATTCAATTAACGTGCAATTGTGCGCATTATGTTCAAGCTAGACAATCAATCAGTGCAAACATGACAATAACCCGAGGACAATCCGTGGTGCCGGACCCGTCCCCAGTCTCCTTCTTCCTCCGGTGATGGTGGGATTGCAAGGCCCCACCATCCAATCTCATTGAGCAGAGGGTACATGAATCCCTAAGCCCGGAACTCCTTCCTCCACTAATCTCCTAGCGGATTCAGGGGTCATCCCAATGTGGTGAGGATAGCATTCGAGTTACCCGTCAGCCCATGCTTTTCCGGTTGGCTCAAATCACTATCCTCGGGCCCAACGTGACATGCTTTACTCGCCAAAACACGATCAATCAATCAATCACGATACATGACTTGCTTTTCATGAACATGGCCTGTTTGCAATTGTTATAAGTTTAGAAATCACTATAGATAAATATATGTACCTTTTGGCTTGAAATCCACATAACAGTTATACGGGTTTTGTAGAACTAATAATTAAACCTCACCTTTACCGACAAAAGACGAGTAGGATACGGCCTACGGGGCTTGCTCCTCATCCTGGTGAAGCTGGTCTGTACAAGATAGACGTGTACACGTGAGACTTGACTCTAAATGGACCAAATATGACGAACGGCGAAAATGCAACGAAACGACGTGCAATATACAATGTGGTATGAAAACATCTTGTTTTAGCATGTAATCAATCATTAATATCAATTTGGGGTCAAAGAAGTAATTGGGTCAGAACCCCAAAATCCCAATTTTATACAGAATGTTTTGTTCTGTCAGCGAGGTGGGAACGGCCGTTCCAGCCCTCAGTGTAAACTGGGAAGGGCCGTTCCCATGGTCCCAAGAAACGCCCCTGCGCTTTTATTTTTAAAAAGGTGACTTATGCTGGGAACGGCCCTTCCGGCTCGCAGGCCAAAATGGGAACGACCGTTCCCATTCGCGCGCCAGCTTTAGGTTCAAAGGAGTGGGAACGGCCGTTCCCAAAATGAACTGGGGACGGGAAGGACCGTTCCCCGTTCCTCTGTAAATACAGAAACAGAGCAGAACAGGAGATGGCTCTCGGGAACAAAACACACACCTCAAAACATCATCAAATCCATATTAAAATGCAAGAAATCTGGTAATTCATATGCATACATATTCAAAGTACCATTAAACACCAATTAAACCATGCTTGATCATTACAATTTTCCACTTCCAAACTCATATATAATTTCATCACAAAAGCTCAACTTCTTCAAGAATTCATGTCTCAATCCAAGTTATAATCACATATTTATGCATCTACTAACACATAGTCCATATATCTCATAAATTACAAACCCTAGCTATCACATATTTGATCAAGAACCATGAACTCATGCATATACCCACCTTCAAAGTTAAAGAAATGAATGAAGAAGATGAAGATGGATGCTAAGCTTCAAAGCTTGGATTTTTCCTTGAAAACTTGGATGATTTTGGTGAAATCTCTTCTTCCTTCTTGAAGCTTATGGTTCGGTGAGACAAGGGGAGCAAATACCGATGGATTTTGGATCAAAATGAATAAGGAAGCTTGGAGATGAATTAATACCGTGATTCATCATTTTGATTTGTGTGAAATGCATAAATTGCCATTTAATACCTCAAATATTTAAGTCATGCAATTAAGGATGTATAGTTTTGAAATATGATCAAGTAAGTCCTTGGAAATGTTATGCAATTTAGTCCCTAAATTTAAAGAAATGAATAAGTAGGAACACGCTCGTAATTGAAGCGCTCTCGGTAATTATTTCATGCAATAAATGTTTCCAAGCTATGAGATAAATTATAAATTTAATATGAATTCATGAAATTGCATGAAATATGATAGAATATAATTTATAAAATTATAATAAATATAAGAATGTAATTAATGAAATTCGGGGCGTTACATAATAATTATTAACAATATATTTAAATTGATTCTTTTTATTATATTTTTTTTAAAAAGTTGAGGCACGGGTTTATAACTAGTAAGTGATTATATTTTAGAAGAAAAATAGATTAAAGATTTAAATTTAATATCTCCAATTTTTTAAAATTAGATAAAACAATATATTTCATAAATATTCTAAAATTTACATCAGTCTAATAAATATAACTTGTTGAGATATATAAACATATTATTTTATATAGTTTAGATTATAATTTATATCTATAAAACCAAATTACAATTGGAAAATACTTATAAATTCTTATAAATTTCTATCGATAAAATGATAGAAGTTAAAGAAAGTCGAAATTGAAGGTAATCAGAACAATAACACATTTTCTGAAATGATAGAAAAAGTAGAATCTAAAAACAAAAGACAAAAAAGACACCTAAAGTATTGAAGATAAGCCATAAAGATAACAAAAATTACAATAAAAATAAAGATAGTGAAACAAAAAAATAGAGGAAATTAGAACAAACGAAAAATTATAAAATATGATAAAAATCATATTAAAAGATATTAGAATATATGTATAAATATGTAAAACAAAAAACACAACAATTAAAATATATAAAATAAAATATTAAAATGTGTGATGCCGTTCTCACCACACAAATGTTAGAAAATAAGTATGCAAAAGTTTATTTAAAATAAGAATTTTAAGAAATTTACATATAATTTCCTTAAAAATAAAAAATTAAAATAGATTAAAAAATGATTTCCTTAAATATATCATATATTGAGTGGAGATATTTCGAGAAATTCCTAATTCTGACTTGTAAATCATATAGCTGCGCTCAACAGTACTAAGAAATTAAGGGCATAACAATACTAAGAAATTAAAAATAAAAAATATATAAAGGTGTATGAAATTTGTAGTTGGAGAACCATTTGCTTACGAGTTACGAGCATGTGTAACCTCTTCATGTCATCATACCTGTTCCGAAATAAAAAATTAAAAAGTATTTGATGAGATGACCGACAATGCCAATTATGTATTCCAATTGACATTTCATGCTTATACTAGTTGAAAAATAAATAAATAACTGATCAACTTTTAGATGTTAAATGTATTTTCAGCTTCCAACATAAAAGAATTTGATCAAAATTTCTCTACCAATCAAGAAATAAAAAACGATATCTTTTTTAGCTATATCTCATTTATGATAAAGTTTGAGTTAGGTTAGAATATTAAAATTCAAATTTTTTTTATTAATAATATATTTATGCATTTAAAGAGTAAAATATAAAAATTTTA